>FR990023.1:11721499-12321499 GCA_905404135.1 Hesperia comma
TCTGCTGTGCGACCAAAACCTTAGTTGTGTTATCGCCTTTATTAGAAACAACCGCCATCTCAGCATCCACGGCCAAACCCTCCAATGATTTTTGAAATGAACTCGGTGGAAGGTTATATTTCAAACCTTTGTTCAATAGATCTAATTCTTTTTCGGGAAACTGAATATTAGAAAGGTTTTTGACCCGTGGATGAAAAGATGGCTTCGTTAGGTTAGTGTCGTTTATTACTGGTTCACTGTTAGGTCGATTTTCTCTTAACTTCTGTAATTTTCTGGCTTGAATAAGATATTTATTGTGAGCTTCTAGGGAGGCTAGTTCCCTAGCCTTGTGATCTAAGAGATCGAATTCTACATTATGTAACTTATATGACAACTCTGTGTAAAGAATTTTTAAATGTATTTTAAGATTATCTCTAACAGTGAACCAGTGTCGCGACTCTTCATTTAACCACCTCAATCATTGATTCCCATGAATCCTCGTACCCCGATTCTGTATGGTTTGCCGAAAATTCACAAGGACGATATACCCATGCGTCCAGTTGTCTCATATATTGGGGCTCCAGCATATAATTTAGCCCGCCAACTTAATTTCATTATAAAAAATAAAACATCTTTTTCCCCAACTTTTGGTTTAAAAAATAGTCTTCATTTAGTTAATAAAATCAAGGATATTGTATTACCATGTAGATCCAAATTAATTTCTTTAGACGTTGACAATTTATTTACCAACGTTCCTTGTCGGGAAACGCTGGATATTTTGTCTCATCTTTTTGACAAATCAAAATTACATCCAGGGGAAAAAGATGACCTCATTAGGCTCACCACATTATGTGTAAATCAAAATTATTTTCAATTTAATAACAATTTTTACTCCCAAAACGACGGTCTCGCAATGGGCTCACCTTTGAGTCCATTGCTTGCCGAATTATTTATGGATAATTACGAAAATAAGTACATTATAGGTAGCAACCATATATTGTACTATTATAGATATGTCGACGATATAATTATATGCTGGACAGGGACAGACAGACAACTGGACGTTTTTCTAAATAAATTAAATAAAATTCATCCAAAAATTAAGTTTAAATTAGAAGTCGAAACAAATAAATCATTAAATTTTTTGGACCTTACCATTAGTAGAGTAAATAATAGACACTCCTTCAGAATTTTCCGCAAACCAACTCACACTGACATTGTCATTCCATCATCCTCCTGCCACCCCTGGAGTCACAAACTAGCAGCTTTTCATTCTTATATAAACAGATTAATGTCTTTACCGTTATCACCACAGGATTACCATTTAGAATTGAATACAATCTATCATATTGCAGTTTCCAATGGTTATGACAGGAGGATGGTGGATGGACTAATTCGAATAAAACAGAATTCTATAGTGCGTGGTCAACTGTACGCGGTACCGAGGGAAAAAAGTCCCGTTAACTATCAATCTAGTTTGGCCTATCTTGGACTAATCACGGAGAGGGTTGCTAAAACTCTAAAACGTAACAAGATCAACGTTGCATTCAGAACAAACAATACTGTTAGGTCAATATGTAACGCAAAAGAAAAAAGAAATAGACACAAACAATCCGGTGTCTATAAAATTGTTTGTTCTGATTGTAATGGGGTATACATAGGCCAAACTGGTAGGAGTTTTGATATTAGATATCGCGAACATATAGCCGCGTACAGGAATGGCCACGCTGATAGATCTAATTTTGCTAAACATCTCTTAGAATCGGGGCATGTTCTATCTAATAACCACACTTATGACATCCTACACACAGCGGATAAGGGATTAAAACTTAGCGTACTTGAACAGTTAGAAATTATTAGGCATGATAATCTTAGTAATGTTACACTGCTGAATGAACAGATTGACGTTTCCAACTCGCCCTTATTACGTATTTTTCCAACACGTGATCAGATTTAATTACCGGTCTGTCGCAGTGTTTGCGATCATTAATTAGCAGCCAGGTAGGATTACGTCACTTTTGGTCAACTTAATTAGGTCATACGACAGATAAGGGCGGGTTGGAAGGGTATAAAAGACGACCGCTCGGGCCAGAGCCTCACTTTGTGACCGACCGTCGTAGAGTCTACTTACCCTGATGATGCCCTGTTTTGGGGCGAAACACGTGTTGGTGGTGGTATGTATGTTGGTGTATACATTCTTTGTTCGTTGCATGTTCCTATGTGGGAGGGAGGGAGGTGCTACTTGCATGAAAGTATACACCATCATACATACGAGTTTGCTCGCGGATTGTTGCAAAGTAGATTAACATCTAATCTGTAAGAATTCACTTGTTATTTTAAAATGTGTAACACTTGTGCCTGCATTAGTATTAATAAATGATTGTTGATGTATTGGTCACTGATAGAAATGCACATAACCCAATTCAAACCACTACTTTTTTATTTATTGATTTTTTTGTAGTCAAATTTGGTGTTCTTTAACCAAAACCAAAAATAAGGAATATCTCGATAACCAGCTGACTTGGTATTAGGGACATTATGGTTAATTTTGTTGGAAATTGGTTGTATTACCACATCCCAAGAGGAATACGTCGAGTTACAAATCACCCATATTTAAAGAGAGGTGATTTAGAGAAATGTTTGATTACGCCCGCGTTTTTCGTTTAGATCTACGTTAGCGCCGACAAATTACTAGGTACACCAACACTAACAGTTCTATGAAAGGAGAACTGCCATGGCCCATAGAAAATTTACCCAGGCCCGACAGTAATGAAAAGTACCTCAGTTTTTTTGTTATATTACATATAACAAAAATGTAGTAACAGTATTTTAAATAACAGTGGCTAACAACTATTTTATAGCTATGTGACTTTACTCAGGCGAAATATTTGAAAACTATTTATTTTTCACTAAATAGCAATTGTCCATTTAGAATGACCCAAAGTTAACAAAAATAGGAAATATAGACAGTCACTAAACTTTTATCTCCATTATAGCAATCAATATTATATTCCACTATCCGCGACGTGCGCCGTAGCGCAATTCCGTTTCCGCGGCGGACGCGGAAAAATTCCGCATCGTGAGTTCTTACCGCAATAGTCACGTATTATTATTTACTAGAACTTTAGGTCATCTGGAAAATCCAATCATTATTTTATTTTACAAGTTTTTTGTGCAAATAAATATCAAACATTACTATTTAGTATGAAAAAATTCAAAAGTTTAAAGTGAAATATTTTGTTGTTAACCACTTATTTCGAATATAACAATAATAGATATTTGTTATACTCAACATAACAAAAAAACTGGGATATGTTTCTTTCATGTCGGGGCTGGGTCAAAAATGGCAGTTCTCCTTTCAAAACTCTTAGACTACGAGAGATTCTTGGTAATAAAGTCTTTACGAATGATATCGTTTTAACCCCCGGCGCAAAAGAGGGGTGTTATAAAGGAGGATGGGCGTTTTGGTACCCATGTCCAATCAAAATGACTTTACTGTCGTTTGATAGGTCTTTTCAAGAGTACAAAAAATTACTATGGCGACAAACCCGTACAAATTGTCCGTTTTGAAATATAGCCTTTAGAAGACGAAATATTTAGTTCGAATTAGAATTTAAGAAATCATATCTTTGGCATAGTTCGACTGATTTTCATGAAGTTTGCACAGATTTTGAGCTTATTCAATTAACAAATAAAAATCATCATCATCATCACCATCTCAACCCATCATGGTCCACTATTGAGCACGGATGACTACTGAGAGGAGTCTCAGAATAAGAAGGTTAAGGCCATACGCCACCACGCTGGCCAAGTGCGGATTGGCGGACTTCACACACCTCTGAGTTTTGCGATCTCTCCGGCATGCAGGTTTCCTCACGATGTTTTCCTTTACCGTTTGTAGCAAGTGTCATTTAAATGCTTAAAAAGCACATAATTCGACAACATTTACAATGCCTAAATGTAAATCCTAAGATTCATCAAATAAATGGTAGTAAAAAAAATATCAACTCGTGTTGGTGAACCTTACGATTGACTGGTAAATCTTAAAATTGACCGGTAAATCTTAAGAGTCACCGTGGTTCGGGCTTTTACAGTAACATATACGAGTATATACCTATAGAATAAACGATAAAACTTATTTCGAATGGCTTTATTTATACTGATAATTAAAAATATTTTCAAGTAAGATTACTACGATCGGACAATGAACCGGGACAAGCGCCATGGTTATTCACAATCTACACAAAAATACCTATCCAACGATGTATCGCTTACTCCGATTGGTGCCGGTACCAGATTCCATACATTTGTGCCCATCCTCCTTTGACCTGTCTGTCTGAGTGTTTGTGCGTTCGTGTGTGTGTCTGTGGCACCGTAGTTATAGCTCTATCTTGTAATAAAAAGCGAACATTATCAACGTAATCGAAGTTAATTAAAATGCATTATTTGTGATAACTAAAAAAATCATTCGTGCTTCATTCGTTTGAATCTACATAAATTATTTAGTTTATTTAATAGCTAGCGAGTAACCCTCGCTTCGCTGAGCGTTAAATATGAAATCTCAATCTACATAGCCTAGCATAGCAAAATCCATAAGAATGTATTTACATGAACTATGTACGAGTATGAACCTTCCTTAAGAAATACTCTACCTAATGGTGAAAACCGCATCATTTAGACCCGCTCATGGTAAAGAAAAAGACTTAAAAAGCCAGACAGACAGTTAAAGTATACACCGTAGGTATACCTATTGTAAGAAGAAAATTTAAAAAATTGAATTAGAAAATTTTCTGTTATTCTACCGAGGTAGAACTCAACGGTTATCATCTTAGACATGAAATTTTATATTCGTATTCAATTATTATACTTATGTCGTTTTAAACTCCACATCCAAATAATATGACTATCGCGTCCCAAGATTACTCAGACCGAGACATTTTCTCAGCAGCACAGACATAAAATTTTACAAGCTTGTTATGGTTAATGGTTTACTTTGGTTTATTTTAGTAAATGTGGTTAACAAAATTCAAATTCGTTGGTGCTAAACTTTGAATTAACTTAGAAATTAGGGATATACCTATGGATACTATGCTGAACACACAAAGAAAAGGACACATCCAGACTGACAATAGTTAAAGCCCATCATTGTTATCGACTCGATGGAAATCGAACCAAGGACCCTTCAACCGGCAGTCCAGCTTGTAAATTATAATTATACTAATGATTGTAAATTATGAGTGAAGATATTAGAATAAAATCATGATATTTGATGATAGTTGAACCTTTATGAATAAATGATTAATGAATTAAATTGATGAATTATGAATAAATGATTTGAAATTTGAATTACAAGAATTATATTGCAAATATGTAACGGAAACAAACAGTACGTTCTATACCTTAATATCACATTACCAGACGTAAGACTTTGGAACTCCTGTTGCAAAATTTTAGGGGCACTAATGCAAGCTCTTAGTAGCGAGCGCTCGCTTTGTTCATATAACAGAAGGCTTCTGCTCTCCTCTCTATAAAATCTTATTAGTCACAGCGTGTACACATATTTCAAGTTACTCACGCTATATAGCGTATAATATAACTAGTTTTACAGTTAAGCCCTAATGTCGATAGGTATTATGATATTTTAATTACACTGTATTTATTATTTACTTTTGTGGATTCTTCAGCATTATTACAATATGGTAACTTTTTATTCCACTCAAAGCATAAATGTGAAAAAGCCAAGTTCTTATAAGAATGTTGCTAGAGAAGTTACAGGATCCCTAATAGAAGATGTGAAATCTTGCTGGGTCCTAAGTTCTTTCAATGTTCCTAATATGCAATCCTGTAATCCTTTTTCTATTTCATTGTACAACTTGCCAAGTTTTGTTTTCTATATAAGATTAAAGTTCGATCAACAGCACATCATTTTATTTCGATCTTTTATCATATTTATTTGTTTATTGAGTTCAATTTAACCTAATTTGCTAGAATATCCTGTGAGAGAAAGCATAGGTTCACGTCTCTGCGAACTTGTCGCTTACGCAACCGCGTTTCTAGTTTGTATACAAAAAATCAAGCATAAAAACATGATCACATTCATAAAGATACAATATACCAAAACATAGTCTTTATAAAAATTGTCTTAAGAGATTGTTAAGATAATTTTTGGGTGAGTGTCGAATCAAATTACCGACCTGAATTTAAAATAGCACGACTGTAAAGAGCAAAATACTGCGTTCTTACTTAAATTCGTCTTCAAAGCCATTGTAATTTAAGCTATTTCGTGAAGCGCTCTATGCAGATTGCCAAAAAGCGAAACAAAGTAGGATATTCACGGAAGTGTTTAACAAGGCTATTTCATGCGAAATAATACAGAGTTGGTAAACAAAAGGATTTGCTTTAAAGCTCTGACATTATAAGTAAGTACATAAATAGATACGCCAAGGCTTATTTTGAAATTCGTAGTTTACAGAACTCTTCATATGCGCATTGTTAATATGTTTTTATAACAGTAAAGTTTATGCATATTAACCATAACAATACAACATCTAAATTTGATATTTAGCTTAAGTAAGCTAGATTTCAGATGTACCTATGGGCGTTTTTCCATAACCCGACCCGGCACCGGCACCGGCGCCGGTCTCGGAGCCGTGCCGGTGCCGGAGAAGCAAAACTGTATGAAAATATATGGCTCGCTTTTTCACTTACCGGCGCTGGTGCCGGCCCGGCATTGAGTCCCGCCGGCGCCGGTGCCTGTGCCGGGGTAGCAAGCTTCCCACTCGGTGCCAGCCCGGCAAAAATGCATGTGTATTGTATATGAATTGTAGCCGTGTGCGTGTGTGAGTACGCGGGGCAATTAGGAGGGAGATAAAGAGAATTTTCAGATGGATAATTTGTATCCAACAAAGAGATAAATGTGTCCTAGGTCATAGTATGGATATATAAAATATTTTAAGAATTTTCTGGGGCCCATTTTCAACTTTTCAAAAGGCTATATTATGTTCATTCTAGGTACCTGACTTTAAGTATTGAATTAGGTAATCCATAATTCGACGTCTCTGCGTTGGTATTGGCGTCGTAGATATAAAAGAAACAAAAAATACAGTCGACGGCTTGAAGATACCATTGTTATACCTATCTACGCGTTGTAATGTACTATACATGTCAACTTGCTGAAGACCATGTCAGTACTGTACCACTCACCGGGCATAAACCGGCATCGACACCAGCACAATGGAAAAACGAAGACTCGGCGCCAGTGCCGTGCCGGTGCCGGGCCGGCTAATGGAAAAACGCCCTATTTCTACTCCTACTAGAACACGTCATGATTACTGAAATGGAACTGACGATTATGTAAATGTCGTTTACTCTATCACTCTACTAAAACATTTAATTAATTAATGTAAATGTTTCATTAAGATTAAGAATTGGTTGTAAGAGACGATGGTTGAAAATGGCTTTCTGTCAGTGAAAACTTGGCTACTAGGTACCCATTAATGGCCCACTATTGAGCACGGATTATTAACATCCCCTTATTAAGGAAGAAGGCCTAGATCATAGTCCACCACGCTGCTCCAGTGCCAACCTAGTATCGGAAGTTTTCATGCCGCAAGACCTTCGAATGGCTTATCGACTGTTATCTGTCGATAACAACCTGAGCCGATGGTTTTATGTGTCCTCCCGAGCACGAAAAATCTCAAAATACTACTAAACTACTAAATACTAACTTAGCGTCATTTAATTTAATTAACTTAATTTTAAGTTAGTTGAGTGTGGGAAGCATTTGTTCACAAGTTCACAACAGTTGTCAACAATTGCTGTATCTAAGGAAATTTTCTTCAACATATAAATAATACCTCTGTATACATAACTTGATTACTTGGAAAACTTAGTTATTGTCGGTATACCTACTCACATACGAGCTATTTACCCAAACGTCCTTTTCGAGTTTTGATTATACTCAAATATTTGTATAGGTACAAAGTGGTATAAACACGATAATAAATAATTACTCACATACGATCCCTAAACTAGAATTCACTGAACCGTGTCATGGAAACACAATATTCAGACTTTACAAACAACCGGGGCCCGAGAACAAACATTTATCTGTCACATAAACACGGGCCTGGGATCGAACCAACAAAAATGGTAACAGTTTGTACCATAACTCCGTTCGCATTCAGTCTAGAAATCGTCGTAATTGCATGGCATGCTAATAACAGCTTTCCGCCTACGCGATTAAGGTACATTTAAGATTGACGGCGGTATCTAAAAAGGCTCTTAGTAAATTTTGCTTACAAACCAAATTGAACTGTGAGCACAGGTAATAAGTTTGGTTTTGGCGTGGAGTGACAATTCTATAATGTTCGGTGATTCAAGTATAGGTCGTGTCATTCACGTATTTTATTGTTTTGGATATCTAGTGTTATTTGAAAATTGAAACAGACGTAACCTTTAAAATTTTCACTTTAAAACTTACAACTTTTTTATTGTGTTCCCGACAACCGATGAACCATTTCACATTCAGGCGGTCACGGCACGGTCGCCGTACCGTGTTGCGCTCTGGTGATTGCGTCTATAAACTCATTAAATGTTACACTATGTCTATACAAGTCATAAAATATGACAGTAGCCGCGTCGAAACCGTATTTATAGTGTTACCGGGAGACACGTGGTCACGGCACGATACACGAAACGGCACGATAGATGCGTCATCTAACTGTATTTGGTTGACTAACTAGATGACTATCTATGCATATCAGTCACATTAAGGGCAACTATAATGCATTGTCAGACAGGAAAAAGAGAAAAGAAAGAACGAAGATACTGGCTTTTCAAGCAAAGCAACATGAGTCGTTTGATGGCTGATTTAAGCAAGAGGATGGTAGCTAGCCCGCGTAGGGTTTTAGCCCTACCATCAAACACGGACCGGAATCTGTTGTCTCTTACGATACCGGAATAGGAATAGAGTTAGTAATTTTGGCTTCATCTTTAAAGAAGCCTAGAGCATAGTTCACTACGCTTCTCTAGTGGGGTATTGGTGGAAGAGTTACTGACCAACCCAGGCATCAGAAGTTTCCATGCCGCCCGAAGGCCTCCGATGTGGCTTAAAGATTGCTATCTATCGAAATAAAAATCCATACTAATATTATAAATGTGAAAGTGTGTTTGTTTGTTTGTTTGTGACTCTTTCACGTCGCAACATGGCTATTATATGATATTATTTGTATGTGTGTAGAGATAGTTGGCAGGGTGGAGAGTGACGTAGGCTACTTTTTATCGCGGAAAAACATCTCATTCCCATGGGAAGATCGATGTTTTGTTAGTTGCTAGATATTTAGTTCCGGATGCTGTTAATAGATGGCGTTAGTATGTATAGTAACATGCGGTGACAAAGTACGTAGTACTTGTGATAAATCTTTTTTTTACCCGTAGGTAAAAGTATTGTTTGTCCCCGCCTGCAGCACCATGAAGTATTTTATGTTTATATTGTGACACTTATTTTTTTCTTTTGAGTTGTTTTGTAAGCAGTCGGGTTTTTTGTTTTTATAATAATATTTTTATTTCAGACTTTTTAGTATTTCGCCGAAAAATTCTACTTTTTGGGATGGTTTTTGAGAATTTGTGTTAAAACATGGGCCTAAACGTTATATGATGTATATATTTTTGAAAATGTCTTTTCACGATCTTTCATTTGATACCCATATTGCTGTGATTAGAAATAACTTAAGATTATCCCCTCTTTTTCTTCCATTTTCGGGCACCATTTTGAAAATTCATATAGCCAATGTCACTAACACAGTTCTGACAAATTCAACGATACCTCATATTTCGAAGTCCGTTCAACCGTTTGGGCTGTGGGGCCCGACAAAGAAATGGACATACATACATACACGCGAAAAACATAAACCTCCTTCTGACGCAGTCGGGTAAAAATCTGGGACCGACGTTCCTTCTGAAACATGAAAAAACTCAAGAAATTTTTAACATTTCGTAAATTTTAATAACTATTAATATAGTAATGACATTGATTTAGAATTCGGCTTAATACGTAAGTACGTTACAACTTTGGCTTTCGTGCATGGAAGTCTTTGCATAACCTACATCTGACTAACCGAACATGAGGCTTTAAACCCCAGCCTAAGCCATGTTTGCATAACAAAGTTAAATTCCTAGATTTCGTAACTTCCACAACTTATGTTGTGAAAACTAGGTAGTAACGTGCAAACGCCTACTCATCTCTTCTCAATTCAAAGCTCATGTAACATTCATTACCAGCTCACTCGCGCTCCAGTTGAGCAAACTCAGACGAAGAAGATTTTGACGACTTTGTAAAATACTTACGGTATTACACTTACGTTTGAAGTTACTCCACTCCAACTGATAATATGTTTGGAAGTCAATACTGAAACTGTGTGAAATCCCATATATTTAGATACTTATATATGGGATATTTTTGTAACATAAAATGTACCTATGTAGACAGGCTTAGTTACGGATATAGACTAAAATATCTTTCAAAGATTGATTGGTTATTAGTTTCACCTTGATTTTAGAAAATCGATTTAATTCAGATCTCCATATTTTGAGGTCCTAGGAAGGTTACAGGATGGTATCTATAGGTATACGCGTGTGTATAACACTACACACACACATCCGACCGATCGAAACGTGGTTGACGTTATTCAAAAAAGTTCCACTTATCTTATTTATCCTGAAAAAGTCACTGAATATTTAATATCAATATTAGGTGATCTCCAATTTCAATAGTTGTTTCTCTGTAAATGATTGTTAAGCATTATGTTTTAACATCAAAGGAACCCTTGACAGCGTGAGCTGAATATAATGTTAAAAGAAAATGATTTTTATGTTTTATTTATCTACAGAGAAGGAGTAATGAAATTTTTCACAGATTTTTCCACTGCGGTTTTTGCACCATCAATAAGGTCTTAAGAATTATTAATGTTACATGATAACTTACCTATTAACGCACATTTTTCTTTGAAACCCCGTAAAATCATAGCCTTTGAGACTCCCAATTGAAAGAGAATTAAAATTACACCAAACACGGTTATTTAACAAAATGTACCGGCATTATTTTTATCCGCGAAACATTTCGTAATTCCGTGCGGGTCCTTCAACTCGGTTAGAATTACAATTTTACAATCTTCCAGCGTCACGTGCCCACTCGTTGGTCCATAGAGTTCGAGTGTGATGAAATAGAACTCCCACTCATTGCTTAGTGTGTGCTAAAAATCGGTGTTAGTCAAGTGGTTGAATTGATCTTTGGCAAAAGGAGATCTCCCGCTATGGACGGCATGCCTGGGGGGCGGCCGAGGAGGTCCCATGGATGTTGGGTTTTGTAATTATTATGCGAGCGGTGTAGAAATTTTTGATAGCTTGATTCACGTTAAGTATCTGCTATAATCGTAATGTAATGCTGTAATATTCTCTATTCGTTGGTTTTAATATCGTCTGCGGTTTTCCAATATTAACATTACAAAACTCCCCATGATATTTGTTTATTTATAATTTGAAATAAAACGTGTTAACAATTGTCTATTTATTTTTATACTAAAGTTATGTTACGTTAAGACTGCGGTGATTATTAACATGCCATTTCCATTTATTAGACAGTCTACGGTTTGGAAACCTAAGGAAAGTAATCATTTCAGCAAATCGTAACGTCTACATTTATATTCGGTGCCTGTTATTTCAAATATACTTATACGATTTTGAAAATCTAAACAAAGATAATCCGATTTTCATTCGGGTTTTATCGGATTTAGTTCGGCTATTTGCTATTGAGATTTCAGATTTAAATACAATAAAATGTTGCTTTTTTGTTTAATTGAACTATATATTGAATTGGGCTTAGCTTCAATACTAAATGAATAGTTTGAAAACTAATAATATCCTTGTAAATACAGCTAACTGAAGTATGAATGAAAAGCAATAAATAAGTCACTGTGCCGTTAAAAGATGAGGAGTTCGTTTGTATCGAGTGAATTCTAAGTATTATTTGACCATGTTTATCTTAACATAGCATTGTCATCGGCCCTTCACCTCTGAGCAATTTTTCAAGCTAATGAGAATTTTTGAAATTCGTGAAAATTTGCTTGGAAGGTTCTATGACATAATTTAGGTGAAACTAATATAAGGTTGTTAATAAAAAAAATATACTTGGCAATAATTTACAAATAGATAAGATTCATCGTTTTTAGCGTCGTTCAATATACATTCAGCGTAACTTTCGGCGTTTGCATGATTCACGAATATTATCACCCCCCGGGCGACTTCAAGCAGGCGGACCTAGTCCTAATGGCTCATTTTCATTGGTCGATAACTCGGTCGATAAACAGCATGCGGGGAGTCCCCGAATACGGTATAACAACTAGTGAAAGTGCGTCGTCAATATGTAGTCGATATACAGCATGCGGGGACTCCCCGCATGCGGGCTCAACAACCAATGAAATTCGTCGGTTGGTGTAAAGCAAGCTTTGATTATATACACGTCTACATAGATACGGTTACCGCAGTCGGGCCCTACGGCATGCTTTACAGAAATCTCCCGTACCCCGCATCCGAGTTCCATCGACTTATGAAAACGGTTACCGCATTCGGGCCCTACGGCATGCTTTACAGAAATCTCCCGTACCCCGAACGCGGGCCCTAACGAACAATGAAAATGCGCCAATCATTTGACTCTAGTCGGCTCTAAAGTCTCATCCGAATAATTAGGTCAGATACAAACCCTTCCTTTATATTAACTACTTTTCGGCGTTTGCATGATTCACGAATATTATCACCCCCCGGGCGACTTCAAGCAGGCGGACCTAGTCCTAATGGCTCATTTTCATTGGTCGATAACTCGGTCGATAAACAGCATGCGGGGAGTCCCCGAATACGGTATAACAACTAGTGAAAGTGCGTCGTCAATATGTAGTCGATATACAGCATGCGGGGACTCCCCGCATGCGGGCTCAACAACCAATGAAATTCGTCGGTTGGTGTAAAGCAAGCTTTGATTATATACACGTCTACATAGATACGGTTACCGCAGTCGGGCCCTACGGCATGCTTTACAGAAATCTCCCGTACCCCGCATCCGAGTTCCATCGACTTATGAAAACGGTTACCGCATTCGGGCCCTACGGCATGCTTTACAGAAATCTCCCGTACCCCGAACGCGGGCCCTAACGAACAATGAAAATGCGCCAATCATTTGACTCTAGTCGGCTCTAAAGTCTCATCCGAATAATTAGGTCAGATACAAACCCTTCCTTTATATTAACTACTTTTTATAATTTTTTATCGTTATTCGGCTTGATATGTACCTAGTAGTGTAACAGAAATTCTCTTAACTTATTTTTAAGTAATGAAATAACGACATAATGAATACTTATACACTTACTAGCTTTCCGCCCGCGGCTCCGCCCGCGTGGAACTCAGTATGTCACAAAGTTTTTCCTGCGTGAATCCCGATCCCGCGAGAATTCTAGGATAAATAGTGGCTTATATTATAACATTCCACAACTTCCACTACCTCCCAGTAAAAGCCCCATTTGAGCTCGCGAGTTCATTCGCGAATAGGAGCTTTTCCCGCGTGAACGTCTATCCCGCGGGAATTCTGGGATAAAAATATATGTTGCTCCATAACCTCCTTTATCTCCCAGTGATAGTCCCATAAATAAAAAAATCTAAGCCCGCGACTTGGCGCGAAGGTGTTTTTCCCGCGTGTATCCTGATCCCGCGGGAATTGCGGGATAAAAAGTAGCCTATAAGTATGTTGGTCCACAATCTCCTCTATCTCCCAGTGAAAGTCCCATAAAAATATAAGCCCGCGATTTAGCGCATAAGAGAGTTTCTCGCGTGAATCCTGATCCCGCGGGAATTTCAGGATAAAAAGTAGCCTATATGTTGCTTCAAAACCTCCTGTATCTCTCAGTGAAAGTCCCATAAAAATCCGTTAAGGCGATCCGGAGATTAGCGTGTACAAAGAGACAATTTTTTTTTATAAACTTTCAACCCCTATTTTACCCATTTAGGGGATGATTTTAAAAAAACATTGATACAGGTTTTTCATTATTTTTTATCATAATTCTAAACACCAATTTTCACAATACCTGGTTTACAATTGACGGACTTTCATACAAACTTTGAACCCCTATTAGACCCCCTTAGGGGTGGAATATAAAAAAATCGGTTCTTAGCGGATACGTTCTAACTATAAACTATTTCCCTACCAAATTTCATCTTAATACGTTCAGCGGTTTCTGAGATTTTGTGATGAGTGAGTGAGTGAGTCAGTGAGTGAGTCAGTGACCTTTCGCTTTTATATACACTTATTTTCATTTATACGTACTTGAAATTTTTGGAAATATTACAAGATTACTGATATGTTATGGTAATAGAAATAAAACATGTTATGTTACCTAATATTATGAAAACTAGTGCTGATTCAATTATATTGAAACAAAATTAAATAAAAAAATACTAGGCCCTAGAATTTGTGTAACCGTGAAATGTAGTTTAATGTACCTAGTGTATGTAATTAAAGTGAATTTATTTTTCAACGAAAACTGTAAGTCGTCTAATAAATCTTTATACTGTCATCGGTCTGGACTCCAATGAAATAAGGACGTTAATATTAGAGTTTTTTATAGCCTGAAGAGCTGACGTAAAAGCAGTCGAGCCACCTGATGGTAAGTGGTCATCGTCGCCTATGGACACGAGCAATACCGTGGGAGTCACCAGTGCAACGCCGGCCCTGAAGGAGAGCTTTTTTACACCTTTCTTCAAGAACCCCTTGACAAAGCCCTTCGGGAATATTTATAATAAAATAGATCATCATTTTGGCAACCTTAACGCTCGGTCAGGAACTACATTTCATAGTTTTCTATGACAGATAATCTAATCCCACGGATTTAGTGGGATCAAAAGTTCACTGAACCTGACCAACTCGTTGACCTAAAAGGACACAAAGACGTCATTCAGTCAGAAAATCAACTATGCTCTCTTTACGTATAATCCCTCGATCCCGAGGTAACCGTGCTAGAGGAATTTCAATATAGTCTACCTGTAGCTGAACAAAGGAAGTGTTTCTAATATACTAAGATGTTTCTGGATAATGCCAACTCAAGATACTTGGAATAATAACAAAACATTTTCAAGTAGTCATGGGCGAAAGCTAGGAATTATGTTTAATACTTTTTTTCTATTCATGCTAATATTAAAAATGTAAAAGATGTTTATTTGTTAGTTGTTTATGTTTTATCCGCAGAATCAATTACGATGAAAATTATATACCTAACGATATACAGTTTGAGACCCAGGAAAGTGCATAGAATATTGTTTAACCCAGAAAACCTCCCTTTACGGGGTGAAAAGGTAAGTGGAAGGGATACAAAACTCATAATAATGATACGGGATCGCGATACTTTACTTTATTAATGGTGATACATTCCCGTGGGATTTTTTTAATAACCTGGGACCAGTTTTGTCGCTGTTAGTCTGTTGCTCCGGCAAAAACAAGTATTTAATATTTCTACTACATTTTTGTAAAATCGTTGAGAACATAACCAACAAACAATTTGAATCTCCAAAGAATTCACCAACGAACCTACATTAATTCAGTACCGTTCAAACAAAAGAGATGTTATTCAACAACTTGGAATTTCAAAACAGTAGGTATGGTTACCCTGCATTTTCAAGTTTCAAAGTCAATATGAAAACATTGCAATTGCAGGCACAGTCGCGACTGTCGCGAGCGTCTTATAAAACTTCGCCTTCGTGTCAAATAAGACGACTTCGAATTTGAGCTTGTTTTAGAGGAATAGATCCCGATTCGAAACTCTCTTAATCAATTGACTGTGGAGTGTTGATGTTCTTCTCTAAATAAGTGGCTTGTGTTATTAACAGAACTTACGTAACGCGTGTAAACGTTTGTTTCTTGATACTTAATTTAATTAAAACATTTATCGTTTAGGTTAGTGTCCAATCAATCATTTCAGCACATTGCTTCATCGTTTAATTGACCACCTAGCTGAATCACTTAGCTGGGTACCATTATGCCTTTTTGCTTGAGTCAGCCGTTACTCGTCACCTTGAGAAAAACAAATCTTGAGAAAAAAGGGGAGATCTCTCGCCAGGCGATGTCACTGAAAAACTCTGTCTGCGAGAGAAAAATGCGAGTCGATGCTCTCCGAGCCGGCCTGTGTGAACGGACCCTAACCACGCTGCCGGTAAGCTTGACTATGCAACCACGCTTCGATTGTAGGACACCTATATGGTCTGTACGTGTAATAATATTAGTTGACCCTTATCAATGTACAAATAAAATATCTATAACTGATTGCTATCTAGACGTGAAAGATATCTGAGAAAATCTATTACAGAGGGTTTTTGATCTGATTCCTAGAACTTACTATTGTATTGTATTGTATTGTATTGTATTGTATTGTTTGTCTTTCGGGCTCATTTCAGAAACACGGCTTAACCGATTTGGGTGTAGAATTCACTAATAAATATTGATAAGCTCCATTCATCATCACATGTTTTATTTCAATCGATTACTCGGTTCGTAAATAAAAAAGGATTGCCAGTTAAAAGATCACGCCTGATTTTCCAAAGACAAGCAAAGGCGGGTTTAGTCGAGGAAAGATGTATTAGTGTAAAATATGTGTGTAGAATACATTCCACAAGACAAAACTTGTAAAGAAATTGTGAAATATAATTGGAAAACGAGCATGCAGCACTTCAACTATAAGGTTCCTATCCATAACAAATATGCCCGGCTCCGACTGTCAAACTGTGTGTATATCACAAAACACTGTGTAGTGTGAAAGTATTATAAAACATTAATATTCGCATTAAGCAGCGTGGTAAATTCCTGGCCAGTTGTCGGCGATAAGTGGGTTGAAGCCATTTACAAATAAACGAGTATTTTAGCAAGATAATAATAATGTTTATGATGGCGCGGTATTCTGTGAGCGTCCATCCTCGCAATCTCTTTACAGTAACCGCTGCTGTCGACAGAATGACGTAGGTAAGACTCAGCTTATCTGAAACATTTTTTATTAAGAAATTCATAAGTTGAGCCGTATCTCCGCATTTTTGTAACTCCTAAACAAAATTACTTGTTTAAAATTTGCAAGTTTAGGTAATGACTCCTAATCACTGAATAAAAAGCTAATTAAGCAAAGAACTGCTCATCGATATTTTAAAGATCGTATGGCAATATAACCATGCGTAATCAAAGTTAAGAGATGAGGTACTGTACAAATATTACCTATGATAAATTTAATTTTCATCCTTAATTTCTGTAATCTATATTCCTTACAATATTGACAAACTGTCTATATTAATTTCAGGAACATTCCATAAATATTTTTTAAAACATCAAAACGTTATTAGTTAACTTAATAATCTTACTTGCGAGAAAATATCCAATATAAGAAATATATTCTTGAGTTGTAATTTTATTCGTACCCTAACAATATTTATTGCGGAGTTGCGGAGATAGACAACCATGTACCAGCAATTTGCTTTTATTGTGCACATGCGCCTCGGCTAAGTGGACGTACCAATCAGATCTTATAATAAATTTGGGTCAAGGGTCTAATCATGAGAATATTGTGGACATTTATGGATATTAGCTACTAGGGAATCGCCTCCACGTTACTTCGATATGCCTATTCCTTAAGTAACAGAAAGACTAGGCCAAGAAAGCAATAGGCCATTTTCTACTCAACTATAGTAGGCATTTTACAAATTATATTAGCCTCCTCTATAATAAGGGGAGACGCGTGCTCAGTAGCGGGCCATTAATGAGTTGCAGCCATAAGTGCTCTATTTTATCATGCATGGGATATTTTTAAGGAGTCTAATATAACTAAGTAGATATATTAAAATAATTTCATGGAGTCTTGATCTGAGTCGGTCACAGTTTGTCATGGGCAGCAGCGGAAAGGGTGCACGCTCATTTACTACTTCAACTCAATAAAAAAAAGATATAAATAAGTGTGTACATTTGTGGTTAAAAAACGTAACTTGGGGCCCGAGAGTCAGTTGGTATATACGAAACTTCGAAAAATCTTCCTTGATTAAAATGTTCTTATTGCTTTCTAATTTATCTATTGTAATGAAGATCGCTTGTAGCCTCAGACTTTACCGATACAATTAGCATTAATTCATCCGTAATTAATATAAAGAATTAAGTTCAATTCTTTTGTATTCTTTGTTCATACTATAGTTTTATTCTTTTTTTCTTAGCTGACAACGAATCGTTGTGAACTTTGGTACTTAATAATGATGTCCATGGGCCCATTACTTGATTGCTTAGAATAAAAAGGAAATTATCAAAATCGATTCATCCAATACAAAATCAATCAATACACAAAAAATGCTGTCGAATTGAGAACCTCCTCCTTTTTGAAATTGGTTAAAAAGAAACGTTGTAAATCAACAAAACTATATTTAAAATGAAAAACTATCTTATTCACTTCTAAATTGTAGGTAACAGTTACTTAAATTCTCATACCATTTTATTAGCCGCAGTATACTACGACTAGGAGATTATAAGTTCAGTGAGGAACGCAAGGATTTATGTGTCGCGGATAGCGGTCGCTGATGGCGCGTCGTTTGGAATCGGGCCAGCGAAGCGATCTTGTAATTCACTCGCGCGGAAGGAGATTAACAGGACATCTGGACCGCATTAAATTGTATTTCTAGCAATAAGTTATTTATAGACCGTATTTTTCAGGGATTTCTGGCCATAGTACTGCTGTGTTGATTGTAAATCGACCGCGTTGAGCAAGTTGCGATGCGGATGGTGATTGGATGGGATGCTTGGGACAATTTAACGTTGCGTTGTATCGTAGTATTGTAATCGTTGATGTAGCAGTTTATGATGGTTTGGTAAGAGTGTGATATTTGATCTTGATCTGGATGTTTATCGTTAAATAAACTCGAAAGAATCCGTTATGACAATCCCTACTAGAAGAGTGTTGTATATTACGCTCTAAAGCTTCTTAAAGATACACTTATATCCTGCAATACCTATAGCCTGTATGGGTTGGTTATGGTAATTTTTAGCGTTTTTTACAATCGACGTGTACCTAATATTTTCATGTAGTCTATCTGTCCGTGATACCAATTTATTTTTGAATTAATTGGACGAACATATTTAAAAAGTTTGTTAACCCAATTATTCGTTATTGGAGTACGGTACTTAATTATAGTTTAAAATGAAAAAATATGGTTCGCCAAGTTACTTCAGCTAGGTACTCAATTTAATTCAAGAAACTTTATAAAACCACAAGAGACTCGATAAATTCAAAAACTCAGCATTTTGCGGCAGTATATTAGATGTAATCAAGAAGATTTCATGTAGAAAAATATATCTCGAACTCCAGTTGGCTTTTCTCTAAAAAGTTCTAAGACTTTATTTTTGAGGCTATGAGTTTCCTACTCCTACAAAAAATGTAGGACATCCCTGAAACTTTCCACTAAATTGATATATCACGAAATCTGAAAGACGTGTTGAAAAAACAAATTTTTCTAATATTTTCATTAATTATTATTTAGAGTGCATGAAGGGTCCACATTTTCTTCTTAGAAGGCAGTAGGTTCTCCACAACCACAAACAACCTCACGATCCAAAACATGTTCTAATTGGTTTGGAACTTGATTTTTTGATTATTTATTGTTAAATAACCATGTATTTTTAGTCAATGGAAGCAACGTTTAAAATAATATTTCAATTAAATTAATATTTGCAATGGTAGAGCCGCAACGTGGTAGGACGTGGTGCTCACTATTGGCCTAATGCACAAGCTCAAAGTCGTTCAGCTGGCTATGGAGATGGCTATGCCTCGGATTTCTCTACGTGATCAAATCAAAAATGATAAGATTCGTAGACGAAGACGGGTATCCGACATACATAGCTCAGGGAATTAACATAATTTGAAGGACCGACAACCGTTGGGGAAGAAAGGTCCTTGAACGGAGAACATGTCTCGCAAAAAGTAACATAGCCCAAACCCTCTCCTGTCCCCCCACGAGTAAGCAGACTGACGATCTGAAGAAGACAGAGTGCATCCGCTGGATTCATAGGGCTCAGGACCAGTCAGAGTGTCGCCAGTTGGGGAAGGTTTAGATACGTCCAATCCTACTAATCCTACTAATATTATAAATGCGAAAGTTTGTAAGGATGTATGTGTGTGTGTTTGTTGCTCTTTCACGCTAAAACTACTGAATGGATTTTCATGAAACTTTGCAGTAATATAGCGTAGACATCGGAATAACATAATTTGTTAAAATTTATAGACATTTTTGAAGGGACTGGTTCCCCGAAGCGAAGCGAGGGCGGGTTAACTAGTAGTGGATATTTAAAGGCTGATGAATGGGGATGGGTGAGGAAAGTTAGAGAAATTGTGATACATTATTTTTATGGCTGACTACATGTTCATATCGGATGTGTAGTCATGCAGTGATTTTTGCTGTGCAAATGTCTTAGGGCATTGGTGACAAAAGGTTTATCAGGTCTGTATTGAATTCCACGTACTTAATTTCATATTTACGAGTCTAAAATGAGAATATGTGACGTGTTAAATCTCTTCCGACCATTGTCGCCTAAGCCCAGGGAAACCAACAGGCGTGTTGAGTGCAATCTGAGCTGAATTTATTCTCACCGGAAAATCGAGGCAACGGCTCTAGGCGAAAAAAGTATTTAATTGCTCCCAAGGAGTGAGGCGAATGGTGAAAATTCGGGTAGCGAATTTATAAGAGCTATTTGGATGCAAATGATGAGCCTCGCGCGGCCTTCCACTGCCGGTATTAACCCGGGGTAACAACCCCCAAAGAATAAGCGAGAAACGTCTTTCGAGAAAGGATCTCGATGCTCTTTCGTATTTATTCGGATTCCTTCGAGCGTAAGTGCGCCACGCAATAAAACACTTTTGAATACTTTCAAAGCGTCCCCAAAAAGGTTAATAAAGTTAAGTGGAGGGCCTCCTGCTTTTACGATGAGTTGAATCGTCGGGATCTGCTGAATTATTTTTACATTGTTTTAGTTCGGATTGTATTAATTACCAATGGTATATATGTTTAATGCATACCGATTGGATTTTGTAAAATTTTCCAGAATCATACCTATGAACATAATTAATTAGTGTCATCCTCTTAATCTGTTTCACGTAGGTCGTGGATGTTTCTTACATTCATTCAATCTCACTGTTAAGGATCAAAATTTTGATGTTGAAGAAAGACTATTACTTGCTTAGGTACAAGATGTTTCATTAGATCTGATCAGCCAATGTGAGAAAACATTATATAACACTGACAAAATAATGATGTTTAATACCTAAACAAAGTTAAATTAGTATCTAGAATCTGAAGCTTAATTTCAGAATATAATTTACCTTTGTATTGATGCTATTTCCACTAATCCGCACTAGAGCAGCGTGGTGGAGTATGCTGTAAAAGTGGGTCTAGAATATTCAGCGAATAAGAAGTCATCTATTCCTGGACTCAGGTTTCCTCCAGAATATGAGGCAAGATGCTGGCCAAGTGCGGATTGGCAGATATCAGACACCTTTGAGAGCAATATAGGTATAACTAATACGTTCAAAGAAATGGACGCTTGTTCTTCTATCTATAATATGACTATTATAGATAGGGGTTCCCTCTATACATTTTCCATTTGCAATAAGTTGTGGCTTAAATACAATATATAAAAGCACTCTATTTAACGAAGTGGTTTCTGGTATGCGAGATAAAATATGCCTAGAAAGGGAAGTTAAGTAGTACGTAGGTACCTACGTGTGCACTGATGCTGGTTTGTTGTAGCATACATTTATAACACAGTACTTTATACATTTCACGAATTGTCGCAGCTTTGACTGGAAATACCACGAAATTGTCAAAAACTTTGCATAAACATCGTGTAAGGTCCATCCTACACATGTGGGTTAGAGTATTCGTGCGAATGTGAGTGAGTGTTATAAGAGAAAACGCAAAAACGTGGTCCTATGTGACGACAAAAGGCAACTCCCTTTGTTTTTGGGTTCCGCGTAAGCATTACATTTTTCGTATTATTAAATTAAATCATTAAATTTTGGTTTTTCCGTCACGCTTGTTTGGTGAGTCTTTCTCGTTGTCTTGATCGTTTCTTGACTTAAATCAACCGCAAAACGACTCATCGTATATCGCCCACGAACGTAAGAGCCTATACCTATACCCTTCTTTATTTATCGGAATCGCATCTTTTAGTATGTTATTTAGTAGGTACTACCAATGTAGATGTAGATAGTGATCACTTATAATCAGATGGCTTTCTGCTTTTTTATCAGCTCATGGCAGCTCAGCAATTTCATCAAGACAGCAGCCGTTCTGTTAAATGATCACACACTCACAACCTCGCACTACTTTACTGCTGGAATGGTTGTTGGTAAACTGTCGCTATTTAATTCGGTCCGGAGTGATACGTTATCGTCAGTAGACTAAATCCTGTATTCATAAGCAGTTACTTTAGTGCAATTACTACTGAATATACTTGTAATAAGTTCGATGCTTGCCTTGCTAGAATTTGATGGAATCTTGAGGAGAGGGACTCGGGACGGTTTTGGTTGGTTTAGATATGATAGGTAGGTCGGCCGTCGACCGCGTCGCCTCGATCCAAATTTGGTTTCATTCGGTTGATTGAGTTGTTTCTTGATATGGAGCACGTTCACAACACACAATTGAATTAAAATATTGATGGGCCCATCCGAAATTACTGGTATTTTAGAAGATTTCACGGTTTTTCCACGGAGCACAGCGAATTTGCTCGCAACGACCGCGATGAAGTGTCTAGTGGCGCCGTGCGACGGTAATCGGCGGCTTTGTCGAACTCGATGCAGCAGGAATTGAGTTTTGGCGCGGATATTTAATTCGATAGGCCGAGATTCACTAGGTTTGGAATATGGGAATGGTGGAAAGGAATAGCAAGCCTAAACAACTACATTGCTTTTTTTCGACCATACAAACCTGTTCATTGATATTTAAATAGGTATTGAAATATATATTGAAAAAGGGAATGATACTCGCTCATTATCAAAATACGCCGTCCGGCTTAGTATATGACCACTGCTACCATTCCTAGTAGGCATAGGCAACCCTGCTCAAACGTTCGAATAGCTTTAGAGAACTTCGATGTCGTGCTTCAAGAAGTCATTTTTACCCGACTGCGTCAGAAGGAGGGTTATGTTTTTTAATTATATAGGTACTGATGTAAACGAAAGTTAATAGGTAACGTGGGTTGCTGTAGGACAAAGCAAGTTATAAAGTTTATCGTTTATGAACATGAACATCTAATAAAAATACATCGCATAGGGTACATGATGTTAATATAATAATGTGTGAAATCTATACAATAACTTTGAACGAGTATTTTTTCATATTTTGTGTCGAAATTTTGAAAAAAAAATAATTAACATAAATACTTCTCTTACTACATATAAAATAAATACGTAGGTACTTAAATACTCAGACGTTAGACGTTCAAAACTTGTTCTTTATTTTTTAAATTAATTCAACCTTATTCCTAATTACTTATTCAAATCGACTTCCCTTGATCGTGATGCGCCTTGCTAAATTTGAAACTTTCTTTTGTTTGCTAATTTCCCTGATCATGATAGGGATTTGCTGAAGCGGCGAAGAAGTTCGCTGACTTTCGAAAAAGTATTTGTAAAATAAATAAGTAGGCAAAAGTAGAAGAACCGAAATAATTTGCCGGCATACTTGTTAGTATTCCTGTTCGGTTACACTCTAGATGTCTCGAAGTCTTGAATGATTAGGATTTTACCAAATCTGCCCGTTTTACAATAAGACGTGCCCACATAGCACTACCTGATTTTATGCAATCAGGTGGGATACTAGTCAAATAATATTTTCTACACACTTGCTCGTAAAGTTGCTATTTTTTCTTCAGTCTTACGCCCGGAATGCGGTTTATTACACACTCGTGCGTTTTACTTTTCATTGCCGCACTAGTGTTTTTCTTATTCCACTTTTTTTTAATATCCGTAAAGAGGTTGTTACCAAAAGATTTATTATTTTGTAAATAAATAAACTTGTTGTACTTAGTCAAAATCTGATAAGATAAGATTATACTTCATCTAATTATCTATTAAAGCATTTAAATTCGGTGCCTCTGGACCTTAACCTGCGCGCGCATAGTTATTCAACCAAAGATACGGCGCGCGAAAAAATAAACCTCCGCGCCATTTTGTGCAAACATTTGTTCGTTTATAATTTGCTGATTTGTGACTGAAAAATGTCGATACCTAATAATTGTTTTTTTCCTCGCAAGTGTATTGAAAAACTTCGTATGATACGCGTGTGCTTTGTTCATTACAGTCTTGGCTCCATGGATGTAGAAAGTAAAGATGCGCCCGTAACATACTCGTACATAAGGCGCATGACGAGTGGTCAACATTAGGTTGTGTGATTGAGTGATTGATCAAGTCAGTCTGTTGTAGACAGCAGCGAGTTACACATCTTCCTTACGCAAAATTGATTTCAGTAATTACGTCCGCAAATGTAGAAAAATATGGCTTCCTGTGCCTTCAAAAATATTCTAACAATTCAAGAAACACAAATAAAGTCCAAAGGAATCACATTTCATTATGTAAACATTGAATTGTAAATTATTTTCACTATTTCTAAAATAATAACTTTAGTAAAATGGCGCGTGACATATGTAACAGTGAC
Source organism: Hesperia comma (assembly GCA_905404135.1). Taxonomy (NCBI): domain Eukaryota; kingdom Metazoa; phylum Arthropoda; class Insecta; order Lepidoptera; family Hesperiidae; genus Hesperia; species Hesperia comma. The sequence goes on from FR990023.1 coordinate 11,746,235, forward strand.
AGAGACAGCACGACTAAAACTTCCAAACGCGGAAGCGAGATATCACTATGTAATCTGTTCGTTTTCAAATATAGTAACAAATTTCCATTGCGCCAACTTCACGCACAAACCGATTCAATTCAAAATTGGATTGTTACAACTTGACACACATTCGAACGTGCAAGGCAGGTCTATATTATGTATGTCTATGCTTGGCTCTATTACAGCCCTCGCCTTGCGGCTCGGGCTGTGCAATACCGCCTCGACTGTAATGACCAACTTCGCGCACTTGTATCATAATGTACTATTTCAACACACTTGCTCGTAAAGTTGCTATTTTTTCTTTAGTCTTACGCCCGGAATGCGGTTTATTACACACTAGTGCGTTTTACTTTTCATTGCCGCACTAGTGTTTTTCTTATTCCACTTTTTTTTATATCCGTAAAGAGGTTGTTACCAAAAGATTTATTAGGTATTTTGTAAATAAATAAAATTGTTGTAGTCAAAATCTGATAAGATAAGATTATACTTCATCTAATTATCTATTAAAGCATTTAAAAAATACAATATTTTAAATCATTAATTACCGTAAATTCTTATTAGAAATACATAATTATTTAATTTAATATATTGTGGCTGAATGGCCTTGTGTTCGGTGCCTCTGGACTTATCCTGCGCGCGCATAGTTATTCAACCAAAGATACGGCGCGCGAAAAAATATTAAAATAAACCTCCGCGCCATTTTGTGCAAACATTTGTTCGTTTACAATTTGCTGATTATTTTATACCTACCTAATTGTTTTTTCCTCGCAAGTGTGTTGAAAAACGTCGTATGATACGCGTGTGCTTTGTTCATTACAGTCTTGGCTCTATTACAGCCCTCGCCTTGCGGCTCGGACTGTGCAATACCGCCTCGACTGTAATGACCAACTTCGCGCACTTGTATCATAATGTACTATTTCAAAATCATAGATTTAGCATAAACCATGGTAATAATAATAATATAATTGCATAAAGTCGCTATAAAATATGCCTTAAAATTTTAATGTCTACCCGATTTTTTAAAGTCACCTGTCATTATTTTTTGTGATACAAATTCGCGACGTCATACCCTTGTCAAATCAATTTTAATAGCAATGTCAATTCAAATTCTCTTTGATAACTCGCCTACTTCTTTTTTGTAGCAATAACTAAATATTTTTATTAGTAGAAAGCGTTAGATTTAGGTTGTTGTGCATAAAATTAAAGGGTCAGACGTAACCAACATTTTTAATTTCATGTCACGTATTTAGTTCAAATTGTAGCACATGTAAACATGAGTTTACAAACCCATGAGGGCTTATTAATAAAAATTCTAACTTAATATTGTTCAAAATACTCAACATTAAAGGGGTATGAAAATATTATTATTTTGTTTGTAAGTCAGCCGATGGTTTAGATCGTTTTATTTTGGAGAGCAAGGCGATAATACAAAGCGATTTATTTCATAGTATCCCTTACAAATTGAAAAGGCCTGTAGTGTAAACAAAATTGTCAAGTTTATAGGGTTACTATGGCATACAAATTTTTGGGTATTCTAAATGAAACAACTAGATCACTGCATAAGGAGTTCATGATAAACTTTAATGACTTTATAGGAAAAGAGAGACTAAGGAGTGATTAAGATCTAGGTCATCAAAATGGTTCGGCAAACATTTGACAGACTCACAAGGTGTTCTTATAGTTTCGGTTGTATCATTAAATAAACGACAATAAATAAAGTCCAATGTTTTAAAAACGGGACGTCTTTTAAATATAAGAATTTTTTAAGTTTTCAATTTTCTTATCCCGGCGTAAAATTCGAAGCATAAAATTTAAGCAGTTCAGTAGGCATACATTCGTTGGTTTTTCAAGTAATTTCGATTCTATTCACGGTGGCGAACAAGCGTCGAATAAAACGGGCGTGCCAAATGAACTGAACCGAGTTGCATTATGTTCCGAGCGACGGAACTAGCTCATTGAAATATAGCTCTAAAATTCAACGTTTAATTGTTTTAACATCATACGAACTCCGTATTTATAATCACAAAATGTTTATTTAAGCAAATGCAGAGCTTTGTTTTGCAGTGGATTATTTACATAAGTAACAATTTTTATGTGGACATTGCAGCTGCTAGATGACTTTACTAAATGGATTTTAAACTGGATATGTGGTGAAACTTTAACTTCTACACAAACGAATTACAATTTTGCAAGTTTCTCGTTCATCATGTAACGTCACTAAGTGGTAGTACTTACTTTTATAATCAGTCTTTTATAGGTTGTCTGAAGTCTGAACGCAAAAATTTCGAGAAGCATGGATCCGGTTATACTTTTAGAGGCGACAATCTCAGCCCATAAAATCATTGATCAAATTAGATTGAGATTCTTACTAACAATAAAATTACTGGAATAAAACTGTTATTATTAAAAATGATAACATATTTTGAATTAAATAAATTTGTACTCCTATTAACAACTTATGTCTTTCCTTATAATTTAAAGCGGAAATGTTTACAATAATGTCATTGAATCTTGAACAATTGGGAAAGGAACTTGGCAAATAGATAACAAAGTTTCGCACGGGAACAAGTTAGTATTTCGCATAATGTGAGGTGCAAAGTTACAAGAGAAAGTTACCACTTATGAATATTTATTTGATAGCCTTTTATTGTGATGCCAGTAGTCGCTCTTGCTTCGTCGTCGGGATAGGTTATTTTATTTAAGAAGCTTATTTAACTTACAATGTTTGTATGCAAGTATGGGAAAAATAAATATTCCTATCTCAATAAAATCGCCTCCTCTTACTCTATGGACTTGAGACTTTGCATATTTTGCATTACTTGCGATAGTAATCACCATATCTATGAAAAAGTACATTTAAAAAAGTAACATTTTTCGAGATAAGTACGAACAAACGAACATACAAAAAATCTACAAATTATTTTTACTACAATGAAACAGCTGTTTTCTCTTTTGTTTAGAGTTATTTTAACTGTTTTCAATTAATAGTAATTATATTTTTTTACTGTAGTCGATCGATCTCAGGGGAGAAAGAAGTAGGTAATAATTATTTTTACCTTTATACCCATAACGATAGCATGTTTGCCATTGAATATTATTTACTGAGTATTACAGATACTATGTATCTCGTTGCGTTTATTTTCTAGAGCATTATGTTAAAGAGTCTACACAAGCAATAATTATATCACTTTTCAAATAATACTTTATAAATATTTTAGTATAGTCATCTACATATCTATCTATAAATATTATAAAACTGAAACTGAACGGTTTTTGTGCAAGCTAATCTCAGAAACGGCTGAATGGATTTTTATGGGACTTTCACTGGGAGAGAGGTAGAGGAGGCTTTGGAGCCTAGTACTTCGAATTTTTTATCCGAGAGTTTCCGCGGGATCGGGATTCACGCGGGAAAAACTGCTATGTACGAACGAAGTCGTAGGCAACAGCTAGTAGATAAATAAACAGAAATATGTAATAAACTTTTTATTAATACGTTTTGGCATGTCTTCGCATGACTGGTCATACGGAATTTGCATACATATGGGTTAATTTTCAATGGTCATAAAAAGGCTTCCTTGGGAACAATCAAGTCCGTCCGCAATTATTCTCGTAATTGCGTGTCCTTCAAACATTTATCATAAAAAGTTGCTTGCAAAAATCATACTAAATATTTCCACCCAGTTACCGAGTCGTAGTGTTAACGAGTCCTAGTGACTGACCATTATCGATGATCATAACCGACCACTCAGACTCACGCCTCAACCGTTTTCGTTATGATTCCCATGGTAAACCAGGACGTCACAAGAGGCTAAGCTGAACACTACTTGGTGGTAGGTCTGAACTAATGAAGCTAATGATTTTGCCCATATATATTTAAGGATCTAGTTTTAACACGATTTATAGAGAAAGGATACCTATTGTACAGTCGATGTCGATAAATGACAAGGATGCTTGGAGTGGATATCCGCGAACGGTTCTGCTCATATAATTACCTATTACGTAAAAAAATTAATTAGCTGTAAGTGCTATTTTAAAAAGATATGCTGAGTAGATAGCTTTTTGTTAATTTTTCTCGCCTTTTCACTTTTTTTGTAAACCTCAACAGGTAACATACAATTATAAAAATAAGGTCGAATTTTTTAAGGTTATAAAATATAATAAAGGTAAAAAATATTTTTATTACTAGCTTTCCGTGATCTTTATTGTTTAGTAATGTCTTCATTAAATTGTAAGCTTGACGCAAGAAATCCTTATCTGGTCATTTGAGTTTGTAATTATATTTTTGCATACTACGCATGAAATTTCAACTTCAATAATAGACTACGGGCCCATGTCGAAAATGGGGGGGTCATACGAACCACCAGGTGATGTATATAGGACGTATAAGAGCACAAAATAATAAGATTCAGCACTATGCCGTCACTTGTAAGCTGTCCAACTGAGTGCTGGTGAGAATTCAAAAGTGCAGGTAGAGGGAGTACATTTTGGTCATATGATTCTGTACGGCATTTTCACCATCGATAGATCCATGAAAAATAATAAGAAAGCGCGCAGTCCCGTAAAAAAATGGTGAGCCACAAAGTCGGTAAATTTGTTTGATTTTTTGAAAATTCCAGGGTAAATTTGGTCATTTGATCCTGTACGGCATCAGTTTCATACTGTTTCAATACAGCTTCTAATCCATTATTCCGCAACGCCGTACAAAAATCATGCGACAAGGGGAAAAAATCGAGGGTTGCAACCCCCTCTATTTCCGTGCTCCGGGGGGTGAATTGAAACAACATAAAATTAATTTATTTTGAAAGTATTTTATGCAAAGATAATATTTTTTTACATGCCGTACATTTTCGTTAGTCCAAAGGTTTGTAGGGGAAAAAAAATTCAAGGAAAAATCCATAGAACGAAATGTATGAAAAATATAGTCTGCATTAAAATGTACGGCATCATTTTTTCCTAATTTATATATCTTAATACTATTTAGAACAAGGGAAAAATGTAGGAAATTGTTATATTCTATTAATCTATGAATATTTAAACTTCTGCAATAATTTAACAAATTTCAGTTTTTGTATTTCTCTATAACTTTTTTTAGAACAGTTTCTTTTGAACGGCAATACTATGTAACAATTATATTTTACAATATCATGTTAAAAAAAAAGTTGCCGTACAGTGTCAAATGACATTACAGCTTTATAAATCAAGTATACCATGAAATTAAGGTAATTATTAATATACATTCAAATGAACAATAACTTTTTGACGGCATTATTTTTAATAGTACTTTTGAGTGCTAGATAATGTTTTGGAACCGAAGCCGTACTTTTTCAAATCACCCCCCAGACCACGGAAATAGAGGGGGTTTCAACCCTCGATTTTTTCCCCTTGTCGCATGATTTTTGTACGGCGTTGCGGAATAATGGATTAGAAGCTGTATTGAAACAGCATGAAACTGATGCCGTACAGGATCAAATGACCAAATTTACCCTGGAATTTTCAAAAAATCAAACAAATTTACCGACTTTGTGGCTCACCATTTTTTTACGGGACTGCGCGCTTTCTTATTATTTTTCATGGATCTATCGATGGTGAAAATGCCGTACAGAATCATATGACCAAAATGTACTCCCTCTACCTGCACTTTTGAATTCTCACCAGCACTCAGTTGGACAGCTTACAAGTGACGGCATAGTGCTGAATCTTATTATTTTGTGCTCTTATACGTCCTATATACATCACCTGGTGGTTCGTATGACCCCCCCATTTTCGACATGGGCCCGTAGTCTATAATATAGAATTTTCCCTTTGCATTTTTCGTCCTAACCCATTATTGCGAGCTCACAACTATGTCAGCCGAACTTCCGGCGAAACATTTGAATCCGCCGCTTTTTTAAATCGTACTGACGCATGAAATATCACTTCCGCTTTGTCTCTGAGTATAGATTTTTTTACGCAGCATGGATTTAAAAATCTGGTTGCCTCCAGTACTAGTTTTTAACTGTCAAGTTGCATTGCTTAATGCTTGCAATATTCACATAATTGAAGCTTTGGTGCTGTTCAAGAGTAGTTGCTTATTAAGCCTCATTCTGAAGTTTTTCCGATAAAGTATGATGTGATGTGTATAAGAAAGGCGTAAAGAAACAATTGCAAGACCGGCTAACCATTAATAACTCCTCTGGTATTGCAGGTGTCTGTAAGCAATGGTGACGACGTACTATCACAGGACCTATTTGCCTTTCCGTTAAGAGTTCTGGCAATAAAAAATAGTTTACAGTAAAATGAAACGAATGAACGTCTGAACTGTTGGTCAGCGGTCGCCGTCCGTCGCGCTTGGGTATAAAGATTTCACGGTCGATTTTTGAAGTGGTCTCCCATCTACTGTTACGCAAGTACCATTGGAGTTAAACTGGATGGTAGGTATATAACCCCAAAACTTGCCAATTTGATCGCGAATGGCTCGTTAAATTTTTAGCAGGATACCACAAGCAATTGAAGTTGGCTTGGTCTCAAGTCTCAAGTGTCAAACAATCTCAAAATATTCCAGAATCAACAGCAGAACAGCGTAAGGGAAACACGCGTTGAATATAATTATATTGTTCATCGGTTGTTGATAAAACTATTGATTATCGGATATCAACAATGTCACAGGGTTTATATTTTGGGCCGTGACTGAAATTTTATTTATGTTTTATGGTCGCGCGGCTATCAATTCGGATTACCGGCCGGAAGGAGTGAAAACAGTTCGGTATTAATAAAAACGACATACAATCATATTTTATGTGGAAAATCCATCTCGAACAATATGCCAGTACACCGCAACCCGTATATTAATGGTGCTTGTATATCTGACAATATAAATAAACATGAAATATTCACTTGAGGTGCATAAATCAATCCTCATATTTATGCCTATTATAATATCATAATATAAACCCTCTGGAAATTACTGTTATTTATATCTCAAAGAGCTTAATAAAGGAATCGCCATTATGCAGCTTGCGATAGGAATAACTAGTAGAAATAGCTGGGTTACCCGTCCCCGTCTCGATTTAAGTTTTGTTCTGGGTCGATAATCATTATCATAAGTGATAGTGGAAGAGCCGAGATCCACCCTCGTTTGCTATCTTTAATCAATAGAAAAGAAACTTATAATTACATATCGATACCTATTATACTCTTAGTTAACTTGCTTAGAGCAAAATGACCCTTTGTGCTTTTGACCGTAAAGTCTATCTTGGTTGGTAGGTAATCACTGTGTGTTGACCACATAAACCTTGAAGTTTGTAAAATAGAATTATGATATAGGCTAAAATCATGTTGTCTTAAACTCGACTAGCGACATCTGTTCCGTTTTGCATAGCTTTTCCTGCAAGATAACAGTGTTTAAGACCGGCAGATAAAGACATTAGTATCGAGACCATAACTCCCTCGTTACATAACGCGTGTAACATTATAATAAAATATAATAATCCTATTGTACAATACCGTAGTGATTGTTCTAATTTTGTTTACTTGCCCATTGGATAATTTACAGACCAGCGCCTCATTAGGAAGTTTGTCTTATTTATTGCTCTAGCTTTTGCCCGTTGTGAATTGAATTCAATTTACAAGAACTTCCCAGCACTCGACTGAATTCTTCCGTTGCTAGAATCTGTTTTCAATGTTTATCATAAGTAAAGTCATAAATAAATTACATGAAATTAATGATTTCAATTTGGTATTTATTTAAAACAATTAAATTGTTGTTTTGTGATTTTTGTTATGTTTTGTTAAATTAAATTTGTTTTTTGATTGAATACGCAAAGAAATCTATTTCAAAATCATGCCGTTGAAACCTAACCTATTTAACATATGAAAGTTTTGGATATATTAATTAACCAGAGTCATTTCAAGGACTTTAGGAGCTAGGTATCTATCTAAAAGTTTGGACATGGGTATAGATTTGAATTTGATAGTCATATCGCACCACTAACTTTGTGAAACTGCGCGGATGCTTAGAATTCAACTTGAGTGATGTGAATCGCTCGGGAGGTACTCTGTTTCAAGAACTCCGCTATTGAACTGATTTCGAAGACGCTTGAAGTGAGCTCGTTCTAAAACTCTGTAATACCTTCAAAGGTATTATTACCATTCCTTGCTTGGCATACTTAGCGTATTTTCTTCTTGTTCTAATTTTAAACCCGTAACGACATAAAATCTCATAGTAGGCAGTCCATTAAGTTTTCCATATTCAGTTTTGAATATAAAAAGAAAGAACAAAATTGTCTACAATTATTTATGACTCAAAATTGTAACACGTTAAGGATATTAAAGTGTTGTTGGTTGTTACTACAATATTTAAATAATTAACAGCAATTAATTTTTCCCACAGAAATTATCTAAAATATTTTCAAATAAGTTCTCTTTTCTTGTGTGAGTGCAATAGATGTCAACTAAGTTTTGTAGTCTTATGCTTGCAGTCTTCTTCGTCTTTTGTTTGTGACGATTATCTTATTAGTGCTGTCTATCACGCTTGCGGCAAAGATTATCCTGTTTCTATATAAACAATGAACATTAATTTTTAATAAGCTTGATAAAAAGTCTACAAACTCAAACGTGTCGTAGCAACAATATGACGAAAAGTATCCGCCACGTGCAAGTTAACCGTCCATAAGTTCTTTGCGAGCGCTCTATTCTTCACAAAGCCTGCATTTTTATGTCGCCACAAAACTTTCAGCGTGTCCCTGCATTTTCCAACCAAAGTTACAAAACTCTGAATGGTAGTTTATTACGTCATGTCTTGAGGATTTACGTCACCGATATGCAATGCTGTAACGCGTGTGCTTAGAAACTTTTGTTAGAAATCTAAAGCTGTTTCAAAATAGTAACAATTAAAGGATCATTTTGGCATGAAAGTTGGTACTTTGTTTCTTGTTTCTTTCTCTTCATCGGCAGTAGAGTGACGTTTTAATAGACCTATTTATGATAAGGCGTTGCCTTTAAGGAACATAACAAGAAACTGATTGAAAATAAAAACACATCTTGCATGTTCAATGGTGTTTATTTCCATGCAAGCAGCAGCCTCCTCCTTCCCGCATAGGAATATGCAACATAACTGTAAATTATGAGGAAATCCGATGAGCTGATGATCATCAAACGTCTGAACAGATCTACACAAATGATAGCTAATAACTCCCTTTTATGCCAAGAATGCCTCACATCATTTAGGAAAAGAGCTGATGCTCTTCAAACTACTGGAACAATTTCTACCAAACATAGCAAGGACCCACCGAACCGCTTTCGAATGAACAAATCACACCGAAATTCTATCCGTTTGAGAGCTATGATGCCATAGACCGACACACAGACAGTCAAACTTAACACTCCTCTATTTGCGTCGAGGGTAAAAAACAAAGAAAAATACCCACCCATGTCAACTGTGACCAACCTACAACACTCAATTTAGGGACTAGAATGGTTAGTTAGTTAGTAGAGTTTTCTGTCATAAATGTCGACCACACCACAAATCAAACCCTGTACACTTTGCACAGGTATATTGGCCCAAACTAGGTTACAAGATCGCCAAGTAATATGATCACGGGTGCCATTGTGAATCCCTTTCGACCCTTATCAGAAGCACCTAGAGGGTAACCGTATTAATGTGAAATGAACAGAATATGATATAGATGCGAGTAACAATTGTTATATACATGTTTTGTAGTATCTTGTACCTGTATATAGGTGTACAGGGTATGTATACTTTTAACGAGCCACTAGGCTAGTCGATAGTGGTTCACGCAAAGCGAGGGGTCCTGTGTTCGATTTTCAATGACAGTTATGTGACAAATATTGTTTGTTTTCGTTATGGGTATAAGTTATGTACATCTTTTTTTTAACTTTAGTAGATGGAAATTTCAACTTTAGTATCTACATCGATTGCCCAAGGCTTAAAAGGATAAAACGAAATGGAATACGCAAGCTGTGCTTTACGTTTGACAGAAATGTGTAAATCACCAAAGAACATGTGTTAACCCACCCACGTTTCAATGAACTACTGAGCCATTTCGACCCTTATCAAGTTTGTAGCACTTGACACTACATTATCAACACTCGCACCCGGCGGTAAGGTGTTCATTATGAACAAGCGTGTGCCTCTATAAACTATCCCTTTCTCAATATATTTTCAGAAGAAAGAAAGGGGTGTATGTGTACCAGGGTTATGTAGAAAAAGAAAAATGACTATTTGATATTTTGCCCGAAACTGTACCTGTATGAAACTGTATGAAATTCCATTCGGCCCTTTTGCACGTAGCAAAGAATTTTTGTATTAACTTTTATTCATGACCATGTTGGGGCAGCATAGAATATTGTACCTCAATCGGACGGCTGTAGACCTTGTTGAAAAATGACACAAACTCTTCTGCTTTAATGCCTTTATTATTGATGTCCTTGGTCAACAGTGGCCACTTACCATCAGGTTTGGTTGTCATTTAATGTGCGCAATTCGAAGGACTGTATTAGCTTGCCCGCATATGGTTTTTCGCCATGGTATGAGACATATCGCTACATACCATCAAATGATTTTGTTAAGCATTAAGAAATGTAATTAAAAAATAGCTCGTCTGCTCGTTTAACAGGCAGCAGCTTTAGGTACGGCCGCGACATCGTTCGCGTGAATTATACTACTTTTTCACAACATTTTATTTTAAAATGGTTAGAATGTGACCACATAATCATGTCTGAACTTTTTATCAATAAAATTAAGCTTCAAAACAGAGTTTTATACTAACTTACCCTACGCTTTCTCCTATTTTAATAACCACCTTAAATCTTTTGCTCACCAAAGAAGGAAGCATTCAGTAACATTTGTAATTGATACATCAGTCAGTTATTAAATCTGTTTTCCTTTTCCATAAAGTAACACGATTTCGCTTCAATATTATCCTTACGTTAGTAAATAGTTATAAGTAGATAGGCACTAGAAACAATAATATCTTGTACCTATATATTACTCTCTCTTAGTAGACAGAGTAAACCAATATGAACTGCCATACAAATTCGTAGAGTAATTTACGAGATTATCGTGTTCCAACCGAGAGAGAGATAATCTTATTTACGCAAAATACTGCCAGACTATGACACAATTTGTCGACAATTCTAAGTTCTAATTTTGTACAACATACTTGTAGTTACTTTACTCAACTTAGCTGAAGGTTAAGTAGTCTATTTTAAGTGCTATCTAATTAAGTACTCTGTATAGAGCACATTTCTATTAATTAATTTTCTTGGTAGAATAGAACTTTATTAAAATGTCCTGGAATAATATTTCAAAATAAACGAAGCTTTAAGAAGCGTAAAAAGATGTACCTTAATTAATTTTAATTGTTGTCACTCTTCAATTAGTAGGTGTGTGTTTTATTAACACGATACGTGTCAATTCTTGGCAATAATAAGCAGTGGTAAGGGGCGTTGAAGTTATATTTATTGAACGTACTCATTTAGTAACAGTTTATTCACTCTCCTCATTTACAACGGCCTTAAAAAAAGAACATTGTCAATTGACATTGTATGTATTTATTATTCGAACTGCAAATATTCAAATCATAATAATATGATGATAATATTAGGGCTTCGGAATCCAAACAAATTGAGACAAGTGTGACGGCCTATTTTGATGATTCTTAGGTCAAGTAGCATTACAGGCACAACCCTAATCGAAAGTCTATTTTTTGCAAATTTCAGCTTAATCGTTTAGTTGCAAGTTATGACAACTAAATTTTTTAACATAAATAAAATCCTATCGTGAAAAGATCGTTTTGCAATTTTTGAAAATGTCACTCAGTCGCTCCACAGACAGAACACCGGAATGTTCTTATCACTTCTGAACCACTGATTCGCTTACTAACCTGTTATAAGGAAGAGAAAGCATTCTATGATAGATATTAACTGAATTATACGATCAGCGGATCCCTTAGCAGATAAGGGACTATGGCCAAATTGATTGAAATCATATTTCGTCCATATCTTACTTTGTACCCCTTTGCTATATTTAACATTGGTTCTGAATATTGCTGGATATATTTGGTTATTTATTTATAAATATTGAACCCTCGCTTCAGTTCGGGAATTTGTTTCCCAGTAGGTAAGTATCACACTCGAAAATTGTTAGACGTTCTTTAGGTAATTATGTACGTCTATTTATTTATTTTTTGTAAATTTAGAAATAATTAATTATTAATTAAAAAAATATGTAACTTTTAATTATTTTATTTAGATACGCTAAATGGGCAAAAAAAGAGCGGGCATGTTTGTCTTTTCACGCTCAGTTTTTTGTAACTAAAACGGCACACAATTGTTTGAAATTACATTTTTAATCGCTAGCCCGATAAGAACTTCACGGCTCTTATTAACTTCTTTAGAAAGCCACAGGAATGATAAAAAAGTCCGCGCGGAAAGAAACAAAATTCCTTGTTTTATAACAATTTAACGCTCTACTTGTAACTAGAACGTTCTTATCTCCAAGGCAAACTCTTTCAAATTCCCTAAGCTCAGTCAAAGGAAATTCTTAAACAAAACTGTCAACTTTCGTTTCAGCGCTTTGTGTCTTTGTGGTCAAAATGAAAAATAAATAGTTCATCTCCGGCATTGTAGGGGTCCGGAAGAATTTGTGGTGAGCGTGGGCCTTCACTTGCGGTGCGCGAGTTCTTATAAAACTGCGAGTACTATTCAACTGCTCCACAAAGGACTGAGTGTCCAAGTTGCTTTCTTATACATAGTTTTCTAAACAATATACTGAACTTGAGTGATTCTTTATTCGGATTAAGTAGTTTTTTATAAATTATTAAAGTATAGGTAGTTAGTTACTGAGACCGGGTAACGACCTAACGACTCACATAGCCCAATGAACATGGCCTTATGTTTGATGCCCAGCGATAAAAAAGTTTCAATATTGAGATTTTTTTCTCGATCTGGATGTGTGTTCTTGTCCTTGGCGACCATGACACGAGAAAATTAAGTGGCAGCCTATGAATTGAGCGTCATTTTTTGTTAACAAATATCTCTAACGCATACCTCCGAAAACTAAGTAAACTAACGACTCAGCTATTAAACCAGCTAACTTCAAACACATCTAAGTAATAATACATCTAACATAAGCATAAAATACGCTTCATAAAACTCATACAATCAAGCCAGACAAGTTTTGTGTACACAGTGTACAACCGCAACTAAATAAATATGAATCTCATTTCCAACATTTGCTGCGTACTACGTGTAAGCAAATGTAAGTAGAAACACGATCCTAGTACTTCACTGTTGTATTCCTCCGCTTACTCAAGTCCATTACCGGTACATCGCCCAACCGCTATCCGATCGAAGTTCCAATAACTTCGTCTACACTGGCAGACTCTTTCATAAGCCGAAATCATCCATATCAGAAGTCTAACCGCCTTTCTAATAAACATGTTTCCACTATGTTAAGTACGGAAAGCTCTCTCTCAGCATTTCTTTGACAGCTTTTGAATGAGTGATAAATCGTTCGTCCTAATCAAAACATGTTTGATATCAAGCCATTAATAGCCTATTTCTGGGCATTGGTTTTCTCATCAGCTGGGAAGATATTATAGCATATTCGTCCATGTTGCTCCAGTGTGGATTATTGAAGCGGTTAGTGGTCTACCCAAGTATTGGAAAATCTTATCCCGTTCAAAAGCGTCCAATAAATCTTTACGACTGCATCTACCTAAATGATTAAAACTGGAAACGATGTATGAGCGTGTTGAAAACCCTGACAGTCCCGAAGTCAGGCCACATTAAAATTTATGAATATAATGGTAGTGTTCGCTGTACACAAATTAGAGACTAAACATATTTACTAGTTAGTATAAACATTCTGCCTTCAATAACTTAAAATGCTTTATAGGATTTAAAGATTTCAGCGTTCTTTTACATTTTATGTTTTTTATTTGGTCCTTTAGAAAACATTTCATTAATTAACAACTGTTGCAGACGACGAGGTAACTAACGTAAAATATTGCAGCTATTTTCTAACATTGAAAATTTGAAATCCAGTTATTTCTCTCTGAATTGGATTTATTTTGCTCTAAAATATCGTGACTTACCGGCAAACACAAAATAATGAAGTACGAAATAATATTTCGTAAAATCGCGCCAAGCAAGCTTGAAATGGGGTTTTCCACAAAAACAAGTATTTATATTTGTTTATTGATTTGAAATAAACAAATACAATATCGTTAATGCGCAATAATACGAAAAATTTGCTTACATTTTGTTATAAAGCTGAAAATAAAACCACGTCCGTTCAAGCGGAAATATCCGATTCGGTGGTCTGAAACTGGGAACCGAAAACGATTTTAATTATTTTGTCGATTCAAATCGAACTGCCGATAAGATATTGTATCTAGGGAAAGTTAATTTACCGTGAAACATCTTCAGTAGGTATCGGGGATATACTCGGACCCTTTTTTGGGGATTAATAATATTGAATTGGATCCGGATGTTGGAAAACATTCCTTTGGCAATATATTTGGGTATCACCCATAAAAAAATAAATGGATCAGGTTTATTACACTTTGCCAATGTCAGCATACCTGTCATCATTAATCGAAGGATTAGAGTTTGAGGCGTTCTCGTTATTACGGTGTCTAAGTACAAGGCTATTTAGACTTAAAATAGCATACCTAAGTAACTATATTTTTCGTACTCCAGATTTTTCTCTCCAAGTAAAAAGGATAAAAAAATGGGTTTAAGCCCTTAGATTTGAGTTGATAATAATGTAACTAATGTTTATAAATAGAAAGGATTAACTAGTCTACCTACTTTACGATCATGAAAAAAGAGATAAATAGCTAGTAATTATACAACATTGTCTGGAAACCTAACGAACAGACGCAAATAAGCTTATGAGACGGAAAGGAATATAGTCAGACATAAGATTTTTTTAGGTACGTACAAAACGTCTATGTCAATAAGTGAGTTCAGTAATGCCTTAAAATAACATGTATATTGCATACGTGTATATTTTTAGGCGTAAGTTAATTGTTTAATATCAAAAGATAAGTCATTATTTCATACTATTGTCAGTTATCGAGAGAAATATTTATTTATTTATTTACTAGCTTTTGCCCGCGGCTTCGCCCGCGTGGAATTCGTTTATATCGAAAACCGGGGAAGTGGCGAAGGGGTTACGTCATCAATTATCTTCCTGGGAAAAATCATCGTAATCGGTCAGGTGGTTTAGATTTTTCATACAAACTTTCATTCCCTATTTCAAGCCTTTAGGGGTTGATTTTTGAAAAAAAATGTAGCCTATGTGTGACTCTGGATCTTCAACTATTTTCATTCCGAATTTCATCCAAATCGGACCGGTGGTTCAGCCGTGAAAACGTCACAGACAGACAGACAGACTTTCGCATTTATAATATTAGTATGGATACTTGCTCCCGGCGCACACCTGTAGTAAAGCGGTGACGAATTATCGCCCATTAGGCTATCACGGTGACTAAGTAATACTGGTAATACGTACGCTTTGTCGCTTTCCCCACGACCGGTTGACCTGTGGGCGTGCGCGTGGGCATTTGTAAAGAAAGCTATGACGTTGTAAAGGGATGGTTCTGCAGGTCTTTATTGATAGTTACAGCGTTACATGTCAGAAAATAAATCGCTACTTCGTACGCGCAGGAGTTTATTCCGCGTAACTCCAGATCCCGCGGGATTTCCGGGAAGACAGACTTGTTAGTTTTATATTAATTTTTGTTTAGAAGCTATTTATACCCCATACGCGAAGAAGGTTTTCCCGCGTAAATTCCGATCCCGCGGGATTTCTGGGATAAAAAATATCCTATATGTTAATCTAAGTTGCCCTCTATGTGTGTGCCAAATTTCATGAAAATCGGTTCAGTAGTTTTTGCGTGAAGGAGTAACAAACAAACAAACAAACAAACAAATACACAAACTTTCACATTTATAATATTAGTAGGAAGTAGGATAGGATAGGATTTAACACTTTATTGTTTCACACTATAAAAATATTACATACATAAGCTCAGTCAAGGAGTATAAAACAATGGGCGGCCTTATCGCTTTAAAGCGATTTCTTCCAGGCAACCCGGTGTTACAGATAGGAACAGCACAAAAGTAAGTGGAAGTAGGCGTTAAACAATAAACAACAAAAATGGAAAATTAAATAAAAACAATTATAAAATAACACACAAACATTACTACCAATAATGCGCAGAGACAGGACGTGAATATACAGAAACAGGAAGAGAGAAGAAAAGTAAGAAGCTAGGGAGGAAGATAATAATCTTTAAGTCGTTTTTTAAAAGTATTTAAGTTTTCAGCTTTTCTTATTGAATCAAGTAGAGAGTTCCAGAGACGTAGCAGTGAGTGTAAAGGATTTATGATAGAAAGTGGAGGAGTGTGAAGGAGTGATATAAGTGTAAGGTTATTAGAAGAACGAAGTAAGTGATTATGTGATAAACAACGATATTCAAAGTTACTGCGAAGATAAGAGGGGGCTAATGGATTAAACAGCACAGAGTACAGAGCAGAAAGTATGTGAACATTCCGGCGAAGTCGAATAGGGAGCCACTTGAGCTTAGCACGAAATTCGGAGACATTATCATATTTACGAAGTCCAAATATGAATCTAATACATACATTTTGGAGACGCTCAAGCGTATTAGCAACTAGCTCCTCATTAAGGTCAAGATAACAGATGTCAGCATAGTCAAGAATGGGCAAGAGTAAACTAGTCGCCAGCGTAATTCTAGCGGGCAAAGGAAGGAAATTTAGGATAGGAAATATTATGTTGATTATTTACATCGTTAAGCTATAAAAACTGACGATATTTGAATTTAGAAAAAAAATTACGTATTATTTTCAAAGCATGCATTATGAAAGTACTTGAACGTCATTCCCCAGAGATTTAACTAAAACAATGCAACAGGTGTAAATTTTCAAAGCTGCTTGCATTTCATTGTTTTATTTCAATTACAGTGCGGCCTTTTTTCATTTAATTTTTTGTTTATTGTATCGCTAATGTAAGTATAAAGCTTTACATAATATGTAGGTACTTACAATTGTAACTGTGTGGGAGTATTCACGTCGGGGTCACCATTGTGGGAGTATTATACGGGCATCTCCCATGCCGGTAAAAACACACGTCTTGGTTATCAGCCCTTTATTAATTGCACACTACAACACTGATCGTAGCTAACAAGTTAACACTATAGTTACTATAATTAGTATTAGTACTGACTACAATCATATTATGGGTCATAAATCATTAATCCGTATGTGAACATGAGCCGGCGCAGCGGCGTCAGACCAGAGCATCCCGTTCTCTCTCTACCGGTCTGCCCGAGCGTTGACAGCTCGGCCGTGCGTTCCGATTCGACCTCGGTGCGTTCGGAAACGCCACAACTGTATACCTTAACGTAGACCATAATTGAGAAAAAACTAGGTTTAAGAATGATGAGTTTAAACTGTTCTCAGTTGTAGTGTACGTCCTTGTCTTCTGTGTTGTCCATAGCACCCGTGACACAGGTAATTGTTTTTGGGGCTTTGATTGTGTAGCGTTATTTATACACTATAGATAGAGTATAAAACAAAGTCACCCTTCGCCTCTGTCTATCTGTGCCTCTCAAAGTCTTTTTCTTCTAAACCACGCAACGGATATTGATGCGGTTTTCACTATTAGGAAGAGTATTCCTCAAGGAAAGTTTATATGTATAGATCGTTTATGTATATTCGGTATTCTTATGTAATTTGCTTTGCTAGGTTATGTAGATTTCCTATTTAGCACACCGTAGCGAGGGCGGATCGCTAGTAGAACTAGTTTGTCTTCCTTAACTCATCAAAGTCTCTAATCAATAAAATCTTATATGTTTCAAAGTATAACCGTCAATATTTACTTATTTACCGCTAGAGTGGATTGCTACAATACACTTATTAGAAGTAACAAGATAAATGTAATACAGTTTGTTCTGAACATCTCAAATGCTCTTATTCCACTGAACACAATGATTGCCGAAACCCATTTATATAGAAGACTCAATGTACTCAGTCATTCATTGAAGTTAGAAATATATAGGGTCCAATATATTATTATCTTGGAGTTCAAGAATATGTGGAGGAAAAAGATTATAGACATTGTCAGTTGTTGAAACTGGTATCAAAAACTTAACTACATTATACAAAATAACTGGGGCAGTAACGTTTCTTTAACTCAGTATATATACAAAAACCATCTTGACTTTCAGTGAATGTTCAGGTCGTTCTTTTGGTCGAAGAGTTGAAAAGCTGGTTTCCTATTGAAATCAAGTATTTGTACTTGACAGGCAATGCAAAATTCAATATAAAACATCAAAGTTTTATCGGTTTGGTTAGGTTTGTACAAAATATAGTAAGTACCTATTCAAAGAATACGGTTAAGAATTTATTTCGAGCAACAATAAAGCACGAAGTTCTTTACCTAATATTTCACATCACTTGTTCTTTCCATCGACTTGCCCTTTTGTTTTAACTCATGCGAGATAGAGGACATATACAGGACTTCACCAAATTCCACTCTTTTTTATGGAATCAAGGTACTTAGCAATACCCTTCTGCTGCCACCCATGGCAACTGTGATCGACCCAGAACAAGACTCAAGAGTCTCGTTCTAATTCTTTCACAAGTGCGTTGTTGCTCTTGAGGACTGAGGTGAACGCATCTAGAAAAAAGTTATGAGAAAGTGGTGTGACGATATCGACACGTGATAAGGCGACGTCACGTGACGTTCTAGACTAGTCGCTACAAGCTTTGAACATGATCAGTCATAGCATTGCTTAAGTTGTTACGTATGCGCCAAGTACCACGGAACGGTTACCATGTCAATCTATGTTCAAAGGATTCTAAATGTATAAAAATGTAGTTTTAGCGAGGCAGAAACTAGAATAAAGCGTTTTACAAAGTATATAATATTATGTACCTACAGCCTGACTGTATGATCTTCTTAACTTTGTGTGTTATCGATGGCACATTCAGCACGATCATACATAGGGCCCTCACACATTACGTTTTTTGAACGTGCGTTTTCAGCACCATAGACGCTTATTTTTGCGTTTTTGTAGATGCGAACGCGCGTAAAACGCGATACAAACACGAATGTGAAGCGCGTTTGAAACTCGTTTTGTAAAAGGACCGGGGGAGGGTACAGGAGTAGCGTGCATCGCTATATCAGTGCGTATACGCGCAGCAACCGCACTTTTTCTGATCGCTCCATGTGCCCATGTTCCTCATGACGTTTTCCTTCACCATTATAGGGAGTGATATTTCAATGCTTAAAAAACGCTTAGTATTACTGTGAACCTTAGAAATGCGTGCCCTAGGATTCGAACCTGGACGCGACAAGAAAAAGGCCAAATTCTTATTTTTTTTATGGAATTAAGGTAGCAAACGAGCATGCAGCACCACCCTTCCGCTGCCGCCCATGGCAATTGTGACCGACATAGAACAAGACCCAATTTAGGGACTAGGGTGGTTAGTCCAGTTAGTAGATGGTGTTAGAATGTTAGTTGGTTAGTTTGTTAATAAGTGTGAGGATAGGGACTGTTAGGGATAGGTTAGTCCTGTTAGTTAATATTAGTATTAACCTATTATTCTACCTATTAATCCAGTTAGTAATGATTAGTGTGAGTCTTGTTCCAATTCGGTCACAGATGCGTTGCTACCCCTGAGGACAGATGGTCGCCTCTAAAAAAGTGAACCGGCTCCACACCTTCCTATCCGGAACACAATTGCTCTTAAAAACAATTATTATGACGGTAGGAATGGTACTGAGTACCTTGGCGGGCGGTGGTACTACCCCGGGCGAACTCTAGGCTCTACCACCTACTACGACTAGGATATCACCGATTAAAAGGAAGTAAGAATATACGTATGTACCTATGTCAATTAATTTTGTACAAACAACGTGGATGTCAACTATGCTATTTTTTATAGGTAGTAAAAATAACTTACCTATTATACAGTTAAATGCGCAAATTTATCCATAGGTATTGAACAATGAGGTACCTAAAATATAACCCGATAAAAATTTACGTCAGTATACTCGTACATAGTAAACGCCCGTATCATAGTAAAATGTGCTCAATCCGCTACGAACAGAGACTAAAATCCTTATAGTGTGATTTCACTTACCATAAATAAACGTAAGAACATGAACTCTATTTAACATGTATTTACTGGAAATTCTCGCATAATCGCATCTAAACTTAGCTAACTCGACTTGCTACGAAATGGAGCGCAGCAAAAGTGCCTATATACGGCGCTCAATCGGGCTAATGGGATTGTTCAGTGATGGCAAACAAGTGGTCTGCTCTAAATAATTACGTTATACGTCCAACCCATTATTCTTACTATATTGCTTTAGCGTGTAACTAGAGCGTATTCAGTTAACAAATTACACAAAATCTTGTATTAAGTATAACCAATCGTGCGTCGTCTCTGAATGATGGCATACATTTAGGGTTTTTGAACATCTATATTCCATTACTGGTTATGATAAATATTTAAATGTTCATTACTTTCATCTTAAGCCAAGCAACTTTCATCTTAAGCAAGCCACGAACGCCCTTACTATTCTTATCTTTTCTCGAATAGCGCTCGCGCATTCGTTCCGGGTCTCCTGACGTAATTATAATCTGTAATCTTGACATTTGTCTATCTCTAATAGCAACTATAAATATATCTATAAAAAACGTTCTAATACCCATTTATCCAAAACCCGTACAACATTCAACATTCAATGTATAACCTAACACACTCGTAGAGATGTCGATACCAACGAATGGGCCATCTCCGGTGAAGCTACGACGGAAGAACGCTCGGACTTCGCGCTGGCTCTTAACTTAACCTTAGGTACAATGCACACTGGGATGGCATGTTCACAAAATAAACCATTTTCGAATCAGACTAGCGTGTAATAGGGTTCTTTTTGTATTGTAACATAATCTCTAATTGCAGAACTTCGGTCTTTTTTCACAATGAGAGGATTTTAGGTGAGACATTGGGAGGTACCCATTCTTACTTCTATAACAAGTTACTTTCAAGACGTCCTTGTCCTCAGACAAATTTGGCAAATGCCCATAAGAAAGCTGTAGATAGGTTACTGTTTTGTACTACTTACTCTGATCTTTTGGCATTGAACATGAAACTTAGTGGTAAAATTATTTTTTTCGTAGGTTCCTATAGGTATTGTGATCGTAGGTAACATGCTTATTGAAAATTTCAACCAACCTTTATATACAAACAGCATAATTTCGTATAAAATAACAGCAAAAAGTTAGTAATACTGCAAGTGGCCCATTTCTTCTTCGGTCCGTGGTCCGTGTCCCATTGTCCATGGATAACAATGACTATTTTTCATAGGTGGCTCATCTACCTACTTCTTTATTGACTAACTAGTAAATCCGCCCTCGCTTCGCTTCGGGAAACCAGTCCCTTCAAAAATCTCTTTAAATTTTAACAAATTATGTTATTCCGATGTCTAAGCTATATTACTGCAAAGTTTCATGAAAATCCGTTCAGTAGTTTTTGCGTGAAAGAGCAACAAACACACACACACACTTACTCACTCACTCACTCACATACATCCTTACAAACTTTCGCATTTATAATATTAAGTAGGATTAAGTAGGATTTTTGAACTTACGATCATTTTGCAAAGTATTGTACTTTACGTAGGAGAAGAAGCAGCGAAATAAACTCCTCTGCTTATCTTTCAAAAACACCTTATCTACTTACGACTAATTATATTTTTTACATCCTAACTTAAGCAGAATCCACCATGGATGTCTATTTCCAAACATCTATGTAATTAGATATTATGTACCTATAGATAGACTGATTCATCAACACAGAGCAGAAACTACCGAGGCTAGGACTCCGAAATTTGGCCAGTAAGCCTCTATTATTGCTTTGGCAAGCAATAAGTGCGGATTTTTAGTAATTTCACCTCTAGATAGATGATGGATGAAAGCTTGTATAAAAGTAGGTCAGTTTCGAAATTAAAGTCATGAAAATTGGTGCATGGTCTTAGGATTCGTTTCAAATTTTTTTTTTTCAAAATTCAAATATATTTATTTCTTCGAAGTAGGTTTTTACAAACGCATTTCGAAAGTCAAGTTACGCCATCGCTTCAACAAATCCCTACGGTGGGTGGACTTGGAAGAAGAAGCGGCAAGAAACTTCCAAGGAGTCTTTTTTTTCTCTTTCTCCACTCACAGTACAGGTTGCACTTAGTACTAATTACGGCTAACTTTTAAAACAAAAAAAATTAAAAATAAACGTTTAAAAATAATAAAGGTGTTATAATGTTAACAATCAATGCATTGGGCAATAGTTTCAAATCAGTAAATGGTCACTGTTTCGGACATGGTCACAGACTAAATGTTTACACTGTATTTCAATATTTACCTCCGTTGTGGAAGATCCTATTCTGTATATGAAAGATGTTCCCCAGGACCTCGCTTTGAAACTCTGTAAATGCTCTCTGTAAATGTCTATTTACAGATGCATTGCAATTTCTGCTAAATTCTATAAGATAATCATGTATAACATGATCCTGATAATCTATCAAGATGATTCAACTAATCAAAGGAATTTAATTATTTAATACAACAGAATTTGTAGTTTGAAATTCCTTACGTAGTAATTTGTTTTTATGTGCAAAAACACTATAATGTATTCCGAATAACTGCGTTCCAAACTTTAAATACTTTTCAGAAGTTTTCTGAACTGAATTTCTGAATTGCACCATCGCACTGTACAAAGAAAAACCTATCTAATCGCAAATAGGAACGGCACGTCTATTCCGAGGCACTCGTTCTTTGGAAGTTTTCCCTAACGTAAAGACAATCCGATAGTCAAAGCTGCATCGCTGAAAGCAAACACCAAATTGCTCGCTAACTTGAGATTACACAGCGTGTCGTGCGACCCAACTCCCTACCGCCCCATTCCATTTCAAAGGCCTCGATTCCACTGCTGAGTTCGAGACGATTATAATCACGCTCAGAATCTTAACAAAAGCGGTGGTGCGTTTGTTATTCGTAGCATACTTTCCGATACAGTTGACCAATATCGGACTAGAGCAAGTTGTGTTTATAATTTATTGTTTTGATAAGACAAATTTAATGGAACAGCTCTAAAGCTATAGTTCAGTAGTCGCTTTCGTTACGTTTCGTAAAACCTTTGCCGGATTTTTATAAACTCATCGTGTTCGGGCGGGAGTTTGGGGCTTCTATTTCTTTTATTTTCTTTGTTGTCCGCCTTGATATTCTTGATATCTTTAATTTGCCATCAATAATTGCAGATATATTATGATGTGGAAATATGTTGACGTTATGAGCTAACCGTGGAAACAACTCACGGTTCCAATCCCATTCTCATGTTACTAAAGTGTTGGAAAAACTAACGAAACTTGACCGAGCAGACTACCGTTTTTAGAGGAGCTTGATCGGTAGCTTAGTGTTATTTTTTCTACGATGTAAGACGTCTAATATCACATAATAGTCCTATACACGGAAGTGTTTAAAAAAATAGTACAAGATGACGCTGGCCATTTTTAGAGTCATTGATAGAAGCTAGCGTGACGAATATGCTTATGAGGTGAGACTCGTGTTCAGTAGTGGAAATACTACTGATAAAGTTATAATAATATCTTTCTCGCTATGCATAAAGTTTTATGAAAATGCTATACTCCTATAATGGGGTCTTATTTTGTGATTTTCTTGTCATTCACACGCAGGTTTATTAGGTATAAAAATATGTTTTATATATTCGCAGTCTAATAGCCGAAGCTGAACATGATAAACAAATAAAGTTTGTATGTTACACGTCAGTATAAAATATACTAAATTTAAAAACATTCACTGTGCTTACGTACCTACGAATTTAGATTAAGAATCAAGATAGTCCAAGCCCGGTAGTTTAATAATAAAGCTTTTTCTATGGAATGTACGCATACTTATTTTCGTTTTAGATACAATATTTGCTGAAATTTGCATATAAATCATGCAAAGGTTAATTTGCATACTCGGTGATAGTCTGTAATTCGAAACCTCGGTTCGCAATAATGTGTTGAATTTTTAAGAGTTGGCTCTCATTGCAGAAACCACTGGCTATATTTTAGCTGGGGATTGCTTTATGCCGGTATGAAAATACAATTCAACAGCTATTTTAGCTTTTCGGTGTAAAAAATTTGACTAGACTAAGCATGACGCCATTATACTTGCGGTATAATAACGTCAAGCTTAGTCTAGTCATTGCTCTAAGTTTTGTAATTAACAAGATTTAAAATAAAAAAAAATGTTAATGTAAATGTTAAAATTTATTGATAATTTTAAAAAAATTTGCTAATTTTTAATTTATTACCTATCAAAATAAATTAATTTTATGTAACAACAAATATTATGTTAAACTCTTCTTGATGGAAACACAAAGGGATTTACCAAACAAAATTATTTCCATGTATAAGACTCAGGATAATCGAAGCCTTGCCTGGGGTGAAATTCCGTACATAGACTGTGGTATCATTATAAATAACCGCGTAACTGATTTTATGAGCCGAAAAATTACCCTTCTATCGCAGTATACCTACCTCACTCTTTTATGTAACTCTTCGAATATTTATGGCTACACATCGCGAGTTTTCATGTTTATTCATGGTAAATAGATACATAAAGTAAAAGTCTTGTAGCATTATGACCTTAAAAGTTGAAAAAGGAAGCGGTATTTCTGAGTAACTACATAATTTTGTTTTTTTAGGCCTTTGTGTATATGTTCGAGTCAACTTGCAGGCACTCACATACGCGCGAACCTTTTTCCATTGCATGAATTGTCACAGCTTTGACAGCTAGGAATACCACGAAATTTTCAATAACTTCGCATAATAATTTGCTAAGATCCGTCCTATACTTGTGAGTTCGCGTATTCGCGCGAATAGTCTACGGACTTGCACGATCTGATACTACTCTCTGAATTAGCTCCATTCAAGGGAACTGGAGGAGTGGGTAAAATTATTCTTTTGCAACAAAAAAATCACACAAAAGCATGTTTTCTTTTTGAAACCATTAATTTATTAGGAAATATTGTAACTGTTGCAAAATTTCGCCAATTTTGTTAATTTAAAACCAAATTATTTTTCAGAAAGAAAGAAAGCAGTTAAACAGATATTATCAATAAACTGACACGATGACATTCATTACCTATTGTTATTATTTTTTTGATACTATAAACAGCTAAACAGAAACAGCAAGATCCCAAACTATGGACAGTTCTATTAGCTCACATGCTGGGTCTTAACATAAAAACAACAAAGAGTATTTGTTAACTCACTGAATCATTAGAAGCTAATTATCACTTGCTTCATCAAACGAAACAAAAATCATCTTAATGTTCTCGGCGTGTGAAATATCAATCTGTAGGTACTTTGCTAGGATGGGGACTATAATAATATATGGGGCACTCGAATTTCGCGATTGTTAACGTGTCGGATCTCAGTTACAGGGGTCCTGGGTTCGATTCCCAGCGAGGTGGATTTGAATAATGAGTTAAAATTTTCGTTCTGGGTATGTGCCTTTGTCTTGTGTGTTGTCTATGGCACCCACGACACAGGAAATCCATTCTATGAGTGTATAGCGTTATCCTATCCTATCTATCTTCTAGCTTGCAAATGATAACGTTGATTTGTAAACTCGTGTGTATTTACGTCTATAATTGCAACGTACGAGGCTCTCACCTTATTTGTAGTATCGATTGCACCAGTAAAATGTATACACTGAACACATGATTGATAGTAAAACATTGTTCGTTGAACGCGCGAGTTTATAAATAAACTAGCCAATTTGCCGATATCATTGTGCGTTAAACACTAGAGTACGAGATTCTACTAGTGCAGTGCCCGTTCTGATTTTAGTCATTTTCTGTGTGTTAAACCTTGTTCGATTCTCGGCAGGGTAAATTATGTCAACACCATAATGTTATTACCATATTATACACCTGTCCGTAAGTGGTCAACTGGTCTGTAATATTGATGGGTGTGGTGCATTGGTGAAGACCCACGTGGAAGCAACAACACATTACAAAGAATCGACTAGCCAACATTTTAAATATCAAAATAATCCCTAAAATAACGATACCATGCGGATGATAAATCGCTATTTTATGATACTTCGTTGGAAACTTTGTGCAAACAGTCATCAGAGGCATGTGGTGAATAAAGCATCCTCGACATGCGGGCATGCAGTTTCTATCCCTCCGCGAGTTTCAAGCCAATATTTATACTGTGGAAACCA
Source organism: Hesperia comma (assembly GCA_905404135.1). Lineage (NCBI taxonomy): Eukaryota > Metazoa > Arthropoda > Insecta > Lepidoptera > Hesperiidae > Hesperia > Hesperia comma. Next base: position 11,772,592 of record FR990023.1, read on the forward strand.
ATTACAATCAATATCCAGACAGGCTGATGTTGCTCCAAATTCCCAACGATTTATTTCAATAAATTGTATTGTTGAATATCTAGTTTAATGTTGCGGGTTGCGATAACTGCAAATAGATGATCATTGCTACAGTTGATTTTTGAATCATTATCGTTTTCTATTAAGTATAAAATCTATTTGGTTCTAATCTTGACTTCAGTCTTAGTTGTTCAGCTTGGTACAACTGCTAGACAACGGACGAGAATACGGTCCTATGTTCCTCCTGTTGGAGGCAGCTTGGCTCTAACTCATATTTTGATGGGTTGTTGGTACATTATCCAAGGAACTCTGCTATTGACTACTTTCCAAAAATAACCGTGAAATGCTTTATACATACATCTTTCGGTTTCGGTATCGGAGAGTCAGTGATACTGCGGGCTTGATTAATGTTCATTAGTGAAGACCTCTAACAACGAAGTAGTTTATTAGCTCCGTTTATCGATTTATCGATTTGTTAAATAAAATTTGATAGTAGGCACTTACGGGTTATATCATTGATTTAATAAGGTAAATCATTTATAAAAATAATTTGCATACCTTACATTACTTTATTTTACAGCCATGTTTTAAACATAAACAAGGAAGCTGTGGTCGTAAGCTCGTAAGTCATAAACAAGGAAGATTCGTTTGCAGCGTTGCAATTTCCAACCGTGAGATATGAGCCAATATTTATATTGCGGAAACCAATCACAATCAATGTCCGGTCGAGTGATATAGAGCGGTAATTTTCCAATCATCCCGTGCGAATGGTCTGCCGTGCAAGTCAGAGATAATTTGTATTACAACCTGGCAATTTACATCTTCATCAGGTATGCATGATCAGAGAGAATCGCTTTGGGTTGATTGTCATGGGCTCAGTCAGTAATGGGACCAGCCCTTATCATTATAACCGCCCGGATAAAAATTGTGTCGAATAAACCAATATCATCTCTTACATTTTCTCCTTAATCTTTATTACGATAGATCATTTATTCTTTGGACCATAAAGATATTGTATGATGTCTTCAATAACGTTGATATCAGGATATTACTTTATCAGACAAAAGGTTTAGAAAATACTTACTCATTCCTTAGTATACAATATTTTGTTTAAACGGAGGATTATTGTAGTAGAAATACATTGATGTTGTAAAGCAGAAATAAGAAAAAATCTGAAAAGCCAGATAGAGAAATGTAATATCAGTTCATTCGACTCGTGCACAAAAGATTTTCAAATCACTCCGTATTTACACCAAAAAAACTTTTCTCGTATGTACGTTATTTTTTGATTTTCTATTAAATTTATAGCGGCCATAGAAATATTCATTCTGTAAAAAAATTAAACGTCTACTTATTATGGTAACAGAAATAACTAATGTATTGTGTTCTTATTATACTTTCCATTAGACAAAACGATTAATGTTGAAAGTACATGTCAAGCCAAGTCGTTATTGACGGCGCTGCTCTGGAAGTTGTAATGTATTTCCCTGGGATAAGAAATCTAAATCTAACTTTACCTTCAAGACTTGGTAATTCGTAGAATCTAAGTTTGATGTGCTAAATGGGTAACTTCAACTTCAAGACATCGTAATTCGTAGAATCTAAATGTGATGTGCTGCGTTCAAGAAACCGTGTCATTTTGACGTCCAAAATTCCTTAATGGTTGAAGTTAAAGATATCCGAGCAGTGTGGGATTTTTCCCGGGACCGGAGTCCGAAAAGAAAACTTAATATCAAATTGAATGAAGCCATATACCGTGTTTCAGATTAATATCGACAGCTAAGCAAAGAAACGTCTCAATGAGATCGGAACATTATGACCCTTAGCAGTTATCGTAAGACTAAAAATATGAAATCATAACATTTAAAAGGCAGATAAATGGTTTATAAATAACTTGAAAATGCTTTGAGCATCAGAGTATAATAATAATTTTAGAAGTCACTCGCAGTACCTAATAATCTACGCAACGAATATAATATTATGATGTTACATATAATATTGGTAACAAACAAGAACCACGGTCCCTGAATATATCTTGTTAACATTTTCCCAGAATCCAAGCCTTCAATTAGGTGCTATGAAACTTGGACAGCGTAACAAGTCTTGCTCCTGACTAATTTAATAAGACAAAATGAACTAAGAATAATTAATCAATCCGGTTTAAGATTACAAAAAGAAATGACATTGTTACAAGTATTTTGGTTGTATTTTGAATGCTCACGTAGCAAAATGATGAAATAACCAAAAGTTGGTGTTTAGTGGAGTGCCGTAAGCTTTAAACCTCGGAATCCAGGGACTATGAATGAATCTTCATATAAACTATTGGACTGTATTTCAAAATGCACAAATAGAAAAGTTATTAAAAAAAAATTACCGATATTTTTTTATTTTTCTTTATCTTTGTTGGTAAGTTTGTGACCCTATAACTTCGTGTGAGGTCAATCGATTTTGAGGATTCTTTATTTCCTTGAAAGTTGGTACTTTTGGTATAGTCCCATATAAATTTGAGCGACATCTGACGAGTAGTTTCGAATTAACTTGAATAATGTGTAAGGATGTTTTGTAATGTGTGTTTATAGTTTTTTCCTAATAACTTTTTATTGAGTGTTTAGATTTTTATAATTTTCTTTTTATTTGAAAGCTGGTACTTACTGTAGCCTCGTATAAATTTCAGCGGCATCTGACCAGTAGTTTTTGAATTATCCTAAATAATTTTTTTGTGTGTATGTTACCTCATATCTTACTACATAGGGTTCCATTTTTAATTATTCTTTTTTTAATCGAAAGCTGAAGCTTTAGGTTAAGTTCGGTAAAAATTTGAGTTCCGTCAGACTAGTAATTTTTGAATTACTCTTAATAATGTGTATTTAATTTATGGTCGAGGATTTTTATGTCGTACGGCACTCCACTATATAGTTATCCACTTGGTTAATTTTAAATGTGGGAAACCTTTATATCGTCGCTATTAATTTGTTTTTTTTATTCTTCAGAAGATTTAAGTTCATGTTCCATGTTTTATTTCGTCTATGTCATAAAACAAGGATAACAGATTTTTTTGTGAAGGGTACAACTTAATCATACAATCCATCCATCCATCCATCCATCAGCCTTTTCGCGTCCACTGCTGGACATAGGCCTCCCCTAATTTGCGCCACTCTGACCGGTCCTGCGCCTTCTGAAGCCAGCGGATGCCCGCTGTCCTCTTCAGGTCGTCAGACCACCTGGTCGGGGGGCGTCCTACGCTCCTTTTTCCGAGACGGGGCCTCCACTCGAGGACCTTTCTTACCCAGCGGTTGTCGGTCCTTCGAGCTATATGGCCGGCCCATTGCCACTTCAGCCGGCTAATTCTTTGAGCTATGTCGGTTACCCTCGTTCGTCTACGGATCTCCTCATTTCTGATTCGATCACGTAGAGAAATACCGAGCATAGCTCTCTCCATAGCCCGCTGCGCGACTTTGAGCTTGTGGATTAGGCCAATCGTAAAGCACCACGTCTCGGAGCCGTATGTCATCACTGGCAACACACACTGCTCGAACGTCTTCGACTTCAGGCACTGAGGTATTTTGGACGACAAGATAATCATACAATACCTACATATAATTTCGTAGTGTTCACACTGTCCGAAGGTTGACTGGGAGAGAATGCTTCTAGCATTAAGTCCGTCTTTGTTACTGTACTTGTGTATGGTGCATAAAGCTTAAATAAATAAATAATTTGGACAGCTTAAGAATAGTTTGAACAAGAATTCGATAGCTGTTATTTTTATCAGTTTGTAAAAGAAAAGAGAACTATTTTATCAAATAGTATAAATTCATAAATATTTTACAGCACAAAGATCTAGATCAGCTAGCTTAAAATATATTTAAGCTACTCTAATACAAACATTTGAGTTTAAACATTTAACTGTGCAAAACGTTTGAGCGTTCAGGAAGATTTTATTTGTAGCACTCTGTGATTCGTTATCCACATAAAGAATGCCATTTATATGCGGCGTACATTTGTACCGACGCCATTACATTTCATTTCGCTAGTATTTGGAGGATATCCATGGCATGTATTCGCTACAAATTGTTTTTGCTTTTCTATTTACGCCCGTTTAGAGTAACTGCGGTTACTGACCCGCGGTCTTTTCTTGAATTTAATAACCTTACCTGCTGTTTACATTATAATAAAAAATATTTAAACTATACCTAATGCTCATTATCTTTATATAACGCATTATTAAAATTAACTTTGGATAGGGACATTTGTATGCTACCTGTTATTGCGAAAAAGGGGTTGAAATAGGGCAAGAGAGTTTGTATGGAAATTTCGACATTGTCAAAGATAGCCATAAAATTCAAAAATGTATTTTAAATTAACATAGGATACTTGCCGTTTTCCAATTCTCGAGCAGATGAAGCCGTGGGTAGAAAGAGCATATTACATTTCATTCATCATCATTATGCTTCTTAATTTACAGAGAGACGAACAAACAGGCATTTACATTCGCAAAATATTAGTATGGATGTAGCTTGTTTAGAGTATTATTTGCACTAACCTAGGGTGTGGCGCAATTATGTAAGTAGCTATCAGTCTTCTCATAAGCCATTTAATTTATATAGCAATTAGAAAGTGTAGTAATTAAGCATATCATGCTCTGAGACTCCGGAAGATATTCGTGCAAGTTCATAGTTACAGTTTCCTTGGCTAAGTTAACTTTAACTTGGAAACCCTGTGCTCCTGACATAGCTGTGCAAGTTGCTTCAAACTTACATAACTTCAAAAGAGAATTAATGAACTTTTCATTTTAAACTTTACTCCATTGTTTTCTTTCCGTTATGGAACACTACCAAGTCACTTTTCGTGCAGATAAAAACTTTCTTATACATTATACTTTTTCGATTTGTATTTTGCCTTTTTTCCTCTTTTAAACTATGATAACTTTAACAAAAAAATTACATCAAAACCAACAAGTAATAAAAGAAGAAAATCATCAATATAGTTGATGCCAATTAAATTCGCATTATTAAGGTTAACTCAAAAACGACTTGTCTGATCTCGCTTCAATTTAGATGGGAACATACGTACGACAAGCATCAAATTCCTATATTCGGGAAAAAATGTACCTATAATCCCAGTAACAAAAGTAGCATACGATCCAACTTCATTTTTATACAAACAGAAAGAAAAAAGTTTATAACATTAATAGTATATTATTATTAAAATTCTTTAAAAACAATTACTATCTGCTGCGATATGTTTCCTAAATCCATTTACGATGATGTAGTTTCGTTGTACAATTTTTCATATAGGAAGTTCTTCTACAACTTAAGAGGCGCAGAGCGACGTAAAGTCAAACAACGTTACAAGTTCCATAAAACCTGTCTACATTTATTACCTTCTTCCATTGCATCTTGGCTTTAACCCATTAGTGGCCTGTTTAAAACATATTATAGAGCTGCTTTGCTTTGCTTGGGTAAATCTATATCTTTGTCCCGTACCAGAAACTATTACAAAGTAATCATTTTTAATAGGCTCTGAACCCATTCAATTTTGTCGTTTTAGGGTACTATTCCCGTGTTCTCGTGCGCAAAGATTTTCAGAAACATACACTCTAAATTACATTCCTTTCTTATTATTCTTGTTCTTTAGAAGATTTTTAGTTCATCATCATCATATATTACCATCAGGTGTGCTGTTTGCTTGTTTATCGGTAGGCTACGTATATAAAAAAGCTGACAATAACATTCATTAATTTACTCAGCTCTTAAAGACCCTCACTTTAGTGGAAAGATACAAACCGACGCCAGCAAGCTGTTCTAGAAGGTACTTTGCGGCACATAGCTTAACACATTACACTACGTAATTCTTTAAGAGCAGGTTTGTATCATTCACATAATACTATATAATCTAGGCCATGAATCGTTTCCTGGTAGATTTCATCATCATCGAAACAAGAGGTGGTTAACTTCAGATATATCTCTTGAAGAAATAGATATCTATGAAAATACAAAAATACCTACCTGTAACAAAGTAATTAATTTTTGAATTATGAAACAACCTGTATTTGGAGTAGACCATTCGAATGAGAATTTAAAATTCAAAGTTAGCTAATTAAAAATACCCCCGTAACGTTTATAATACATTAAATGTCAATACACGCAAGTGGTTACGGGGACAGTTAATGAGGCTGTATGCTTATCCAAGGCGAGGACAGGTCTGCTGGCTAATGAGATGAAAAATGGTGATCATCCAACTGAGGTGACCTCTTTTGCACCTGTAAGTTCGCTTTGCTCGTTCACTATGAATAACCCGATGTAGGAGCTCCAACGCGCATTAAATGAGTATTTTTATCACTTTTCATTAAGGTTCAAAAGAGTTGAGTACGCTTTGTAGCGATATCGGTAAAGGTGTTTTTCAGATGGTATTGGAAAGAACATTTTACGTAAGCTGCTAGGAATATAAACACCTGTTTTTGTAGCTAGAAAGTATGTTGTTTTTATGACTCGGAACAGAAGCGACAAATGGTACGTGGTAGGTTTTTGAAAGAGCAGTTCAGATTAAGATGATCATATAATTTTGTTTCTTAGGAGTATTCTGTTAAATTGACATAATAATATTAATAAAAGTGTTTTTTTATCAAAAGCAAAATGAATTTCTAACTTTAATATTCTAAAATCAAATAACAATTTAACGCTTTACTCAAATTCAGTAAGTTGTCTAAAATAAATGCGTGTGTTACAATATCTTTACTAAGTTAAATGACAGAATAAACGTGGGACAAGAAGCGTATTGCAAGAACGAACACTGCTCTGTTGGTATATTAAATAACCTTTAAGGAGCTTTGCCAACCGCCAGACGCAAATCGTTGACCGCACCAGTTTATTAGAGAGTTTACCGACTCCCAAGTTCTCGGCTCTACACTGAACCGAGACCTTGTGTGAGGGCTTATTCTCAAAGTACTCCGAAAATAGTTCTCAGATTCCTCCGCGAAAAAAAATGATTTAAGACTCGACTCGCACTTGACTCCGAGGCAATTCAAATTCATTCTCAAAATACTCCGTCCCTTAATTTGTGAAAAATAAATAACCCATACATCCATTCTCAAACTACTCCGAATATTTACGAACGGTACAGTCAGAAGCAAGTGTCTTTGGCAAGTTTTAGCAAGTGGAAAATCTAAATAAAATCCAGTCATTTTGATTCATTATGTCTTATATTAGTATATAACATGTACGAGTATGTCTGAATCAGTCTGAATTAAGAGTAAACAAAAATCAACAACGAAACATTAAAAATAAACCTCAAAATATAAAAGTGAAAAATATGTATAAAAGAATCAGTCTGAATTAAGACTAAACAAAAATCAACAATGAAACATTAAAAATCAACCTCAGAATATAAAAGTGAAATATATATAATTATAATCGAATCAGTCTGAATTAAGAATAAACAAAAATCAACAATTAAACATTAAAAATAAACTAAGAAAAAATAAAAATATACAAAAATCAACCTCAAAATATAAAAGTGAAAAATATGTATGTCGGAGCGCACTCAAGTCCTGCGCTGGTCTTTCAACGCCATCTGTGGAGAATCGCTGGAACTACTTGTCGGAGTGCAGTAAAGTCCTGCGCTGATCTTTCAACGCCATCTGTGTAGAATCGCTTTAACTATTTGTGGAAACGTCAAACAGTTATTGTTTGGGCATGGTTGGCATGGAGTGGGGGTTAGAGATGACATTATAAAAGAACCAGAGCTGTTATGATGGGGGGCTTTTTCGGAATTGAGCGCTTAGACCGAGTAGACGTGTAGAACCCACTGCCATACCAAACTTGTCGCGTTTCCATGTTTAATCCGAAGTAATCTTGCTGATCCTTTGCTACTTTGCTATTATTTTGTCGTAAGCTTTATTTCTAAGTTTAATTTAATGTAATCTGAATTTATTTTCGAAATAGTTCATTATTTGTTATAAAACTGTATTGAAGTGTTGTAATAGACCTTTAAACTCGGTGTACTGACTATTATTTCTGACCTCCAGCCACGTATAACCCAAATTATATCGACCGCTCTGAACCTTAGCGCCGTTATCAGAAGTTGGATGTAACTTCACGTCCCACACATGGCTGGCTGGGTTATTTCAGGTTTTCAGGTTATAATTTCCCGGTTTTCAGGTTGCAATTGTCAGGTGATAATATTGTGAGGCATGGATGGCAAGTAAAGAGATATGACCACCATGCCACGGTAAAACAGGATTTTGAAATAAAATGGCAAGTATCGGTGTAAAGAATTTTCAAGTAAGACGGCAAGTATTGGTATGGTTTATTTTTATTTCATTACATCTGGTAACAGAATTTCATTGCTTAAATTTTAATTTTTGTGTAAACTATATTGTGTGTGTGTAGTTTGTTTGATAAACGTGAGTGAAAATAAAGACATCAATTTCCGGTGATAAAATCATTTAATGCAGCTCCGTAATTAAAACAAATCGCTCCTCATTGTAATCTTATTTTGATGTTTAATCGCTGAAAAAAAAAGAAAAATCGTTCTTATTATGACCTCTTGTTACTTTGCCTTTGATTTTAGTGTAATTTAACCAAGTATTATAACATCGGAACACGTTTGTCATGCGATCATTTTATTGAAGTTTAACGTGGGTAGATTTGTGGTTAGTTTGCTAGAATACCCAAGGGCTAAGTATCATTTGAAGTGTTGTGATATAAAAAGTGAATTTGAGTAGAGTGATAGCGATGAATCTTAGTTCAGCTGGTCGGGTCTTGCAGAGACCGTGGAAGAGTCCGTGTGACTTGTTGACTTTGTTTGTTGTGCTTAGTGAAAAGCCACAGGCCACGAATAAGATTCATGCTTTGTTTTGAGTTTCCTTGATAATAATAGTTGATGAAAGTTATTGGATAATGTTGGTACTTGGTTGGGTAAGCATTTTTGTTCAATTAATTTAATCGAAATGTAACGTAACTCGAGTCATTTTAAAGTAAAATTATTATGTTCCGAAGTTACAATAACAATTAATCTACGTTCATAAAATTCTTAAAGATACCCCCTTTGGTAGATTAGATTTTGTAGTCTGGTCGAAAAAGAAAAACAAACATTTTAAAGTCAGGCATTTTATTATGCATGACGTACAGTGCAGTGACTTTTATCAAACGTGTAATGTTCGTGATAGTTATTTTGGTTTTTTGGTTATTTGGTGCGCCGCTTAACGCTGAAAAGGATTAGTTGGAGAAAGATAAACACACACAAAATAGTTTTTGTGCTCAACTTGACGAAGTATTTATTCCATTTATCGAGTACCTACAACGATAATAAAAGCCTACAACAATAATAACAATAAAAGCGTAAGCTAGTTTTTAAAAGGTGAACGGTTTGGTTGTTCATTGGTGACGTCGATCGAATTAGTTAGTTAAATTAGTTAATTAGTTGTTTAAAAGTGAAACACAATACAATTTTCAAAGTTTTATTTACTATGTGACAAAATAATTTCGATATTCTAAATACCCGCGTAGTTCATTGTTAATTTTAAATATTGTGTAAGCGTTATCTAATGATCCAAAACATTGTCGTTAGAGTTATTACAGACGAATTAGTCGGATTCTTACCCGCTTTAGTCACTATATTTTCGAAATAAATAAAGTCGGCGTAAGTGTTTACGTCGGATTTATGATGCGTTTAGGAAGCGATTCTAGGTTATAAGGAACTGGAGACCAAGACCTTGTCTGGTACCTGTCTGGAACCAAGGGTGACATCTTCCCCCCGTCCATCTTGCTCTTCCCCCCGGACCTCGCTAGCGAGTAGACGTATCCTTAAACCGTAACATCCTTTTTTAATAAACTTATAATTCAAATTATCGAAATTAAATACGTAACGAATAATAGGAGCGCTGCAGTGCGGAAGAGGCTATCTGTGACCTACAGCGACTGGGCAATATCAGACAGAGATAAATATAGTGCAAAGTGAAACGGATAATCAGTAACACCAATCGCTCTAATTAGTGAGACAAGGAGGAGTCCGTCTGAGGTGAGATAAAAACTTTTCTCTACGCATTGTCATACTTGAAGCCATAACCGGTTCTTACTAAGTGTACGACAGAGAGGTCGACAGTGCGATTAGAGATAGAACTACTGCATCTCAGGTAAACAAAGCCTTTCACGACTCGTGGGCATCCTTATACGTCGTCCATCTGCTTGCTGTCTTTCTCTGGCATGTACGCAATATTATTGGAGAGAAAGTGATGCAGTTCAACTATTGCGCAAAATAATCTACTATTTCTGCAGCCATCCTGCCTTCACCTTTACGCATTAAGTAAAGAGTAAATGAGACAGAGCACTCAAGACAATAATAATCTACTAATACCGCATCCTGCTTACAGCCTAGTACATCAATTAGAGTGGATAAGAATTAGCGCATATTTGTAGCAGTTTACTCTTGCTTACATAAAACTATTTTAATTGGAGCGAAAGAGAAGCAGAGTACCTACTCGATACACCAAACTTATACTATCTGTGTAACTACTACACAAATACTGCTGTGCACTGTCACCTATCTTACCTCTACGCTGTTTATGCCTGCCTGCCTGGTACATTGCTAGCCCGTCTAAGCCCGTATTGTGTATTATACGAGTGGTAACTTGGTTGGAACAATAACCGGTCCGGTGATTGCTCGCAAGTCGCAATCTATTAACTTTGTTAACTCTCGCTGTCTGTTGTTACTTTTAATATTGTGTGGGCACGATGGACAAATCGTTATCTGATTCAGAAGCAATAAATACACCGTGCGATGTTACACCTCCTACTTTTGTTTCATCCCGCATAAAAAGGAAAAGAGAAGGGGACTTCTTCTATGAATTTTCAAAATTTAAGGATGAGATTAAATCTATGATTACGTCCCTTATGTCTACTCAAGAGCAAGAACTATTAAAATATAACGCATACCTTAAAGAAATAAGACAAACCTCAAACAACATCGAGAACTCGATTTCCTTTTTAACTGCTCAAAATCTTGAACTTAAAAATAAAATAGAACAATTGGAACAGAGAAGTGCGGAGGATAAAAAATATATTACGATACTAGAAGACAAAATTGAAAGTATGCAAACAGAGAATAGAAAATCTAACTTTGAAATTAAAAACGTACCAAAAAAACCTAACGAAACAAAAGAGGATTTAATTGAGATGGTCCTGCACTTATCAACAACTATTGGTGCTCAATTGAAGAAAGAAAACATTATGGATATATATAGAATTCGTGAAAAAAAAGATAGAAACCAGAACACCCCAATAATAGTTCAAACATCATCTACTATTCTCAAAAATGAAGTCATAAAGCAGTGTAAACTATACAACATCAACCAAAAAACAAAACTGTGTGCTAAACACCTGGGATTGCGTTCTCACGAATATACACCTGTTTTTATTGCTGAACAACTAACAGCTAAAGCCGCCCGCCTATTCTTTTTGGCCCGAGATCTGGTTAAGGCAAAATTGTTTAAATATTGTTGGACTGCTTATGGCAGAGTGTATGTAAGAAAGGAGGATAACTCGCCGATTATATACATCAGAAGCGAAGCGCAGATTATCGACCTAAAAAAGCCTAAATGACTAACTGTGTCTCCATTGTTTGTGCTTATATATGTTCTATGTAGCCATTATTTAATCTTAAGATATATAAGTTACTCATTGCCATTACTTTATTTCTCTTGTTTAAAGTTATTGTGCAGTGTTCTAATAATTTTTATTGTAATTGTCATATTCATAATAATTGTCATAAATTTATATTTGTTTACACCAATGTGCATGCGCCGCCACTATTATAACACATTCATCCAATCACACCATTCTTATGGATCTCATACAATTAAACATAACTTCCACATAAACCTACATATACACACCCATACACAATTTCTCATAATATACATTTATTTACAATACACGTGGTTCTCCCATTTAATAAATACAATGATAATAATTGTGATTAGTATATATTTGGTTAAGATTGCACCTAAGCGTCATTATAATAAAACACACCGCATATCACCTGACATTTACACGTATTACACTTACACCCATTGCTACTTACACTTATTATACCTACTCATATATACCTACACTTTACTAAACATAATACTTACTTATGTAAATAACATAATTAACACTATAGAACAACATTCCATTTGCTTTATTTGGCGAATTAATTATATAAACAAAATGATAAAACTTATATTTAATAGCTTGGCAAAAATTATAATTATGACACTATTTAATTTAAAAAGACCTATGCTGGCTATCAAATTAAACAACAGTTATTATCATTTACACCCTATAAACTTTTTACCCTTAGATAATGGATAATTGTCTTTCAACTATATCAAACATAGACAATGCATCGTTAGCACACTCTGTTCAATGTGATATTTTAACTCTAAATGATAAATTTATCATAAACAAAGAAGACTTAACTGTTGTAACACAAAATATACGCAGTATTTATAGTAACTTCGACGACTTTCAGATAACATTGTCTCAGCTGAAATATGACCCAGACGTGTTAATTCTTACGGAATGTCATATAAATACACAAAAGGCAATACCTAACATTAAAAATTATGATTCTATTTATTCTCGTTATAATTTGAACCAAAGTGATGGGGTAGTAGTGTATGTGAAGTGTCACTTAAAGCCTATTCTGAAAGAAATTCGACTCCAACACGCTACTTGCATACAAATTAATGTTTTAAACAGTGTCATATTAGGTATATACCGCTCACCTTCTATTCACAATGCTTCAGAGTTTTTAAACTCTTTAAATGCTCATTTAGGTAGCCTGAAATCATGTAAAAACCTAATAATTACAGGTGATATCAACATAAACTTAATTATTAAACCTACTGAACAATTATATGAAAAGTTAAATAGAATTAATTATTTAAATATGCTAGCCTCTCACGGTATACTCCCTGGCCACTCGTTACCAACGAGGGAATCTAGCTGTCTGGACCACTTTATGCTGAAATTTAACAAAAATAAAATGTCAGCTAATATTGCTGTTCTTAATACTACTGTGTCTGATCATCTTACAATATTTTTATGTTTATCAAAAATAAAAAAAGACTATGTTTACCCTAAGTGTACTACAGTAACTAACTTTGAATTAGCTTTAAACAACCTAATGGAAAAAAATATTCATCTCTTATTATTTAGTGAGGATCCTAATTATATAGCTAGCAATCTTATATCGAAGTTGGTTGAATCTATAGACGAATGTACCACTGTTAAATACTTACCTAAAAATAAACGGTGTATCAAACCATGGATTACACCTGGTATCCTACGTTGCATTAATAATAGGAACAAAATGCAACTGAAGTTAAAGTCTGAGCCTCATAACGAAGTCCTTAAAATAACTTATAAGAGATACCGCAACTTTTGCAACAAACTCATCAAAAAACTAAAAAATAAATACCATAGGGATCAGCTAGCATTATCGGGCAGAAATCCTAAATCATTATGGAACACAATAAATAACATAACAAATTTTAAAAGTAAAAATAGCCATATTCAAAATTTATTAAATATCAAACAATCACCTATTGACTCTGTAAATTTTATAAATGAATCCTTCTCTAAAGTTGGTAAAACTCTCGCGGAGGCTATATTACCTAAAATTTCTTCTCCACCTGATATTAACCACCATAACTCAATGTCTATCCAAAGTTCCTCCTTTGTACTTCTGAATACTGACCCCACAGAAGTCAAACATGTTATTTACAGTCTTAAGCCGAATAGTGCGCCTGGGTGGGACAGAATTCCAAACAAATTTCTTAAGCTTGCGAGTGACATAGTGGCTCCAGTTATTAGTCACCTGGCTAACCTTTGTTTTCAGCAAGGCGTCTTCCCCTCAGTGTTCAAGCAGTCTTTAGTAACCCCAGTATACAAGAATGGAAGCACTGACGACATAAACAATTATAGACCAATTTCTGTCTTACCTGCCATATCAAAAGTTTTAGAAAAACTAATGAACACTAGATTAATAAGATATCTCAATAAATTTCAACTTTTGTCCGACGCGCAATTCGGCTTCCGACAAGGTAGGTCTACAGAGGATGCTGTTTTAGCATTAACTTCCTTAATTACACAGCATGTAGATAATAATAAAAAATGCCTTGCTGTATTCCTTGACCTTAAAAAAGCGTTTGATACGGTTTCCCTGCCCACCCTTCTATTAAAGCTGGAAAACATAGGAATTAGAGGTATACCTTTGAAATTATTTGAAGATTACTTATTTAGGCGTGTACAGAAGGTTAAAATAGGTGAACATGTAAGTGAGGCCTCAGAAATCTCCTTTGGTGTTCCCCAAGGAAGTGTGTTAGGTCCTACCTTATTTCTCATTTATATAAATGAACTGGCCAAGCTAAATTTAGTGGGAGGAAAAGTATTTTGTTATGCGGACGACACTGTCATAATTTTCGAAGGTTCTAAATGGTGTTCAGTCTTTGATGCAGCACAAGCAGGTCTTAATGATGTTTCCGATTGGCTAAAAATAAATATGCTAACTTTAAATGCATCCAAAACTAATTACATTTGTTTCACTATTAATAATAAAACACAACCTACAAATTACCACTCTCTTAAAATACATCAATGCAAAAAAATTGACTCAAATAATTGTAACTGTCCTAAAATAGATAAAGTGGAACATACTAAATATTTAGGGGTAATTCTTGATCAGCGACTATCTTGGCATCAGCATATTATACATATAAATGATAGAATAAGAAAATTAATTTGGATATTTAAAATTCTAAGAGATATAATTCCGAAAAAACAACTCAACCAAATTTATCTGGCACTAGCACAATCTGTAATAAGTTATTGCATTACTGTATGGGGGGGAGCTACAAAAACTAAATTTCTAGACTTAGAACGTGGACAACGAAGTTTACTTAAAGTAATGTATCGTAAACCATTTAGATATCCCACAGAGGACCTATACAAAGAATGTAATTTACTATCCATCCGCAAATTATATATACTATCTATAGTTTTACGCAGACACCAAAATATTGGGTTTAATCACACACTAGCAACTAATACAAGGAGAAGAAACAGAGTCATTGTTACACCTCACACTAAAACCACCTTTGCGAAAAGACAATATTTATCTCAATCTGCACACTTATACAACCAACTTAATCAAGATCTTGCTATATATACCATGACTACACGAGAATGTAAAAGATCAGTCACAAATTGGCTTCAGTCTCTAAATTATGTTTCTACTGAAAACCTTATAAACCACGTGTAGGTAACCACACACACACACACACACACACACACACACACACACACACACACACACACACACATACTCTCACACACACACACTCACACACATTGGCGCGTTCTTATAAATATCTATTTTTTGTTTGCTTCTATAGAAATTTTTTGCAGTCTACTACTTAATTCTGTGTAACGTTTGTGCTAAGGAAGAGTGGGGCAACCTGCCACAAGTGTAATTTACATTACGCTTACTAGGTTGCCTCATCAACTGTATAACATTTTATGTAAAGGATAGACTGAATAAAGATTTTTTGATTTTTTGATTTGATCACCTTGTTGTGGTAACATGAAACAAGGTAAAAGTGAAACGGCGTTTTTGGTATGACAAAGTTTTATTTTATTAAATCTGGTGTTTTTGAGTTTTATAACTTCCATTTTTATTTCGTTCCTTGTGAAAATATAACCTTTTGTTGTGTCTTGTAATTAGTGAAAAATGACAAAAGATAACAATTAAGATATCGGAGGTTCTGTAAAATTTATTCATTATAATTTAAAATCTTTCGTCATTTTCTATTTGATGAAAAAAAAAATTAATAGCAGTTTGTGGAAGTTTAGTGAAATTTTTAATTAAAGTAGCAGTTGGATACAAATTAGTTTTAATTTACTTTGTGAAACCAATGAGTTTAAAAGTAATCTCACATGTGACGATGCAATGTGCATCGTTCAGATAAGTTTTCGAGGATGCACAGGCAGCAGCACACGCAGGTTACACATGTGTTGTCTGGAGCCGAATCGACGGCTGCGTGCATGCACTCGTGGGCTTCCTGGAGTTCATTCCTGTGACATTGAAGGAGGAAGCTCTGGCAACTGGCAGCCTCAGATCGGACGCAACATAACAGGTGATCTGTATTGTTCAGACTATTTTGTGATAGCTTAAAGAAGTAGTAAATTAACTTTTCTTTTCGAGACGTAGTTCACTTGGTAAAAGTCTATTTTTGAGAGATCTTGTCGAACGAAACTTTTGAAATTGTAATTGAATGGTGTTGTTACTTTGAAAAATGCATAGCCCTTATATGATCACTGGATAGAAGTGTTCTGTGCTGTTATTGGTGGGTGCCAAGACAGTTTTGCATCGGGACGGACGTTGCAATGCAGATGAGAGCTATGTATGTATACGGTCGTTATTTTTCAGAGAAGTACATGATTGTACTTGAGTACCGTTCGATAAGTCAACTTGTTTGAGAAATGATAACTTTTTGAGAAAAGTAACTTTTATGAGGAATGTAAAGTTTGTTTTGGATTAATCTGTAATGTGATAGGATAAATAAAGCGACATGTTGAACAAACCTTTTTAAGATTATTTTTGATAAAAGCTCGAAATGATCATCTGGATGGTGTAGTGTTTGTAACCGGATGGAGGTTACATGCGCAGGTGACTGGATAGAGGTTGTCTATAGGGTTGATGCTGATTTGTTGAAAAAAAAATTAATTAAAAAAAACAAAGACCGGATGGAGGTCTATTGGGTTGATGCTGATTTGTTGAGAAAAAAATTAATTAAAAATAAAATAAAAAAACAAACAACCCAATCACCCCAATATTTGATGCTTATGACCGGATGGAGGTTATAAGTGTGATGATCAGGACCGGATGGAGGTCAGGGTACGAGCACTGCAATATTTCAATGAGTTTCCTATTATTTGAATGAGTATGGGTGTTGATCGACATGTCAGCTTTAGTTTTGAGAGAAATAATCTGTTATGATATTCAAAGTTTGTAATGATTTGATAAAGTTGTTTTTTATTCCCTGCCCACTTGGGTCAGGAATGGCCGAACGACTAGAACCAGTACTGTTCGAGAATTTTCTTTCATTCCAGTTACTTCACACGAGGACGTGTGATCCTCAGGATGGCCGTGTAGGAGCGCACTCAAGTCCTGCGC
This sequence comes from Hesperia comma, assembly GCA_905404135.1. Classification (NCBI taxonomy): domain Eukaryota; kingdom Metazoa; phylum Arthropoda; class Insecta; order Lepidoptera; family Hesperiidae; genus Hesperia; species Hesperia comma. Next base: position 11,789,827 of record FR990023.1, read on the forward strand.
TGGTCTTTCAACGCCATCTGTGGAGAATCGCTGGAACTACTTGTCGGAGTGCAGTAAAGTCCTGCGCTGATCTTTCAACGCCATCTGTGTAGAATCGCTTTAACTATTTGTGGAAACGTCAAACAGTTATTGTTTGGGCATGGTTGGCATGGAGTGGGGGTTAGAGATGACATTATAAAGAACCAGAGCTGTTATGATGGGGGGCTTTTTCGGAATTGAGCGCTTAGACCGAGTAGACGTGTAGAACCCACTGTCATACCAAACTTGTCGCGTTTCCATGTTTAATCCGAAGTAATCTTGCTGATCCTTTGCTACTTTGCTATTATTTTGTCGTAAGCTTTATTTCTAAGTTTAATTTAATGTAATCTGAATTTATTTTCGAAATAGTTCATTATTTGTTATAAAACTGTATTGAAGTGTTGTAATAGACCTTTAAACTCGGTGTACTGACTATTATTTCTGACCTCCAGCCACGTATAACCCAAATTATGTCGACCGCTCGGACCCTAGCGCCGTTATGTATAAAAGAATCAGTCTGAATTAAGACTTAAAAAAGTCAACAATTAAACATTAAAAAATTAATCAACAATAAGGGCGCATTCAAGCAGAATGCTGGTTACCGCCGCCGATCTGCCAGCGTTTTAATTAATAATAATTTATATTAATCAGTTACTTACGTTTTCCGTCCAAAAAATTAAAGCTTGTAACTCCAGCACCTTCACTTTCACTGAAATTTTCCATATTCATGGTTTTTTTAAGTAAACATAAGAAGGAGACTAATTCACTTCGACTTCCGACTTATAATGAACATAACATAGGCATCGCTAATAGGGATTAAAAAGTGCATTTTACTTAGAGTCCCAGGTACCTGAGATAATACTATAACCCTATTGGTCAGTTTGACCTCGGAGACCCAAGATCATTAGCGAAACATTAAAGCACGCCATGTTCTCTGTCGCACTAGGGTTTGCTATTATTTTTTACAACAATAATGACTACTTAATAATGGAATGATTGTATATTTAGGTAAGCGCCCATAGAAAATAATAAAATAATTTAATATTGCTGAGTAGTAGTTATTTTTCATCTGACTGTATTTTTAACGCGCGGAGGAGAATGAGAATTGACGAAAATGACCGTCGGAGGATATTGAGAATAAACGTAACACCTTGCGGAGGAGGATGAGAATTAAAAATAGGTATTTAATTTTATTACAATTTTTTCGGAGTATTTTGAGAATCAATGTTAGAGATTTAAATTTTTTGAGAACAAAAGAACGGAGTACTCTGAGAATAACCCGTGTGAGATATTATTTCAACAGCATTTTTGACGTGACTACTTTTATATTTTCACTAGTAAACCCGCTCTCGCTTCGCTTCGGGGAACCAGCCCCTTAGTAGAAAATAGCTCTCAGAAGGCCGACTTTTTTCCGACTTTCTTGACAGTTATCGTTATAATATGACCAATTATAAAATATCACTATTAGTTTTACCTTATTATAGTATTCCGTTATCTAAGATAACATGTTACTCCAGTTTCATGAAATGAATTTTTGCGTGAAACAGTAACAAACACACACACACACGTCCTTACAAACTTTTGCATTCATAATATTAGTAGGTATTAGTAGTGCGAGACAATAATATAAGACTTATGAACACAAAATCGGGTACGTATATTAAACAATATTTGATGTTGCAGTTTCATATATTATTATTCACACAATACCTACTCAATTTGAAATTACTTTTGTAATTTGTTCTTTAAATGATCCATGCTTAGTAGTGGAGCATAAAAGAGTTAAAACCAAGCTTATGTGTACAAGTATCTTACCGCGTAAGTTTTTGACTATTAGATTAAATTGTTTTTACAAGGTGATAATAATAATATATGTATAATAGGACAAATATTTGTTGGACGATAAATAGTAGATATGTACACTGTCTATTGTTTGAGCTTGCAAAGTATTATTATATTTAGTGTTTAAAAGAATTGTATCGTAACATATTTTATATCACTTGTATGTAGTTACAGATTTTTATATATCTATTCCTATAAGTAAAATGTAGGTAATTGGTTCTGTTTGTACGTAGAAGATATTTTTGATGCGGTTTTCGCAGTTGTGTTGCTGGAACATCCATACTAATATTATAAATGCGAAAGTCTGTCTGTCTGTCTGTCTGTGACGTTTTCAACGTGGCTAAACCATCGGTCCCATTTGGATGAAATTCGGAATGAAAATAGTTGAAGACCCAGAGTCACACATAGGCTACTTTTTTTTCAAAAATCAACCCCTAAAGGCTTGAAATAGGGAATGAAAGTTTGTATGAAAAATCTAAACCGCCTGACCGATTTCGATGAATTTTCCCAGGAAGATAGTTGATAACGTACCCCCTTCCCCACTAACCCAGTTCGCGATATAAACGAATTCCACGCGGGCGAAGCCGCGGGCAAAAGCTAGTTAATTTATAAAGCATAATATGTTGTTATTTAGAATTTGAGATATAAGTAAAAAAATATGTTTTGCAGGATAATGTCTGCCGAGTCAAGTTAACCGTCAAACGTATCTAGACGGTTTCTGTGTGAATGTAAAAGATAGCCATAAAACTTTAAATTAGTATTACAGTTACTTTGCTTAGTGACGACGACATTGCTCATTAAGAAACGTAGTTCCAATACCAATTAAAACTTTCATTTTTGTATCTGTTAATCACCAGGCGACTTGCGGATTGCTATTATAAAGTAAGCGATAACTTTATTTCATTTGAGTTATAATTTAAATTTATTCAAGCAAATCATTTGATTCCTTAAACCTATAGGTTAACACCCTCCTTAAAAATGTATAAACGTTATACGTTGACATTTTTGCCCATTTATGTACATCACTGAAAATTACATTAAAATAAGTTAGATGTATCTAGTGGAAATAAATGGTTCAAAAATAAGTATCCCGAGAATTTGGTTTCTTAAAAATCTTCCAGGAAATGACTTTGAGTTTTAATATTAAAGTATATAAGTGTATGGGGTACACTTCTCCTTTTTGATTTTTAATCTCGCCTAAAATGAACCCAAGATTAATTAATTGCAAAACACCTCGCAGAGTAATTTACATATTTATACTTAATTCATAGTTCAACGGTGTGATAATCTACTTACTCCTGAGGACTAAGATGTTAATGACATGCCTATAAATGAGGCATTTGCAAGCATCAGTGACATGTTACTCAAACGCCAAGTTCGTTAAAGCAACTAGCGTCTAGCTAGAGTGATAGTCCTGTTCCATGAAAATCAAACGAAACTTATAATTATTACGAACCAATGCATCCTATGTAAAGGATTCTCATTCTATATATCCTTGTATTGAAGCCAATTTATTTTTAAGTGATTTCAAGTAGGAGATTTTATGTCGATTGTGTATTTTTATCTCATAACATACCTACTTTTTCCCCACGTTGCCCGTTTTATCTATGTATTTGAGAGGTAAATTCCTAAAATCCTCTCTTACTGCTTTAATGTCAGTTTCTGATGTTCCGTAATTTCGTACAGTACGTTGTCTGTCAGTCAATCACTCGGTAACGGAAGAGTTTTATATAATACTGATTATACTTGTCCACATTTTGAAAAAAAAAAATTGTAAGTAGATCTTGATAAAGAAGGACAAAGGTATTTTAATGGTACTTTGTCGTTTCTGGCTTTCACGGGGGCGAAGCCGCTGGCAAAAATAGTAACCAGTATTTTCACGTGCTGCAATAAGTGTATTAACGAATAACACTATCAGATAAAAAAGACCTTGAATCCGAGATTAAACAGAGACCCTTGCGTTTTAAAACTCTCGTATATCCTATCCTATTAACATATTACTCAAAGTTCAGCTTGATAAAACACGAACATTTTAATGTAATAATTCAATATTCGTACAATTTAATATAATTTTCATTATTGACTGAATTAAAGCCATCGGCGTCGATCTATTAATCAAATTATACTTAAAAGCTATTTGCAATATTGATGTAGGTACTCGTGCTTATGGAAGCATACGAAGCGCATGGCGAGCCACTCAATTTATAACTATCGGCAAGACACATACAAAGTTCGCTGAGTCCACATGTGAGTTCATTAATAATAGGGGTGCACAAGAATAGTAATATTTTATCGTCCATTTATTTTTAAATGCATGTCTGAGTAATGAAGAGATACGGTATTGAGGGATAATAACATTTTTACGTTAGTACTAAATGCAAGCGCTCATAGCCCGGCGGCTTGCGTCGATCCTAAGCGATCGACAAAGTTAAGCAACAGCGGGCGCGGTCGTTAGTCGGATGGGTGACCGCTAGTGGCAACAATTTCTTGAGCGCTTCCGTGCTTCGGAGGGCACGTAAATCCGTCGGTCCCGGTTGTTATCGATTGATAGCAATCGTTAAGCCATGTCAAAGGCCTTCGGGTGGCTTGAAAATTTTCGACACTGGGTGGGCCACTAACCAATCCGCATTGGAGCAGCGTGGTGGAGTATGCTCTAGGCCTCCTCAGTAATGAGGAGAGACCCGTGCTCAGTAGTGGGCCATTAGTGGGTTGTAGCTTAGCTTTTGTTTAGCTAAATGCAAAATACCTATATTTTGGTATTATATGTTACTAGCTTTTGCCAGCGGCTTCGCCCGCGTGAATTTCGTTTAAACTTCACCCCTTTATTTCACCCACTTAAGTGTCATAAACGTAAGAGTAGATAAAATATACTTAGGTATACTTAATCAGAAAGCTTCGAACTGCTAAGCTATCGGGAGTTACACGTGTTATTGTGAGTCAACCATAAAAGATAGACATATGCTGTCGTGGAATATTTTTTATATAATTTTAAGGAGAACATTTCCGTCATACATGATTTCTGTGTAGCTTTAACCATTAAGGTTGCACACGCGACGGAAGCTTAAAAATGGAGTAACTTCTCCCGTTTCCCCAACATTTCCCTTCACTGCTCTGCTCCTATTGATTGTAGCGTGATGAAAAGTATACTATAACCAGCGCGGGAGTATGAAAAATAATTGTACCAAGTTTCGTTAAAATCCGTCGAGTAGTTTTTGTTTCTATAACGGTTATACATCAGACAGACAGACAGACAAAAATTTTACTGATTGCATTTTTGGCATCAGTATCGATCCCTAATCACCCCCTGATAGTTATTTTGGAAATATATTTAATGTACAGAATTGACCTCTCTACAGATTTATTAAAAGTATAGAAGATAGATTAATTATGTTATTACTAAGTATTTATTTTATAATTAAAGGCCCATTCACTCGAAGGGAAGTAATTAGATCTATTTTATAGCTACTATTTAGTCATATAATTATGTTTAACTATCTGCGGATGAAACAGGACAATTGCAGTGGCGATTTCTCTAAGTTGGCGCGTATGGCGCCGCCATACCATAATTTTTAAGCATTAAATAAAATGTAAAAAATCATATATTTACAACCTAATTATTTAGACCTAAGTACAATAATTACAATTTACGAGCGCTGCGGTCTTCTATCACGAACGCGACTCGCGACGATAGTCTTCGCGTTCGGTCGGCACCGAGCGCGGCCGAGGCATGCGCTTCTGCTAGCGCATGCATAGTCCATACAAAGTCGTTGGCCCGCGGCCGCCCGCGCCTCTTCGATCGCTTAGTATCACCATAGTAAAATTATACTGTGGTATCACTGAGTTTGAAACGCGGGTCTGGCGCTGGGAATGGCGCATTACCTAACGAGTTTTCGCATGTTTTTCGTGATAGTGTAGATTTGTGATTACGGTTTCTATCTTTCTATTGATTTAATTTACTTTTTATTTTGTAGGTAATTAGTTTATAATGAAATGACATGAAATTATGAGTGATTCAATAAAATCTGTGATAGGTACAAGAACTTTTAGAAAGACCTTTCACGACGAGATCGTTTGCCGTTTGATAGTGGAAAATGGACTTTCACTATGGGACCAACCCTAAAATCGCGAAAAAACATCAGCTATTTCATACAAAAATAAAAATGTCAAATTGTATGAAATTTCTTTTTAACCGAATTCAAAAAAGAAGGAGGTTCTCAATTCGACCGTATATATGCTTTTTTTATGTACGTTCAGCGTTTTTTTATTTTTTTATTTCGTCGTTTATAGACCGATTTTGATAATTCTTTTTTTATTCTAAAATAGATATCCGCAGTGGGATCCGGTGATAAGGACACCAGGATCTGATGATGGCATCTCAGGGAAATCGAGGGGAACTTTTGAAAATTGTATGGACAACTAGTGTGTTTGTTCATGTTACCATAAGTACATTAAAGCGCTACTATTTCATGAAGATGTGGAGTCGATCTGATGAAGCCGAAAGACAGTCGAGGGAACTCCTCAACGATTTACTGCAGTTATCTAGTGTTTGGGCTTGATTAATTTGTAGTGACGAGAACTTTACACTTACATGTTGAATTGAGCGCCATCTGGCGAGTAGTTTTTGAGTTATCTCTACTTATCAAGATTGAAGTCGGTTATTTTTTTTGTAAAAAGCAATTATTTGCGATTTCAAAGTAGGTTCCTTAATGAAAGACTGCAAGTTTGTTAGATTGTCTGTCTGAAGAAATGGTTTTCCGGTTATGCGCACTTAACACTACACCCTATATAACAAAAGCTGGAGCCAACCCAATTATAAACACCAGGAATCGCCACTGGACAATTGTATTGTTCAAGTTTGTCGATAGTTTGTATTCTGGCAGAGAGTTTGACAGTCCATGTCTTTCTTTCGTCTCCCTTCATTTTTTTGGCATTGCATTGATGCCCCTTGATTAATTATGTCCATGAGTGTCTGTGCTCACTTACTATGGCCCGTTTGTTTGCTTATAAGTATGCTTTAACATAAAAATAATTCTCATAACTTCATTTTAAAAGATTTGTTTCATTTAATGTTAAAATATTAACTGACAACCCTATACTTGGACTTGTACCTAAGTGTACTTTTAGAGTTCTGGTGTACATTTGAACTTTATTGTCGTTGGTAAACTACCAATAAATTAGTTTCCAGTTTCATGGTAGTTAGGGCAGCGCTGAGACATTAAGGAGACCATAAGTGACATTCCAGCAAGTGTGTCCCATATTAATATCGGTACTGATGGTAATAGAGTTAACCCGAGTCTATAAGGAGAGAAGTCATAAGGGCATAATTTGGAAATTGGTTCTGTTAATATTGGTTTGTGTTATTTAAATACTAGTTTTTGACAGCGGTTTCGTCCATGTGAGAGACAAACGACGCCAAAATACCTATAGGGAATGCAGGGAAACGACCAAATGGTCGACTGATGGTGTCGGTCACCTACCTTCTTTATTTTGATAAGAATCAAAAATATAATTAATAAAATTCATGGGACTATCTTTGAACAAATAAAAATATTTTTTGAGTGCCCTGCAGACTCAAAATGTGCTAGATGAAATGGGCTGTAATTATTATTTTATTTACAAAGATGTAAAAGATCCTTTCCAGTTTTATTAAATTTCAGTTTTATAATTAATACGACCCCATAATCGAGTTGATAGAGACACATCCTGCGAAGCAAAGAGTCCCGGATCAAAATCCCGGCGAGACAAAAAATGTTTGTTGTTGGGTCATGGATGTTACTTATCTCTTATTATCTATTATTATTTCATGTCATAATAATAAAACAGAATTATTTAAATCCCAATAAAATTTTACCCTTTTTGAAATAAAAGTTCATAATATAAACATAAAACCACGATGCACCAGCAGCTAGTATAAAAGGAAGATATGAACTCTATGTTATTACTATTGCTACGTTGAACTTACATACTAAAAATGAACATGTTTATCGTCATAATAATACTTTACTTTAGAGCGGCGAAAAAAAAACAAGATTAAATTTGGGACAAAGCTCGTGAAACAAAACTAATTATGCGATCCGAAACACGCGTAGGTACTTTCCGCGTCGGCCGCTCTGAAATACAAATATTTATGTAATGTTCGTTTGTGCTAACATTTAACATATCGAAACAAGTCCGGTCTTTTCCAAAAAGGTTGCCTTAATGCGAAATTAATTTAACGAACATGTTCATGAAATGAAGGCACTTCAAATAGGCAGAGAACTGCGTTATGTCGTGAAGCTTAATTTTACAAACATTATGTAGTATTTTACACATAAAGATATTTCATATTTTCCCTTATTAATGTATTTCGTAACATTAGTAGATAATTAAGCTGAAAACCAAAATAATAATGTGAAAATGAATAATTATGACTTACTCAATTCTTAAATAATGTGGTTCATTTCTATCACTTCGACATAATGTTAGGTAAATAAGTTTAATTCCTAGCACAAAATAGACGAAATTACTAAGCTAATTTATTAAGCTATAAAAAATGTGTTTATTAACGTTTTAATTCAAGAATATAGAAAGTATAACACAATAAATGCGCAATAAAACAACAGAATATAATCATTTAACAACATTTTCATTGTATAACATAAAAATTGTATTAAACAAAGCTTAACTTGAGAATTCCGTCCGCACCGCGTGAACTAAATCATGAAAATGAGCGCGGCACAACCGTATCACTTGTCCCTAGGGACTAATGGGAAGAAATAGTGTCAGTTGTCCCCTTGTGGGACAATGTTATGGGGCTAGCGGGATGTTCCACAAACCTGTCTTTTATGCTATTGCACCCAGTTCGTCCTGTCAGTTGGGTGTTATGCAACTATTTGTAAGGTTTGTCCCTTTACAAGTAACCTAAAACTTTAGTATAATCACATTAAATCTCATTAAAGACTTTTATTCCTTTAATTTTAATTGCTTTTGAAATACCTATTTAGCGGGAAATATAATATAATAAGTTCATTGAGTTCATAGAGTGAAAATAAGTTGTAGTAACAATTTGAAGCGAAAAATAACAATAATAACATTTATAATGTAACAGTAATTTGAAACGATTGTAAAACGCAAATACAACAGAAATAAAATAATATCACAGTAAAACATGATGTTTATTGTAATATTATCTACTTTTAGTACATAAATATTAATGAAAAACTGTGATAAAATGTACATTTTCATGCTTAATTATGCTCTCCAAGCTCATAATTACAAATTAAATGCTTACAAGTTGTCCAATGATCGTAAAATTAAGCTTCATTTAAAAACTACCTAACGAGCTGAAGGAGAGGACCTGGAATGCTTTGTTGGTAAAATTAAATATAATCTGCAGCGAATAAATACAACAGTGGAACAGAAATATCAATGTTAGCAACGAATTAATTACGATGTTTCGATGTTTTGCTCACTCGGATCATAACGGATCTTTTTGTGAATATCACATTATCATTTAAGTATCTAGTAGAAGTGACATATTATTTCGAGTTTATTATTGTAATTTGTAGAGTTCTTTAAATCTCCTTCAAGGTCGGCGTTTCATTTGCGACTCTCCTATTTAATAGGCGACGATGACTACTTACCATTAGTTAAATTAAATGTGGTTAATAAAATTATAATTTATATCTAAATATTATTAAAACCAAAGGTCATCACGTAATATCGAAAACCGCTTGACATGTTAAGATGAATCTTGGCATAAAATAAGTTAATTTTAGACGTCCGCTAAGAACGAATTTTGTCGGATACACAACTACTAAGGGGGTAAAATTAGGGAGAAAGTTCATTTGAAAATCAATCAAAAGCAATTAACCAAGCCACTAGAAACAGCTAGTATGATAATATATAAATATGTTAATATTTACTAAAGTAATAAGATCCCATTTCCAGTCGATGCTATGGGATCAAAAATTGTTGGGTCAGGGTTGCAATGTCATTTTCATCGTAGCTTGTTGGAGCAAGAAAAAAACCGGTGTCCTAATGGCTTCATATCAAAATACACTTTCGTATAGGTACGACAGTACACCACTATCTACGACACACCAACAGTGTCATCGTAATTTATTTAACATTGTATAAATGGATCGTGTTAATGAGATATTGACATAGTTTTTATTTGTTTTAATAAGCAGTTAAATAATATATTTCATTTTTGTCAAAGTCATATTGACTTTTTCTTAAAATTAGAGTAGGCAATTGGAGTGATAATGATAATTAATCAATTTCTAGTTTATTATGTACCATAATTAAAGGTTAAATATATTTCTCAGTTGTTTATGCAAAGTAAAGGTGCGCATCGCAATTAATTTGCGTTATGTATCGAACGATTTACAAAAATCTTTATATTCTAGCGAGTATCGAATAGGCGAGTTTGGCGTTACTGAATTCCCTACCCAAAAAGCGGTGGGGTATTTCTAAATTTAGATTGCTCTGTAGCGGCCGTGGATGCAGACAGGGATCTGCATCGAGTTTTTTAAGCATCGGACGCTAGAATAACTCTGTCGCGTTATAACGCGCTGTCGGTAATGTGAAGGGAAAATTGGCGAAGAAAAAATGTTTAATCATACCAGCAGTTCGTTCAAAGTTACATCAGGGAGCTACGTCCCGAGGGATTCGAAATCAACTAAATGTGAGTTGGAAACAATTAAATATTTTATTTTATTTTATTGCTGTAATTCCGGTGTGAGTTTTCATGAATCAGCGGTTTGTCCGTAAATCTCGCACCAATTAAGCACTACCCGTTGAACGTGGTTTATTCAAGTGATATTTTGTGTAATCACCGCAATGAGTGTTTATTATGCCGTGCATTTCGTAACGAAGCATTGATGTTTACACCAACTTTTGAAATTAAATGATCCATGATCCCGTTTAAATTATGAAAGTTATCATGATATTGTTAAACATGGCCGAACGAAGGGCTGTTATCAATTTTAAAAGGTTTTATCGTTGGATAAATAAAAAAATATCGAATCATAGAATATTCTAATTATGATTAGGTACCTACCTGGTCACTCACGACACCATTATCATCATGGGCATCTTAGTATGGGGGCTAGTACTTATCTACCTAAAAATTTTGATTATTTGTAACAAATAAAGTATTATAATTATATTTTGATGTTTATGATTACTAAAACAAAATATTCAAAATATTCATTTATCCTGAAAGATATAGACGCACTTTTGATGTTATCAAATATTAATTTTTAACTTTTAATCGGTAAAAATTTAAAACGGTCAAATATATTGACACACGGATAAGAATTGGTTATTAGCATAGGAATAACGTTTATTAATACTCGTAATATTAACTGGTCGTTATCAAACTACGTATGCTGTGGTTCAACGAAGTTATTAAAGTTACGGAACGTAGGATGTCGTTAATTAGTCATTCCGTTCATTTCTATGTTCATTAGGAAACGTATAGCAAAGATTACCGTTTCTGATTGAGGCTTAACTCAAATAAAGAATTCTAAACGAAAGCCAAAAGCTGTTAGATACTAAAAGGTACTGAGCCACATTACAATGTAATATTGTTTCAATGTCTATGTAATATACTTAGCTGCTTTTTCTAGTAAAATAGTAGACTGATATTATTTTTTTACTTTTTATATTAATGACTGTTAAATTGGCTAATTCAACTTCTAGATATGAATATCTTTAACCAACGCCTAAAACGTCCTATAGAATTAGAGTCTCGTGATATAGTTGTAACAATAAACATGACATAGATGGAACACCTCATCCATAACTGTCACTGATTCGAACATCCAACACTTACTGAATGAAAAGTACCTTGCAACTTGCTTCTTATTATTGATTTCTAACCCCGATTTAAAAAGAGGGGTGTTATTAGTTTGGCCTGTCCGTAGGTATGTGTGCTGTATCTTTGTTTGTGTGAACTGTGTCTCAACGAACTTAACTTAATAAACGATTTATATTATTCTTTATTTACTCAAAAGTTGGTGTTTGTCGTTTTTTTTAAAATTTCAGCTACATCTGACGTGCAGATTTTATAATGTCTTTACGTAGGTATCAGTTTTGAAATAGGTTATTTTTTTGTTGAAAGTTAAATTGCCTATGTTGATATCGGTTAAAAATGCCTAATGCATGGATAAGCAGAAATACAAACACAAATCCGTTCCTATAGTTAAGCTAGCATTGATTATATTATTTGCCACTTAAAGTAAATGTACATCTTTTTAGATCAAAGTTGGCTGTGACAGATTAAACCATTAAAATGAACGAAGTAGGTACCTACAAAGGTAAATTTTCAGATGTCACCAGTTTGATAAAGCTATGACCGTCCGCTGTCACGCAGCATGACATTGTTGACGTTTTTAGTTGTCCCGTGGGAAATAAAGTGAGATAACTTACAAAAAGGTTCACGCTATCATTTTACAACTTGATATAATATGAAATATTGTAGATACGTTTAAATGTCTTTAAATTTGTATACAGAGAGTAAGTTTGAAGTACGTAAATCTAGTTGATTCTCAAGGGCATTCGTTTCAGGTTTGATAAGTTATAGATTGACCAGGAGTATAAAAAAAACACGTCATATTGCGATAAGCTCATGGAACTATTTTTTTTTTACTGGCAACACTTACTTTCTAAACTTCACTCGTACGTATCTTGTCAATGAGTTGTTTGTCGTGGTTTTTATTTATTGCTTTGAGTGATTATTTTGTGCTAAAATGCCAAAAATTATTCATAGTCGTGCAAGAAAAGTGGTTTTCTGTGTGTTAAAAAAATTTCGTTTAAAATAACATTTATTCCCTTAAATAACATTTCAAGATTTAGTTGTCGAAATAACAATAATGACATGAGCGTTACTATACCTAGTTACTATTGCCATAAAAAAGGAAACTTCATTTATTTATTTTTATAAAAACGTAAATGTTTATAAGTAAAACGTCATCGAACACGATCAACCTAATACATTTATTGGATTACCTTGTAAATAGGTCTTTGTCATACAATATTTGCAAAACGAGTGGATTTGATCCGAGCTTATAAGACTTCTTTATATAGACAGAAAAGGTAATATTAGTACATCTATTTTTGCTCTTATCACATAAATATGAATATCAGTTCTGTAAATTAAATACAAATTGGCAACAAAAATGTTTTTTTTTTACATTGGGCGGTATGGGGAAGTCAAAAGCAAGGAATTAATATTCCTCCCTGCATTACAACTACATTAATGAATCCGTCGATTGACTGACATAAAACCTTAACTACTGAATCCAAAACAGCTAATAGTTGCCATATATGTATGTTCCTTGGGGAGCACTAAGAGAGGTATCTATGGAAATTCACTCTCTAAAGGATCCATGCATGATATGAACATATATATATATTATAGTATAGAATAGTAGAACCTGAAATCCAAAAATATCTTGCGAAAATATCCTTGATATAAAAAATACAGACATCCACACAATACTTGAACCAAAAATTAAATGAAAGTTACTATTGTAATTATCATAACTTCAACGACCATAAAAATCCAGTCTCCAAGAACCATTCATTCCACTTTAAACAAAGGCAGCTAAATTATAGATACTTTAACCCCACGTAGGTTTATTCCGAGTAACGTAGTGGCTATAAAACACAAAGCTGCCTGCGTATAGCATTCGTAGTTGAAAATTGCAGGATGCGCCCTGATTCTTGGCTTGTATAGGAGGCAACTCACCCAAAACTACGTACCTACGTATATAGCGTAATCAAAATCTATATCAAAATCTATCAACAAAGTATGTTGTATTTTTGTTGTGGAAATAACAATCAATCGCATTGTTAGCAAATAGGAATAATTAAACCTTACCTGTTTGTAGTGTTTATAATTAATTTTATACCTACCCATATCTTAGACTATTAATTGGTTTCTATAAAACTATTACTGGGTGTTGGTCTAAATGTTTGTTCCCATAGTCGGCCTCGGTACTCCCATGGGTTTAGGATTTAGGTACGCGGGGAAATCTTGGACTAAAATAAGTCATGGGCACAGCTCAACAACAGTACAAGGTATAATTATGCAAATAAAAAAAATATCGACTAAAATATTTTTCATGTATCTACTAAGACATTGGCTTCCTAAGTAACGTAAGGGTGGTTAGAAAAAAAAATAACCTACCTCATCCTTCTCAACATTGGGGTTATAACCTTCTTCGGCAGCCGCAGCGGTGTAATAAAACTAAACTAGCACTTGAATATTTTAGATTAACTTTTACTTAGATTTCCTTCGTGGGTGCAGCGCCAGAAAATTATCTACTAAGAAATTAAAGTGGCCGTGAGCGGAATGAATATAAAGACTCGAACTTGCTAGTTAAGGCCTTACAGTGAGGATTTCGGGTTACCAACTCTCTACATTTGGATTTGCACACGTAATTGAAGTAACATTTTATCAGTCTCTATTGTTATGTTTACTGATAGTGAAGAATTTAACTTAACACTCGAGTACGTAATAGTAATACTATTGAAATTAAAGTGAGAAAGGTTGTTGCTCATCTTTGAATCGTGCTGGATTATAAAAGCTCATTCGAAAGTGAAAACGATATGAAAAACCTAAAAATGGTTTTCAATGATACCGTATTCAATAAAAAAGATACGCCGACTTTAATATTTTTGTTATCTATACCTATCTATCTAAATAAAATTGAAGGGTCTGTCTGTAATTTCTCAAAATATTTTTTTCTAGTTCTTATAGATATTTACCCGATACTAAAACTCAAACAAACGGAACTTTAATTTTCATTTGTCTATCCGTCCGTCTTCCTGTCCGAGCTTCTCTCCAGAAATTTTTAACTGACTTAAGTGAGACTCTTACTGATAGTTGATTTTATGGGGCAACATAGGTATAGTATACTTTTAATCTCTAAATTCCCGTGAAATCGGGATTTTCGCAGAAAAAACTTCTGCCCGCGGATAATGTCACAGGTACAGTTTGTCTACAATGATTACTATTATGTATTTGGAAAATCGACTCACGCGCAGTCGGGTAATTATATAAAATAAAATATTTGTACGGATTTCTTTAGTTGTAAAAACATCGTAGCTATCGTCCTATAGTTATTTTTACACGCAAGAAATCAAAACAGTAGCACGCGAATCGTAAAAACAAATTTAGATTGAATCGAGAATTTAAGATACACTGACATGAAGCGTAAAAATCACATTGAATGTCTATGTCTCTGTTCTTATTTTAAAATGTTTGAGGAATATTTTTGATTTGTAATCAAATGTTATATTATATTACGTTTTGTGTAATATTTTTTTACGTTTTTTTTTAAATAAATTAGGATAGTGCCTGAGACCTGAGTCCTATGAATGTGTCAGATGCGTGTACTTTATAGGCGCGAGTTTATTAAAGTAAAACCAGAGCAGAGCTATTCATTTATAGATAATCCTAAGGACTACTTTTACCTTTATTTAAAATACAAAAGAACACAAAAGGCAAAAACTAAATAGCTGTAGAAAATAGAAATAACCTGTAACTACAATAGAGCACTCACAATGCTGTAACAAACAGACCCCAGTAATATCTCGGTCGTAATCAAAGGAGATATTAACTGAGGTTGAGATGCGCTGGGACAAAGAAAATGCGAAGGTTATGATTTGATGTTGTGCAGGCTAAACATCAAAAAGAAAAGGTGTATTCGTGTACCGGAAACAAATTACACTAAGTATATAATATTATAATATTAATCAATATAATTAATCATCTTTTAATGTTATTTTTATATAAATAAGTTAATGTTATTTAATTTTATCTGTTATTTGACCATCAATTTCGATTTGTCAATTTAAATAATTTTCCAAAATATGCCGAAAGTATCATTTTGGGGTTACGATCCAAATGGTAAAAAATAACAAAAATGTAAAGAAATACATAATAATAAATACATATTTAATATTGTAAATCTCAATGAAGAAAATTGGTTTGAACGAGATCGTATTCAGCGGTTTTTGAGATATGGCACAAAATCAAAAATCGCAAATAAAAACACAACGTCATCGATGAAAATATACTTGCTTCTCTCAATATATTATGTACGTTAAGGACAATGTTTGCTACTACGAAACCTTGTGGGAGTTTGATCGTCATTTGGTCATTTTTATATTTCAGCCTTACAAATAGCTACAATTACAAAGTTGGAGGTGCTATACACCCGCATTGTTAGAGAATGACTGAGGGTTACTTTGTAGAGTGAATGGGTGAGGATTATTTTGTAGTAACGATGCAGCGATGGTAACCACTGTCAAGATATACAATAACAATAAAGTGTTATCGCTTACCACCCGTTAATTCAAGCTCTTTATAACGATAAGTTACAATACTTTGTCTAAGATTGCCATTGTTTTCAGACCAAGGTAGTTTGGCGTAATATAAGAGCTAAAGCGTTTATATTTATTTGACAGTATTGATAATGAGTTATCTGCATCTAATCATGTAATGTATCCTTGGAATACACTGACCGTCTCCAGTTGTTGGGAATTGAAATTTCCTCGAAACTAAACTTTGGGCGGTTCATCAAATCCAAGGCAAAGGCGGCTGCAATGAAACTTGGAGTCCTTGCGAAGGTGCGGCGGGCGGTACTTCACACCGAATCAACTGTTAACCTTGTATAAAGCTCAGGTTCGACCTTGTGTGGAGTACTGCTGCCACATTTGGGCTGGCGCTGCCAAAACTCAACTATCAGCCTTGGATTCGATGGAGAAGCGTGCAAAGAGGCTCATTGGTGACCAACATTTGGCCGAAGCCAATTTGCAATACCTCGAAAAGTAGACTATAATTATGTTGCTCCTCAGCCTCCCAGTATTTATCTCCCAGTGAAAGTCCCATAAAAATCCGTTCTGAGATTAGCGTGCACAAACAGTAATCAGTTACAGTTTTATTATTATGTATATAGAAAATATAGAATAGATATAGTTAGATACCTTTTACCTAGATTACATTTACATGAAACTGAAATCTCTATATTCTACGAAATTTATAACTTAAACCACTGTCCAAAGATTTATCACGAGCGTGTTAAGGTGTGCTTGTTATTACAGTTTGTTTGGCAGATAGGGCGAAGTCGTTATTTGGAACCGGGCACCTTCTTAAAAGACGGTTTATCTGCAATACCTTCGTTATTCAACATTTTTTTGTATCTCCTTCAGTATTCTTTTCAACTTCCACTATAAACTGAGCACGAATCTAATCAAGTACGAAATCTGCGGCTTCCTTTTGTAAATAACTAAATAAACTGAGATTGTAGCTGTTTTATTACAACTGTGCTTTACAAGGCTATAGGTAAGATGAAATGAAATTATTTTTATACGAATTTTATTTTTTATAAACACCCCAATAAGTCGTTATGGTAGATAGTCTTAGAAAAAGAAGCGACTCGATGGAATTACAAAGTTCTCATATTTCTTCTCAAATTTAACTTGTAACAAAACTAGAACCTTTTCTTTAACAAGATCCCTCAGCGGGTACCTAGGTTTTAAACTTCTGTATAGTGCATACTTCAGCTCTTTTCTCTAATCTATACTAATATTATAAAGCTGAAGAGTTTGTTTGTTTGTTTGTTTGTTTGTTTGTTTGTTTGGTTGAACGCGCTAATCTCAGGAACTACTGGTTCGAATTGAAATTTTTTTTTTGTGTTGAATAGACCTTTTATCGAGGAAGGCTATAGGCTATATAACATCACGCTGCAACAATTAGGAGCGAAGAAATAATGGAAAATGTGGAAAAAACGGGGAAAATTATTCATTCTCGAGGGCTTTCGTTGCATGCGTTGCGAAAACGATTCAAGATACCAAAAATATATGTATGAAAGAATTATTCCTCTTGAAATGATCTAAAAAAATGTCCACGACAGTATATGTCTATCTTTTAAGATTAACACACTAGAACCGTTTTTATGGTAATCAAATTTGGTCGAACCCACTGCCATACCAAACTTGCCGCGTTTCCAAGTTTAATCTGAATTAATCTTGCTGTGATCCTTTGCTACTTTGCTATTATTTTGTCGTAAGCTTTATTTCTAAGTTTAATTTAATTTAACCTCAATTAATTTTGGTGATAGTTTATTATCTTCCCGAAATTCCTACGGGAGCGGGACCTACGCGGTTGATACTTACGGGTCCCGAAGCGAAGCGAGGGCGGTTCGCTAGTATTAAATAAATTGATTCAATATCTATAGCTGCGTCTTATAAACAATTTAATATATATCAAGACCTTAAACGCAAAGATTATTATTTTTGTAGATTTTTATTTATGTTTCGTTGTTTCAAATAATATTAATTATATACAGATGAAACCATTGAGATACTATGTACTAAAGGGTGAAACTATATAATATATCAGCTCAAGCTTGGAATATACGAGTTCGAGAAGCCTCCCTTGGGCGGTAAATAGCTTTTAAGGGTGTCAAGAGGGGAGAAATTCCATATCACCCTATTGTTCGCAAAGAAGGCGGGTATCTTTTGAAGATTTCGCCATTATCAATTAAAAAGAGGATTAGATTTACAGTTATTCAGAAGTAATTAAATAAATAATAATGAGCTATCTGTCTGTCTTCATGAACTGTAGGTCTTCATTAAAAGTTAGAGTAAAATTTTCTTATTATAGCAGGATTTTTACAAGCGTAAACACTCTGAACTTTAGAGACTTTTTTATCTAGTTGGGCTGAAAATATGTAAATTTACTGAGTACACGAGATAAAGACAGACATTTTGAGTCGGGCCCGTATAATATACACAAATATATTTTTAAAATTCTTATTTGTCTGTCTGTATGTTAGTCCGCGAATCACGGCTAGAGGTGAACCTAAAAACTGGTGAGTTTTATATCTTAATACGCGACTTAGAACCTAAATAATATTATGTTGCAGGACAACGTCTAACGGGTCAGCTAGTTCATATTTAAATTAAATAATTACCATGCTCATGAAGGCAAACAATTAAACATATTCGAGAGACTATTATTGAGCAATCTCAAACTAGAGTTATAGGGCGGCGTGTTAACTTTGTCTAGGAAACTTTGACTCTCTGTAGTTATCGACTTAAATAGTGATACAAACCTATTTCAAGACAACTACCGTCATATTAATAGTTCTTCTTTGTTCTTGAGTTCTTTGGTATGTTGATCTATATTTTACTAATAATAACACAGGTACTTACTGTTTTAAATAAACTTGAGGTTCGTTTAAAGAGATTTGGTAAATAGTAAAGTTTTTAGGTTGTCTGTTTAAATTACTTTTATATCGATTAAAATTCTTTAGCGTTCATAACCCGGCGGTAAGTAAGTGATCGACAAAATTAAGCAACTGCGGGCGCAGTCTGTACTTGGATGAGTGACTGCCACGGAAAAAATTTCTTGGGCGCCTCTGTGCTTCGGAGGGCACTTAAAGCCGTCGGTCTCACTTGTTATCGATTTTTTGATAGCACTCGGAGGCCTTCTGGTGACATGAAACCTTCTGATTTAATCCGTACCAATCTGCACTCGAGTGGCGTGGTGGAGTATTCTCTAGGCCTCCACAATGAGGATAAAGACCCGTGTTCAGTAGTGGGCCATTAATTGGTTGTAGCCACAATTCTTTAACAGTGTAGAAATACTAATAATTACAGGTCCATATTTTAGGTAATCAAGCACGCAGTAATTGAGATTAAAAATCGATATTTTCCAGTACTACACCTTCATTGTTAAAAATAATTCCTGAAGAATTGTTGCAAGACTTTCGAAGCTTAAGAATACCCGAGACTTAGATTAGTTTCTTTACACAACTGTAACTGCAACGTGGTGAAGTACACTCAAAGCCTCAATTGTGCCAATCGAACAGATAAATTTAATTACTTTCCGAGATCCATTGTACGTACTGCTTCCACTTACTTAGTGCTTTTTGTAGTTTCAGACTTAATTTGTTTAATTTTATAATGAAGTAGTTTCAAGTAAATTCATTACATTAGACTAAAATATCTATTGCACGATTTTCAACTATTTAAACAAACATAACATTTAACATTTATTTACAAACCTATTGGGGAATAACGTGAACAAAAATCAAATAAAAATGTGTTTTGGGCAGCATAATTAATTAAATGAAAATCTTCTAAAACCTACACGTAACTAAATATCTTATACTAAAATATAAAAAAAGATTTTTTTGTTTATATGAACGGGCTTATCTTAGAAACTACTGGTCCAATTTAAACGATTATTTTAGTGTTGGTAATAATAGTCGATTTATCGAGAAAGGCTTTAGGCTATAATATAACATGACTCTATGACTAATAGAAGCGGAGAAACAAATTTCCCGAAATGAAGCAAGGGCGTTTACTAGTCATTATATACGACAAAGCCATAATTCCATATACCAATAGCATAACAAATAAATCTGAGGTTTTGTTATAATTGTTTAAGCATGTAAAGCGTTTAAAGACAACACGCAATATGAGAACAATTTATTACTAGCACGGTACGACGAAAAAGTCAGCGTTCATTAAACCCAGTCTTGTTACGTAGATATGATTGTGTGTGTAAAGGCGCGGTCTTATTGCTGTTTAACAGCGTGATACCCACGTGACTAAGCTTTACCTGCGTATATAATAAACGTACTTACATAGGAGCTATTTGAAAAAATATCGCATGAATAGTCTACATATTTCGAATACAAGCCAAAAACATAATTTGTAGACTTTTTGTCTCTCAGTATTTTTGTCGGCGTATCACCCAAAAACTAGACACTAAATAAAATATGATGTGGTTTTAGAGTAGTATTGATGGAAGCAGATGTAACTTAGGAAATAGTGCGTGTTTTATCTTAAGTGTAGAATGTTAGAATATTTTTAAAGAAGATATAAAATGGCTAAAAAATGGCAAAAAATAAAGCGCTTTTTAAATTAAACACCTTTAGAAACTCCTAGAAATTTTATAATTTAACAAATGTTACAGTTTTTTGTGAGTTTTTGCCTTACTATTGGAATTGCTATTGCATTACTTGCATGTGAATAAGCGAAGGGAGACAGTAATTCAACGCTTGAGTAGGTACCATACAAGAGAAACTAGGGGTGCAACGCGACACCAACTTCATAATATGCAAGACATGTACAAAGTATTAAGCTTATCTTGGAGACTTGACGTTTCACATTCTTTAGAAATGACGCACAGAAGAGTACCTTTACGTTGTAAAAGTGTTATATTGAAGTATAAAAATAAATATATGTATAATATAAGATACGAAGCAAGTGTTACTCGTACATATGAAGCACGAAAGATTCCAGGTTTTAATTAAATTCTTATGGAGTCGAGAATGAAAGTGAAAAGGATCTCGATCACATATTTTCATGTTTCGTAAACAACATGATATATGCCACAGTGAAATCGTAATGGATTTACGAGGAAAAACTGATCTTTTATCCTCACACAGCAATGAGAATACGCCCTAATGTCAGTCGCCGGCCGCTTTGTCTCATGCGGACTTTTTGCGATATTATTTTTACGGTTTCACATCTCATTAAGTTAAAGTCGGAGGTCGGAGGATACGTGAGTGGAGGTTTCCTTGTAAGTAATTATGTTTTTCCTTACGATTATTTTTTTCATTGTTTACAGAAATTGCAATGGACTAGATGAATTTACTGAAAAAAATGTACAGAGTTTATTTATTTATGTGAAAAAGTATAAATAAATATTATTATGAAATTGACATAATTAAGTTAACGATTTTATTCGATTCGATTTAACGATAGTATTCGCAAATATTAGAATTTTATCTAAATAACTACGAATTATCTAATAACTAATATTTATATAAGTTTTAACCTTAATAACATACTTACTTAAAATGCACTTCTTCTGAAAACTAAAATCTAGGAGGTCATGTTTTGTAATTATTAAACCACAAAATATGACCTAATTGATTTATGTTTTCGGACGTATTTGTTTTATAATAACAAAACAACCATGATTATAACTATTGGTATAAAAATGGTTACATGGTACAGTTTAGATTTGAACTATCGATTGTGCGATTTTTTTTTCGATTTCATCGAGAGTGCTTAAAGTGTTAAGCTACTACCATGTAACTTGTATGACCGAATATTTTTATCCCACATTGTTACTTTAGGTAGGCTATTGTTCTAAACAGCACCAATAGCAGTAAACAACTGACGATACAGTTATTAGGAACTCGAAATTTATATCTGCCATCCGTATTTCAAGGTTGCTGGGCTTTGTATCTCTCAATTGAATTCGACAGATTTATGCGTTGTGATATGTTATTTTCAAGCTACCCTCTTTATAAAAATCAACCGTGAAATCTGTTTTGACATATTCGGTTGTAATCCCGAGCCAGTCGAAAAAAATTTGGTGCTTTCTTCTTGGTGAGGACCATATCACCGGTGCGGTGTGGTAACCATTAATCCATTCTAAATGAGAACGTAAGTCTTTCTGTCGTTGGCTTTTCACGCTTCAAACGTTGAATCGATATAGATGATTTTTATGAGGTTTGAAACTCGAGAAAAAACAGGATATTTTATATCCCGAAAATTATACCTTAACGGAGTGAAAAGGGATATATACTGGATGAGATATAAAACTCATCATAATTATTCATATCAGGTTGTAACAATAAGTACATGTGTAGTCCACAAAAGGACATAGCGTACCTACTTTATTCCCGGTGACAAGTTCCCGCGGGAACTTTTGAACGGTATTGCTGTTGTTAGTCTCACGAGGTTGAAGTCACGGAAGTTTATTTTCGTTGGGATTGGTTTATTGAAATATTAAATCACACAAATATAAAGCTTAAAACATCTTGTTCCATGACAGGATTAGCCACAGTTTTGCCCAAGCGAAAATAATGATTCGTAAAGGTTAAAAGCACAGATCCCTCCTGGTAACGTTATCTAGTTAAGAACTGGAATAAAGTATTTGTATGGAGTTGCCTTTTTAATTTTAACTTATAGAGGCAAAGTTTTGTTCATAAAAATCTCTAACATAAAACCTTGTTCACATCAATAAAGGTTTGCGTTGTATACTGAAAGCGCTATTCGCAAATATTTTCGCGCTAAATTCCAATTTATTTTTACGTGAATTTATGCGCTGCTGCGCCCGTATTTCATGTAAATGTTTTATCCAATATGGTCTAGTTACTTTTAGTTTGTGTCTGTATTTTATTAACCAGCTATTAAAGTTTTTAAACGTCCAAAGAAACAGATGAGATGCATGCTGCCCGTAAATAAATACCGTGAATATGAGTGTGCGTATGTTTGTGCAACACTTCCACATAATTCTCGCGCTTCAACTCTCGGCCGGGAGAGATATTTATATAGCAGATACATTTTTGTTTTCGGGTCGTAGGATTTAGCGATGTTATTTTTGAGTTATCCGTGCTACTCGTGACACGTGCACGAACATTGTGCGGACGAACGAGTGTATCAGCGTAAAAAAATGAATAGTAGATAATTATTGTCTCGTATCTTCTAATATAAAGCTGAAAGTTAGTTTCTTTGCTTGAACGGACTAATCTCAGGAACTACTAGCTCGAATTGAATCAATATTTTTGTGACGGATTGCCCATTTATCGGGGAGGGCTTAGTGCTATATAACATCACGCTACGTGCATAGGAGCGGAGCATCGATGAAAAATGCTTAAATAATGGGATAACATAAAAATTCACTAGCCTTGTTATACTTACATATTATGCATTGTATAGAAACGAAATGATTTGATGATTCCAAACAACGCTTAGCCACTAGCAAATAAAATTAATGATGCAGCAAATTGTTTAACTGCTGACAAAAAGTTACCCGCCAATATTATTTTGTCGTCTCCACACGGTACGACTTGTAACAACTTAACGTTCGAGATCCACACGTTCTATGTAATGTCGTTTTAACTTTTAACGACTTTGAACTCCTCGATCATCGGGTCACAGTCTTGTGTGACATCAAACGGTCGTTGGGAGTAAAATAAAGATGTGAAGATTTGGAGATCTATTAGCTATCAATGCGGGTGTGACGCGAGTGTAAAATAAAATTGAATGCGATAAAACCGGTAATATCTATCTAGATTGCTACTACGGTATACCGTGCTTCGATGCTACGACTGTAAGGGTGCGTACACATCGACAGTATAAAGATTAATATTTAATGTGGTGAGAGGTAAGATTGAAAATTTTACACCACAGTGTAATATTAGTATGATTAGTAAACATTTCTTTTATATGCTGTTCGATGCGTGATTGTATATTGTCAAGGTTGGAATAATGCTCACGAATCATTCAGTATTAAAAGTGCGGTTTTTTAATTTATATTTCCGTATGTTTTCTAAGAATATTTTAGTTCTTTTACTTTGAGCCATAATTGGCTGTATGGTACCGTGTCACAACAGTAATATTCATAAAAGCACTTCATGGAGACTGGATTTTTTAAAACTCCAAAAATGTTTTTGAACAGCATGCTTGGTGCATTTACTAAATGTGAAAGTAGCGCCATCTGCTCTAAATTTTCCTTAATCTTTTCTATTTTCTCTAAAATATGAGTTATGTAGATTAGATGGTACGTAAATATATTATGTAGTTTGAAATTAGGTAGGTATTAAATTGTAAACTACTTTTATCATGAACCGAATATATTTTTATTTAAATTAACAACCAACGACCTAGCAGATTAAACACTTCTAAATAAGGATACTTTCCACCACTTTCTTGGTTGGTGCCCAAAGTTCCACGTATTAATTGTCTCTGTAATGCAATAAAAATCTTTTGAAGGTTGTTTATAGAATAAAGATGGTTATTAGGTCCAAAGTACCCTAAAATAATTTTAAAATAACTCACAGCTTTCTCGGTTAATTGGTGTTTATATAATTATGTTTTCATTTTAACTTCTCTCTATTTCTCGAGTACAGCATTAAAGTTACGCAGTCGTTACTAAATAGCTGTGTTAGCGGAAACGCAGCCAAACTTAAGATACCTGGCATCTACAATATTATATAACTTTGTTCATAAATGCTAAGTTAGTGGTTACATCGCATGGCATATCGGACTAGACTAGGATACCGTATATTTTACATTCATGTTCTGGCTTCATGAACGCGACGCTAGCCCTTTATCGAGAGCTAAAACCCAATTCGACCGGGGAGCAAGCATGAAAAAGGCGTGCATTCTCTGATAGTACATTATGATACAAGTGTGCGAAGTTGGTCATTACAGTCGAGGCGGTATTGAGCCCGAGCCGCAAGGCGAGGGCTGTAATAGAGCCAAGACTGTAATGAACAAAGCACACGCGTATCATACGACGTTTTTCAACACACTTGCGAGGAAAAAAACAATTAGGTATCGATATTTTTCAGTCACAAATCAGCAAATTATAAACGAACAAATGTTTGCACAAAATGGCGCGGTTTATTTTTTCGCGCGCCGTGTCTTTGGTTGAATAACTATGCGCGCGCAGGTTAAGTCCAAGGCACCGAACATTCAGCCACAATATATTAAACTAAATAATTATGTATTTCTAATAAGAATTTACGGTAATTAATGATTTAAAATATTGTATTTTTTAAATGCTTTAATAGATAATTAGATGAAGTATAATCTTATCTTATCAGATTTTGACTTAGTACAACAAGTTTATTTATTTACAAAATAACAAATCTTTTGGTAACAACCTCTTTACGGATATTAAAAAAAAAGTGGAATAAGAAAAACACTAGTGCGGTAATGAAAAGTAAAACGCACTAGTGTGTAATAAACCGCATTCCGGGCGTAAGACTAAAGAAAAAATATCAACTTTACGAGCAAGTGTGTTGAAAAAACTATAACACTTGCGATGTTTGTGGAACTCGTGAAGTGTTGATGCATGTAAGATATTTTTTTCTGGTAGTGTAACTATTTGTGTTAAACTAATAAAATTTGAAGTTACTTAAACTCAGAGTTAATGGTTTTTTTGCAAGAAAATAAAGATTTTTTTATATCTTAAGCATTCCAACGAACAGATGGGTCACCTGATGGTAAATGATCACCGTCGCCTGTGGATTTTGGCAGCATCATGGACATCACCAACGCGTTGCTGGCCTCGATGGAAGCGATAGATTCGCTTCTTAAAGGACCCCATGTCCTAGCACTGTGGAAATACTGAGAGATGAAGTTTGTTCCACAGTTAACGCGTACGCGGCAGAAAATGATGTCAAAACTGAAGTGTGGAAGAACCCCCAAGTTTTTAAAATTTATTTCTTGATTCATTGACTTCTAACACAAACTTAAGTGCAAACACAAATTTAATTATTTATTACCGGCAATTTCCCTACCGAAATGTTTCGAAATAATTTGCAGGTATGAAGCTTTACATGTATGTCAAGTAATTTAGTCCACATTAATGGGTTTATTCAACGTAGGTATGTGTGTAGGTACTTTCAAATGAGCACAGTAATAAATGAATCTGAATGTAATATATTAAGGTGAAATAATTATGTTTTTCCTTTACCTAACATTAATAATAAGGTTTTAATTCTGTTTTAAATTTACAGAAACCTAAAACCCAAAGTTGGTAATAGCATTATCACTAAAAGCTCAAAAAAATGTAAAAGGTATGTTCAACATGACAAACAAAAGGCACAGGTGTACACGTCATAGTAACTATCAGTAAATAATAAGTAAAGAATTAAAAAAAACGAAATCGTTATATTTTTACTATCAGTAAATATAGATAAGTACTTAAAACATTTTTCAAAAATAACATAGTTTTTATTTTTTTTTATTGTTTATTTTGCTCCCTCTGACTCTGACTTAACCTGCGACAGGTCGCCACTATGTTGTCCGTCGCACCGGTAGTAATCCCTCCTAAGTTATGAGGACCCCACTACATCTTAAACCGGTAGCTCTTAACCCTGTCTTCTAACCGTATATTGTACCGTGAATATTTAGTATTAATTCTTTACTTTGATTATTGCTTATTAGCTCGCATATTATAAAAATTCGCTTCACAAACACACGATATTAAATTGTATTAAATCCAAAATTTTAAACACTAGTTAAATAACAGTAGCTTTGTTTTTCAATTACTAATTAGCGGTAATCATAATATTAATAACAATATACGTAGTTAAGGGAGTCAAATTAATTGTCAATATCGTAAATTAAAGTTTTACTTACGAGGATGTTCTCCAAGAAAGTGACGCCATTTTAGGGTTTTACCCATCCAAAATTACTAACATCGCTAAAGAACTTTGAATTAAAAAAAAATTATAAAGTTATTATGTATGCGCCTTAACCCTTGCAGAGATCATGTTCAAACTGAAACATTAACCCGTACGAATGAATCGTTTTATAATGTCGATGTGTTTGCCGCGCTGGTTCGTTTTTACATTCGGAATCACAAAGTCCTTTCGCAACATTTTATGTAACGTATGTAACGCTATCAGATTTTATTTTGCAACACACTTTATACATCTGTGTATCAATCTAGTGTCTCTCTATTATTAAATTAAAATATAACACCGTTATTCGTAACACATTGTTTGGCCAGTGTAATTGATACGGAAACCGAGACCTATTTTTAGTATGAAATGTATTTATTTTACATCCTTTTTGACGTAAAAAATTGGGAAACATCTGATAAAAATGCGTTTTCTGATGCGAGTAGGTCCTGTTTGTGCTCGTAAGGTATGTGTTTTTCGAAGCGGAATAAGGACGTCTCTCATAATAATATAAACTTGAACTACCATGCAATAAAACAGAATAAACTAAGTACTTTAATATCAATAAAAAAGATATACCTTTTTTACTTGTATTAAATAGAACAAATATATTACCCGAGAAAATCTCAATCTTAATAAGCAATTGCCAAATTGCAATAAAACCTTTCTCCCTGTGTTTACTAGCCTTTGTGACATGAATACATAAGTGCTATGGGAATAGATTTCCAAAATAATCAATAAAAGCCGTGCAATAACAATAAGACCGCACGTCCCTGTATTGAACCACTTCGTGTGCAATTAAGCGCTAGAGACCGACTGTGGGCTCACTACGCCGTTATTGGACTCTGTCTAATAAACACTAATGACTCCAAAGCTATTTAAAATGATACCTACGTCGTTTCTAATATATTTATTTTCTTTATAAATAGGTATGATGGTCAATTATATTAGTCTGTAGACATTGCTCGTTTTAGCGGATTGTTTAATTTAGTATTGTGGTATTATGTTAAGTAGTAATGTACAGTGGTAATGCCATCTATTCGTATGTATGTTGAAAATTAAGTTCAATGGTACGTTTATCTTAAATTTAGTTTTTTACTAGCTGACCCGGCAAACGTTGTTTTGCCAAAAAAATGTTTAGGGTGAACAGCCCTTATCATTTAGAGGCATGAAAAATAGATAGTAGCCGATCCTCAGAACTACTGAATATGCATATAAAAATTGGTAAAAATCGATAAAGCCGTTTCGGAGGAATAAGGAGGAATAACAATTTTATATTGTATAAGATATTATCATACTGCAGAATTGTTGTAATGTAAATAACCATTAATTTTATTACGCAGTGAACTTAATTAAGTTAAACATTAAAGCTATAATTGAATTGATTAAGGTAATGAAATATAAAGTTAAATTGTCACTAGTCATTAAACCTTACTACAAACATGAACCTTGTAACAGCATCAATTACGCGATTTCGCTGTGTTTAGTTTATAACAGTTAAAATCTCATTTTCCTTACTTTATCGCATTATTTAATTAGATTACCTGATTTATAGCTTGTCTATTAATTTGAAACAACTTACTTACATATTTTTATATGTGTATATTTTATTATTTGTGTTTTAGGTACTGTTTTCATTATATTATTTATTTAAGAATAATTATCGTAGTTATTAATTCTCTTGCATACTTGGGTTCCCCATAAGTAATCGCTCTTGTTAATAGATCGACCAAGTATTGTTATGGTTTTATTTCCTATAGACGATACTTTAACTTATCTCTTCCATGTTCCGTATTAAATACATAAAATTTGGGTTAGGTTAGATTAAGCTGGGTATTTTTATGCGAAAAAAAGCCGGCAAAATGGTGTTCCGTCGATATCTTTGACAAAATTTCATAAATGTTCAACATCATTATTTAACGTTTAAACATTTTCACAAATATGCGTACCTATAGGGCACAGGTAACCTACGAAGAGTGGGTAATTACTAGTACAGTAATAAAACGGTTTCAAGTGGCTCAATAACAATTATACCGCATATGGCCACATCGAACGTCTCGCAATGCAGTTAAGCGCCTGCCAGACCGTTACAAGCTGTACCATTCATGCCATTATTGGACACCATCTAATGAACACTAACGACTCGGAAGCCACCCTAAATGATTCTCCCTCTGCGACCACCCGTTATTTTAGAAGTAACTTTAGTTAATTATTTTGTATGGCATTCACAGACTTAAATATTTCAAACGATTGAGAAATACCGAAAATGTTAACAATTGTTATGACGACGAATATTTCATGACGTCGCTCGTTGGCAGTTATTTGATTTATTTATGAAGATTAAATCTTCTTTAAAGATACAATATTAGCAAAATAAACATGTTTCACGCTAATAATTGAAATGTTAAACAGTGGCAAGAGCGTTTATATCCTACTAGCTGTTGTCCACAGCATGAACCAAGTGGATTTTTATTACTTTAAAGAAACTGTCATCCCTTATATACTCCATACAGAAAAAAAATCATAAACCTTCCTTTTTATACATACAAAATAATATTCAGACACTAAAAACAATGTTTGCTCATGACATTTTTACATTATTAAACCATATAAAGTGCTTTAAAATACAGTATCTTGTAGTTCCTGCCAAAATCCTGACCTACTTGGGCTAATGTGGGCTTTTATACGCTACACCAGACGTGCTAGTCTTTAACAGCACAAATCGACGCTGTATTCTTTGACATGTTTGTCGTCGGGACCTATTTAGGCCACTTTTAAATAATAGGCAACGATGTCAGACGTTTTCTACTCTTTTTTCAATATCTATTTAAGTACCCACTCTTATGTTTATGAAAAAAAATAAGCGTTGAAGCTATGTATGTAGAAGAATGTTTTTGTTAATTAAATGAATGACAAGGGTCTTAGATGTTTCTAACACAACGAAGAGTCAAATTGCAATGTAATGGTTAAACAAATAATAGTAATAAACCGGCGTACAGTAAAATGAACAAAAATCTCATGTGTGTAGGGCCTTAATACTGCGCTGTGGGTAAGATTGTCGTTATATTTTATCATCGTATTTCGTACAATGTACACAGAAAATGTACCGCAAAATTTTAAATGGTTTGATAAAAATTGTTTTGTTTGCGTTACCTCTACAGAAATGGTATTACGAGTATTGTAAGTATGTGGCTAACTGTGGCTTTTAATTAATAACATATTACTCCCACAAATTATTCGTTGCACTGAAAGTGACGGACGCATGTCTGTTACATAAATATTTTAATTAAACAAAATTCAGCATACATCTATCGAAAATAGTAGCTGGGTGATTTTAACAGGTGAATTGAATTTGAATTGAAGTGAAATGATTATAATTTGAATTTGGAATTAACTGGTGGTCTGGTAGGTTATATAATATATATTCTAATTATAATATAACATATTAGTTATATACCTACCTACAAAACGTTTGGCAATTCAATATTGCAACTCAATGTTATTAAATTGTTTCTGCGCATTTAAATAAAAACTTGTGGAAAAACAGTTGGTCTAACATCCCATGACACTTTTGTTTCATGCATCGAGTATTTGATTAAAATCATTTTTTTATGTACAATTAGGCAACGAACAATATGGTTTGCCTGGTGTGCCTATCGAAAAATGGCCGCTAGTATGTTTAATTAAGGAAAAAAATGACTTTCTGGGGAAAACTTACATGCATCTGTTATTTTTATAAAACATACTCCAAGCTCAAGATATACACCTAGAGGTCCTAAAAAGTCGGGTGTGCCATTAGGCACATGGCCGCAACCTGTTGACAGCCAGGCATAAAGAGGTGCTATTCTGGTGAAAGTTTACACCCATCTGTTAATTGCATCATTTATAGCTCAAATTAAAGCAATTTTTTTCTGTACATGATAAACTAGGTGTGCCTATGCAAAAATGGCCGAAACTCTCGACTGCTGTGGAGATCTACTTCTTCGTTCTTGATTGCAGAGCTTAACAGGGATATTGGGCAATCCCTCGCGTTTTGCAATCTAAGTGAAAACGTATCAACTAAAGGATTTAATCCTTTAAGCTTTACTAAGCGAACGCGGAACCCATGTTTACAATAAATTTATGAAGCTGTAATTAAAAGGAATATTACGACTATGCGTTGTTTATTGAAAACTGATCTAAATAATTACATGCTCTTAATTAATGTTATAATTATTATTCGAATTAGCAAAATGCTGTCACCTCGATTCGTGAAACCTAGGCCGCAGTGTCTGCATTGCAAACAATTATTGTAATTATAATATTATTGTAATGTCTATTTCCGAGAACCAAGAGCCTATCCACACAAAACTTTTTACTGCATATTATTTTGTTTCGGGTAATATTTTTACCTTTATAAATGTTATTATATCGCACCTTCGCTTAGCACTTTTGCATATTTAACTCATTTAGAGAATTTTGGTACGTGTGTTACTAAAGTTGCGATATGTTAGACAACATTAGATTTATTTATTAAACTTCCATAGACACTATTTCTTATTTTATACATATAAATCAATCAGATATACTTTACTCATCTCCGGTATAGAAACGGGAGTAATGTATTTACTCTACAAATATTTAATGTTGGCTGGTATAAAAAGTGAAACTACGCATAGCGGAGAAGAATAGCATTTGTCGAGTGATATATGACATCAGGCGCGGCAAAAAGTAATATTTGAAACAAAAACCTTCACGGAACTACTCATTCCTTACATTTCATTTGATATCAATCAAGGCTTACAGCCTCTCGGATGTGTTCGGGTAGGATCGGAAAAGTTCGTAGCATTACTTCGTAGCCAGCACTTTAGTGCTTCGAGCGAGCTACGGCTACCGCACGCGTCTGTCTACGCCGTAGCGGCAGGTTCGCAGCTACGATACGTAGCAACGGACTCGTAAAAGTGGAACTAACTCTTCGTGAAACGTGACTGTTTACTTGGTGAATATTTTGGTGAAATTGATAAGTGAACTATATTAAACGGATTACAAGTCCTTCGTAGTTATTGTGTCTACAATTATTATATGGTAAGTACATCTGTAAATTTATTATGATTAATGATGAAGTTATTTTTAAATAAAAAAAATAAACATTTTATTTTTTATTGATAGAGTGACATACATAGATTGTTGACAGTATAATAGTCTCCAAATTTTTAAATATTCTATATAACGTATTTCGAATTTAAGAACAGTATATACTTTGATGCGTTATTAACCAATCACGATGCTGATTTAAAATATTTCACATGTTTTTTAAAATTATAATGTATAATTTATGGTCAAGTTATTAGACACAATAACCAGTCTCTTTAAAAATAATAACCTCTATTTTTATAAGAGTTAATTTGTATGAGAAAATATAACGAAATCGAAAAATATAATTCAATATAACTAATATGAAATAGATTATACGGGTTCAGATTTTAGACGCTATAAAATTGACGAAAATAATTGCAATTTATTGAAGACCGGCACAAGTCTACTTTCTTTTACACATGTTTCAATTGTGTATTGTGTTGTGTATTGTCCAGTCCCTGTCTTCTACGATACAGGGAATCCTAAAACAGGCTATTATGAGTAGGCTGACCTTTAATTAGCCTACTCATGGACTAAAAATCCTGAAAGCTATATGATAAATCTTTTGATATTTGAAGATTATACCTAGTTAGAATAGTATATAATTCAGAATAAACAAGACTATTTTAAATTCACTGTTAAATACTACATGAAGAAACTACAGACGGATAATCAGGCTTGTCGACGACCCAAGATCACATGTGGTTTAGAATATCTCGAATTGCGGAAAGGAGAATTCTGTACATAGTTCTAGAATCTTTATTCTAGAATGAACTGTTTTTTCAACACGTTTAGTATTTGCAGTTACGGCGTTCATTATGCAGGTCATTCAAATTATGATGACTAATTATTGTACACACTTCCTTATAATCACTTTTATATTATAATAACGCCAATTAGGGAAACCCGAGAGTTCATTAATTAATTTAATTACCAATGTGTACGAAATAAGGCTAATGAAAATTCATGAACACATATTTGTATGTAATTTAAGATTGACTGAACAATATTCATGAAACATAATTTGCTATATTCGTTCACATAGTTTACAATATTTTGTAATGTTATCTTCTTTGCCATATAATTTTCTTTAATCCCAACTGTTGGTATGCGTGGTACTGGTGGTGGTATTATTTATGGAGTACAAAGTAAAATGTTTGGGTCCTAGTGTAAGAAGATCAGTGTTCAAGAAGTGTCTCAGGGATTTGAACAGCGCCTCATAATAGGTAGGTCTTAAGACGAATATGAACGAGACCAAAATTATATCAAACATCCATCTCACGCCTGCATCAGCTGTTGTTGATGGCACTGCGTTCGACCTTATAGATGAGTAAGTTAACTCGAGACAAGTGATTCAAAGGGTTAAGATTGACTCCGAAAACGAAGTTACTCGTAGAATCCGGCTTTTAGGAAATTGTTTCCTGTGTTTTCATACAAAGTGCCTGAAGTCTAAGTTCGAGCAGTGTGTGTAGCCAGTGGTGACATATGGATCTGAGATGTGGTACTTTATGATTGATACCTGATACCTGATGCACAAGCTCAAAGGCACTAAATATAGGCTATGGAGAGAGCTGTGCTCAGTATTATTAAATGATGAAACTCGTAAACTACCAAGGCTAACCACCGAATTTGTCACCTGAAGTGGCAATGAAAAATTAAAACGAAAACGAAAAACGAAAAAAAGATCCTCGACTGGAAATTACGTTTCGAAAAAAGGAGCATAAGACCACTGGTCCGACAATCCAAAGAAAACAACGTGCAACTGCAGACAAAAAGCGAATTTGCAAAGGTTGATGGATGTGTAAATGATAAAAAAACTACTACAGAGTTACTGGTAACTTTACTTCTTTTTAAATCGGCGACGAGATGGTGATAGTTTCGGCGTAAATGGGTACCAGGATATTTTAAACGTTTTAGGGTTACAGTGTCAAAGAGACCAATAGCAATCGTTAAGCCATGTTGAAAAACTTCGGGTGTATCGTTATTTCTGAGACTTTATTTCCGACTAACCTGCCCAACAGTCCGCAATGGAACTGCGTGCATGGGGATTGATAGTTTAAGCCACTTTTGAGGGAGACTCGTGCCCTTGTCACTTGTGGGCCATTAAGGGGTTGAACTCAAATATTTACATTCATACTTTCCGCACTAGAATTCATGGGATGGCAGACGTATGGAAAATACAAAGGAGACATCACTTTCAGCTACGCCCTTAGAACAATTAAAATGAATTTATCATATAAATATCTGCCTCCCTGGGAACCGATAACGGTTCTGTTGTTTCGCAAGCGGTTCGCTATTTATTAGGCTTCGGAACGGAAGGTCTATGTTTAAATCCGAATTCAAAATTAGATTTGCTATTATTGTTAATTCACATTATTGGAGTCTCAAACAGACACGACATGACGTATTTTAATATGACTGTGGTGCTAAAGCGTAAATTCCTTGCAACCTTATCACTAAATCGGGTATAAGGGGATCATTTACACGGTATCCGAAATATTTCAATAAACTACGTTAAACGGCCGAGCAATATACGAACGAGCAACACCACATCCAAACTACGACCCCGTTGACTTTTAACCTTTCAATTACAATTTATTAAAAACTGGGACTCTACGCTTCGCTACGGTATCTTTAAAATTTGAATTATGATGCTTCAGAATTTATTTACCGAAATATACCTAAGAGAGTATTTATAGTTTTCTAAGAATCTACATGAGTAGTTAAAATAATTATATGTTTCCTATGTTCATTTGTGTTTGTTAATACTTATCTATATTTTATACCTAAGCTACAACCGATCAAGTTAAACCCGATTCTTATTCTGATTTTGAAAAAAACAATAAGTATCATCAAACCGATGGATGGCGAATCCATTTGAGAGACAGACAGACAGGCCAAACAAATAATATCCCTCTTTTTGCGTTAGGGGTTAATAATAACGGTTTATTCCATAACGGGTACATTGTTAAGAGATTATGATTAACCAATTTACTTTCGGTAAGACTAGACATTTCTCAGAATATAAACCTTAAATCATACCGCGTTTATTTCCTAAAGGATTTCGGTTTCAGTAACCAATTAGCGATTCTCTTTATTGTCGGTAATAAATTGAAATAACGGATTTGATTTCCAATTAAATGTCTTTGTGAACAAAAGGTCCTAATAAATAAATGTTACAGCATTTACAATAGTATCAGTGATGTTTATTTGGATGTAAGGTTTATTATCTATTGGTAATATGACAAAGGAATAACAATTATGAAAATATAATGAAGTGAACGCTTAATCTCTTATGGGCTACAAGTAATAACATTATCTGCATCGTGAGCTGCATGGACAACTACTATTTAAGTTGCAATCATTTCGATCAGAGAACAAAAGCCACTCACTATTTGGCAATATCGACTATAGGCCACGGCTTTAAAAACGAAAGACAAATTGTATGAAATAATTTTAACTACATTATTTGATATCTTTAATAACGTATGATATTTATTTCTTTATTGTTAAGTAGTATTTGACCCGCAGCTTCACTTGCATGTAAAATAAACAATTACGAATACCGTTAAAATGCTCCCACGGGAATATATTTCCAGGATAACATAAAGTAAGTATCATTTGACAGGAACAAGCAAATAATGAAAAGCAAATAAATAGACAGACCATAGACAGACATTATATTTATATAATATTACATTTATAATATTTGTGTTGTAATTATTTGTTCCTTCTGTATTCTAATTATATATCAGCGATGATTCATAGTCATAGGCTGTATATAAAATAATTATCAGTTTTTTTATTCGGGATATAATTATATTGATTTACCGACAGTAGAAAACTGTCTATGAGACATAAGTCATAAATGTTCCTAGAAAAAAATATTCATAGGTAATAATGTTACCGTTGCCTCAATATCTACCGATGGGGCGGCTTCCAATAAAGAAAAGTAGAATAAATGTATAAGATAAGCTAATAGAAAGATAGTACTGTCGAGTTCATTTTAATGTTCATGTTGTAACCTCGTCGTACACTTATATTTTCGTATATAATATCCCGCCACTTCACCCGGTGTCAATAAATAGTGATAGAAAATCATAAAGCCAATATAGCGGCTTCGTGCGTGTTCTACCCACATCGGATAGAAATATTATATGTGTTATGGTGCGTACAGACTATGTAACAAAACATGTTATAAAACATAGTTAAATAACATGTTTTACAAATGTGGACGCTATGTGTTACAAAAACAAGTTATACAACATGTTATTAGTTTTTACAACAATGTAATATGCTATATTTTAAGAAATGACACGCATTGAATTGTTATATAACATTGTTATACAACAATGTTGTTTTAATGTGTACGGTCTTGTAACATGTTTCATTGTTAGACAACAATGTTAGATAGTGTGGATGTGTTATAAAACAGAAGTAATATAACATGTTGCATAATCTGTACGCACCATTATATTTGCACTATATTTATTCATGCGTGAATTTATGCCATGTTTCAGAGATTTCGTGATTGAAACTCCTGTTATTTTGTAAGCTGTGTAAGTAAAATGGCAAAATTAGCATTAACTAATATTGGATTTGATATTATTGTTGATGTTCAGTTTAATATTCAACGCCTTTGTACGAAAATTGCGTTGGACAATCCAGACGAACGTTAAAACTTATTGCTGCACCGACGATTTTATCGAATTTTGCAAACTTTTATAAAACGCGGTAACACAGTTGGCTTACTGTCTCAGTTCGCCATTTAAGAATGAAAATCCTCAAGTAACAATTTTTTTGCGTGTAAATTTATCAGGTCAACATCTGTTCTTTCGGTGAGTAGAATTGGTTCCCTTCTTTCCTTAATAAACGTCCTTCTGAACGCAAATGCTTATGAAATTTTTGTGGCAAGCGGTGACCCATTAAACTCCCAAAATCCCCCGGCTGCTTTATTATTTTGTTTTATGTGAATATAGACAAGCCACCGTCCAATGAAGAGAATCTAAGACGTGTTTGCGACTGAAAAATAATTTAGTGAATCGTATAACTTTAATTTGGCTACAATACATCAGAAATGGTCGCAGTGGCCTTTGGGGATACTGATTCCCATGCCCTGAAACTCAATGACTTTTCTTACTTTATTGTAGATTTAAAAAGAGGGGTGGTGGTTATAACGTATAAACGTGGTACACGTATAACGTGGTAAAAAACACTACGTTTTCCTCATATTCTATCCTTTGACAGGGTGCACCACGATACGAAAAAATTGGATTAAACTTAGTGGATTGAGTCTATGGATATTCTTACCTTGAATATTCGGTTTCCATGGTTCCAATTCTTCTGGTTCATGAATGGTTCTGAATCAATTTTACTACGTTTTATTGCGAAACAAAAGAGTTAAGGGGTTGAATTGATTGAAATAGGGAATGAAAGTTTGCATGGTAGTTCGTCATTGTTGAAGATTTATTTAGAACGGACAAAGGCTAGTACCATCCCGAAACGAGTAATCTGATAATTTTAACTGTTTTGTTGATTTTGGTGCGAGCGAAGAAGCAGGGAGAAACTAGCTAATTAACCAGTACCATCACCTCTCTTTCAGAAAATCGGCTCAGTGCCCATAGCATTCTTGTTTTGCTTAGAAAGATAATTATAATCTTGAAGCCTCTTTAAAAGCGGTTATCTTGACTTCTGCCTAAGATGTGATAACGGACAATATGTCCAAAAAGCTATATAAATATCCTTGCCAAGCAAAGTCAACGAGGATGAAAATCTGGTCAACATAACATTTGTGAATTCAAAAAGTAGTCCGAATTATACGTAACAAAAGTAAATTATTATATTATCCATTTATGATAATAATGTTTACGGAACAACGTTCACTGTTGTCTTTATATAATTAAATTCCTAACGCAAGGTCCAGGCAAAGATTTTTGTGTGTTCCGGTTGCTACCCTTTTATTTGACCCTTTTAACAATTATTTGTCGGCGTGAGGGTATTTTATTGTATACATGTGTGTTACAGAAAAATGAAATTCGTTTTGTAAGGATATGTATAAGTTTTGTAAGGATAAGGATATGTATTAATTTTGAGACGGTATGGGTGGCAGTTTTAATAAGTTTATGGGCCTTTTGGACAAGCCTCTAGCTTGGTGGTACAATACCGAAGGTTCGCGTAATATTTGATAATTGATAATATTAAACTCTCATTATTAATTCATCTGGGGCCTCGCATCGAGGAGAACGAAATTTCAATATAATTTGTGTTAGAAAGCGACGTATTGTATCAGCGTCCGTTGAAATTGTCAAATCAAATATGAAATAGAGATGTTGATTTACTTTTAGTAAGTAGATGTTTCGTTGCAAAATTTTTCATTTTAAAAACATTTTAATCTACGTCTTTTTAACACAGAAATATCGTATTTTATTACGAAGGGTAAATGCCGAATATACGTACAATTTTACCTAAGCTAAGCTAAGCTACAAGCTACAACCCAGGGATATGTATGTATGTATTAAATATTTTTTTAAACAATATTTTATACATTTCCTAAATAGCTTAGGAATTGTATACATTTCCTAGGAATTGTATAAAGTTCCTAGATTTCATACATTTCCGGTAACATATACATATTTATCTCTATTTTTATCACATTTAATAATCTTTAACAAAACAAATTGAAACTAAACAAAAAAGAAATGCCAAAATTAATAGTATTTATCGTCTTTTAAGGCTACAAAATATTAAAAACTGCCTAATAATACGGCATTGCAGGTGAGCACATAAATACTCATAACTTAGCACTAGAATCTTTGCGTACGTACCTAGTGAATGATGGTATCGACAAAATGTCACTCAGCCACGACGAAATTTTTTTCTATTAAAAAAATGTTCCCCTGACTGAGAATCGAAACCAGGACCTTTCTTTCACGCGGGGTACTACTAACGAGGCTTCGGAGTCATCTTAATAGTACCTAGAATATTAATTAATATATTATGGATATTAAAATTAAATACTGTATCTATATATTCCTAATTTAGAAGTCTATTTCCACATCCACTTACATATACATACATATTGTTCGAAATTTGTAATTCGAAATTGTTTCAATTAAACGAGGATTAAATCAACAGAACGGTATTCATTCTACGTTAAATTTGCATCTAATTGTTACCCCATAATGCTGTATTGATTTCTCAACTCCATTTGGCTTAAACCGCGTTGTGGTATGATTGACTTCCGTTTCATGTTAGTTTCAAACAGTGATGCAGAGTCAAAACACTATTCCACTATCCCACAAAAAATGTGGGTTATAATTATGCTTTTAAAATTTATTTTCAGTTCATATTATGGGAATTGAGCATCAATGAAAGATTTGCCAGGAAACTCTTTAATATAGACTATATAACTTTTCAAATATAAATTATACAATATTAAATTTCTATGGGGTCTCAAAAATTTTGCAAATTATACATAAAAAATATACATATCTTTTCGGTATAATATTGATTGTTTCGTAAGATATCCCATCCACATTGCGTCCTAGCCTATTCTGTTGAACAATATTGAATTTATTTCCAATATAAACACAATAATATATAATGTATTTGGTTGAATATTCTAAAACAGTGCAATGAAACTAGAGAACCGCCCGCGCTTCGCTTCGGGACCCGTAGGTAACAGCCGCGTAGGTCCCGCTCCCGTAGGAATTTAGGCTAAAAAGTAGCCTACTACTCGCTCTCTTCACTCCACCCTGTCTGAGGTGTGTGGAGCCCTCGGGACAGTTAGTTCCCCTTTGGGGGTGTCTCTCGCGGCCCGTTAAAACGGGCCGGTTCTTGGGCTGGGCCCTAAGGCCCTTCGTTGTCCATCTGTGGTTAACCAATAGGTCAAGTCCGGTGAGTGGTGGCCTTTTTACAGGCCACAGAGTCTTAAACGGGATGGGGTTCATCTTCGCGCCGCCCAGGCGATCGAGGCCCTACCGGGTGAATCCCGCTGGTGGGAAGCCCTGCAGGAGCCGATCAGCGCCGGGCGACGACTTACGAAGCCCCAGTATCAGTCAGTGCTAGGCACGTCCCGCGCAACCAGCAAGTCGCGCGGGAAGGCCCAGCGGTCCGGTGGACGGGTGTGGAGCGGCGCCAGGTCCTGC
This sequence comes from Hesperia comma, assembly GCA_905404135.1. NCBI lineage: Eukaryota > Metazoa > Arthropoda > Insecta > Lepidoptera > Hesperiidae > Hesperia > Hesperia comma. The sequence goes on from FR990023.1 coordinate 11,830,175, forward strand.
AGATGCGGGAACCGCGACGCGTCGACACGCCCGAACATGTTGCGTGCCAATCTCTTGATGAAGTCGTCCAGGCTCTCGACTCGAAGGTCCCTCTGGTCCGCTGGCACTATCCTGTTGGCTGAGCAACTTGCGGACATCAGTCAACAGGATAGTGCCAGCGGGCGGGCGGTACACTGAATACAGCCGGAGCGGGGAGTTCTCGAGGCAGAGCTAAAGTAGCCTATTACATTTGCCTATGACTTAAGTAAATTACATGTAGTATTTGATAGCGTAATTCAGAACTTGCAAATGAATTTTATTACCGCCATCTATTAACAACTCCGAAAATAAATATCTAGCAACTAACAAAACATCGATCTTCCCATGGGAATGGGATGTTTTTCCGCGGTAAAAAGTAGCCTACGTCACTCTCCACCCTCCTAACTATCCCCACACACATAAACCTTACCATATAATAGCTTTGTTGCGACGTGAAAGCGTCACAAACAAACAAACAAACAAACAAACAAACACACTTTCACATTTATAATATTAGTAAGGATTATTTATAATAAAATAAATACCACCATATCTTTTTTATTACTGAATCTCTTGTTATTATAATGATGATTTTCGTAATCACTTTTTAAATAACTTGAAAATTCCACCAAGAGATTTTTTTCTTTGTGTTTCTCTCAAATATATCGTAATATTCGTAATGTTACGGGCTTTAAATTTCAATTAAACCGTTTCAATTTAATAATTGAATCGATTAGAAAGCCTTACTTCTTAGAATTGGTTTGTTTTTTTATGTATTTGGTTTTGTTATATAATTATGTTTTTAATACATCTCTATTGTCACTTAGATCGTGACAGCTATAATAGCTCACCCCTATTGCCCACCGTTATGCCCGCGTGGAAGTACTTTGGATTAATTTTTAAGCAAAGTTTTCGATATTTAGAGTTGAATTAATGTCCTTTCGCTTTTACTATAAAGATTATAGAGCTATACGACATTATAAGTAATGACTTTATTCTAATGCTGGAAATTTAGATTTTGAAGGATGGAAAATTATAATTTAAAGTACCTTTTTAACTTCTTAATCTTGCTTGTGTTAAGTAATTTGACAAATATTAGCATAACACGGCCTCGTTTCACTTCGGGTGCGTAATACAATTATTTTAATTAATAAGCAAGTAGCCCCGTAACTTTGGACTTGTTTACTTAAAAATAATTATGCTACCAGTTCGTTGAAAAGTAATTATGGGTGTTTTATTATTGCAGACTTATCAAATAGATTATTAAAACAATTCTAGACCTATAATTATAGTGTTCACAATAAAATTAGAGTTTCAATTTATTTGCTGAATGATATTTTTATAAAATTCTGTATTTATCTACATAATATTATATTTTCTAAATTAAACGTTATAAATTGTAATTGAATATAATTATAATAACAACATGATTTCAATGACGGTATTTTGAAGATGATAATAATGTGGATGACTATTTTGGTTTTCAACGTCATTCAGATATTAGCAAATGATTTTTGACTAAGAATATGACAAAAAAAGGTTCTTAAATACATCCAGTAAATAACGCTCATGAATAAGTCACGGCTCATTGTTACTGTGAAGTGGGTGGGTAAATAGGAAGATGGAGATTTGGTGGGCGGACTGCGTGGGCTTTGATCGCAGACTTAAACCTTGTCTGACCTTGTATCTTGAGCTATTAGAACGACTAAAAATAATAACAAAATAGTAGTTTGAAAAACTTCAAACATGTATTAAACACTGAAGTGTAAATGTAAAAAATAAGTGGATATCGTAAAAGTTGAGCAATTCTCTGTCTGAAGTCAATTCGTATGGTGCTATTTGGGCATGTTTATTACACATTGCGTTATCATTGGCCCTTGACTTCTGACTTCTGGGCAAATTTTCTGGGCAAAGTTAATCAGCCTAATACCACACTGCTTCAGTGCCTGGAAGAAGGGTTAATGGCCAATCCAAGTGCCTGTAAAAGTCTTTATGTCGCCCAAAAACCTTCGAAATAGCGTAACGACTGAACCCCTCAAGATAAAAACCGGCACCGATGCCTTCCGTAATACGAAAACCAAGATTGCCACAAACGGTCACCCATCTAACTACTGACCGCGCCCTATGCTTATCTTAATTGATCACTTAGGCTCTTCTCACACAACGTTATTTATGAGCTACGCGACTGCAACGCAACCCGAAATTCGCTGTATACACTTTTCACTGACAGGAGACAGGTCGACGCAAGTCGCAGGGATACAATAATTCTCATAAACACCGAAAATACCCTTACTTACGCCCTTACTTAAGCGCTTACATAAGACTGCCATCCTTGAAGGTATTTTCCAAGCGAAACGGATAACAAAACCATCGTACATCACAAATATGCTAGACTCAGAAAATACTCAACTCCACTCATCTGTACAATGAAAAATGCGAGTTTTACTTTATAAAAAAGTAAGGCTACATTATCCTGGCAAGGACTTACATCTATATATTTTACATTCTCAATTTTTATATTAATATTGCAGTTTTCAGTTATACAGTAACTTTCTAATATAAAAATAACATATCGTCTCTAGAGACGATTCAACACAAAAAATATTTTTTCAATTCGAACCAGTAGTTTCTGAGATTAGCGCGTTGAAACAAACAAACAAACAAACTCTTCTGCTTTATATTATTTATATAGATAACATAAAGCATTAAGTATTTTATATGTTATATTTTCGATGGCCGGTTGTTCTATGACCCTTATTCATAATAAATTTATTTTCTCAATAAAACTAGGTATTGGCCCGTGGCCTAGACCACTTGGAGTTCGTATTTTCTACTTTCATCCCCTTAGTGTTTAGTTTTTGAAATACTGAGTAGCCTATGTTTGACCCTTACTCTTCAACTATTTTCATTCCGAATTTCATCCAAATCAGGCTTGTGTTTTAGCTGTGGAAGCGTCACAGACAGATAGACTTTCACATTTATAATTTAATATGGATCCATATCCATAGGGATGTATAAGCTCCGAATTTCCTAAAGAATTTTGTAATTTCATATCCATATATGAAATTAATTTTGTAATTTCATATCCATATATGAAATTACAAAATTACATATGTGGATATGAAATTACAAAATTCTTTAGGAAATTCGGAGCTTATATACCTACATCCCTGAACTACAGTGAATGATGAAGATGACGCAACAACCCTAAAATACTAAGTAGGTATCTCATATTGACTGATACTCGGTTTCGAAGTGTGAAACGCGACTTACATGTAACAGCAAACAAAAATGAAACTGGGAATTTAGCCAATAACGGCGGGAGAGACAAAGCCCCTGAAACACACATTATGTAATATTTTACGTCTTCCATTCTCACGCCCGCTCGCATAATTCACACATTATCTGGAGGCTGATTGAAGAGAATTACTTTTTCAGCGATGGCAGATAATGTATTTTTATGGAAAACGTGGTAAACGAACTCATTACATTGTAATAAACGCTGGTAAGCTCCATGATGGCTTATCGTTCTATATGGCTTGATGTTTTAATGATGAAAATTACAAACTTCCTGTTTCCATATTTTAATATCCGTAGATAGGTATATAATATATATAATATACTATGTAATATGTCTTAGTTAACATTATGTCTTTCTAAAATGAATAATATCTTTGTTTCAAATGATAAGATTTTTCTTTGTTATTTCAAACTTAGCAATTATTTGTTGATGTGTTTCTCCAAATTCAATTAGCAGCGTGCTCATTAAGATCTTTGTTGGACTCTTTGATCACTAATGTTTTACTCCATGACCTTTCCTCGTTACAAAGTTTCTTGCGTAATTGTACATAATATATTGAGACATCACAAGCCCGTTCAATGAGGAGTGTGGACCAATGGCATGGCATATTATAGCAATATTGAATATTATAACTCAATGTCAGGCAATTGATTTTAAGGCTGAACTCAACAATGGGGCTCCAATTCTATATAGTAATAGGGCACTTTCAAGTTAAATATCAGCGCCATCTACATTTAAAATATTATCAACAATTTCTGATGTACAACTTTTCGTTTGGTTTTGTTAGTACTCTAGTATGTTTCGTCTATGCTTTAGTGAAGGAAAATACTGTGAAGGAAACCTGCATATAGTAAACCCAACTTAAGACTGAAACGAAAGAGGCGCTGTCGGACGCATTTGACATTCATTTGACCAATCATTGCACACTAGTAACTGACAGATGAATGAACACAACGTACTTATGAATGACTTTTCGTTAGTTCCAATTTTTGCCATTTCAGAGTTAAGTTGGGCGGACTGTACTATATAATTCTCCATCTCAAAGATGTGTGGAGTCTACTAATCTACCTTTGGCCAGGTTGAAGGAATCTTGTCTTACAGTAAGTGAGAAATGATGACCTTACGCACCTAAACACTTTGTCAAAATTTGAACATAACAATTAAAATACATGGGGATAGTTGTCTTAAAATACATAGCTACTAAAATGGACGTAACGTTAACTTATAGGTAAGTAGCTGAAAGTTTTAATAGAAATTCATTGTACCGGGAGCTCCAGAGAACATAACTTTGAATTTGCACACTTAAAACTTGTGGTGGCTAAAACGCACAGGTTTCTTCTCTTGCATATTATTCTGTTTTCATAGATATAATATCTATTATACTATTATTATACTATTATCTATACTATTTTATAAAATCTAATTACATTTGTTGTTCATGTTATATCCGGTTTCCTAAAAAAAAAATTTGTTGAAAAGACAAAATGAAAACTTATGTGTCATATTTTTGGGGAACAGATGCGAAAAATATTCCACTGGGTGATTGAATATCACTTCGAGTTTTACTTGACTCTAGTACGTATATGATGAAACCCAAAAAACTATTCCTAAATTAAACAAAAATACCTAAATTAACATCTTAAAAATGTTGAATTTAGTAAGGATCACTGTGAGCCAATCTCAAGGAATTCCAACAGTTGGCATTCCTTGAACCTGAAGAACTCGTACATAACTTTCTTGAACGGGCTAATCTTAAATGTTGCACATACATATTTTGTATTGTTGCCGATCCTTGATATCCATTTAATTTCGAAGGACTACATAGTCGTTCTAGCTTTGTATTCTAAATTTGTTCATGGCTAGATTTCTTCGTCTAAAGCAGTAAAACATTACAATACTATACTTCGTTCGCGTTCGATCTGGAATTCGTTTCAGTTACAACCCACATAAATGGCAGTTTTCCGTCCTTGTGATTAAGGTTCGTTGTTGATTAACGGCAAAAATTAAAGTGCCCCAAGTAAGTTTTAAGGCGGTAAACTGTGGCGGTGTCCTACGTGAGCGACGAACGCGATCAAGCCAACAGTATCCCCACTTGTGTCCTATGGGACAGTCTGCGACAACAGGGGACGTAACGCGTACTTGTTTTGAGGGCGATCAGACACGACACCACGAACTACGAAATGATTTCCCTGAAAAAAATATAATATTTGTTTTCTTTCTGTGCTTACGATATTTGTTTAAAAGTCTGTACTTTAAATATGAACTTTCGTGCAAAATAGTACGGTACTTCTCCATGATTCAAGAAGTAATGTCCAAAATCACATAGGACTCTCAGTTGTCGGGAAGACTTTTCACGTAGGACACTTGTCGCGTGTGGCATCGCGTCGCATTACGTCGCGCCGCGTCGCATCTTATTCTTTGCTCCCGTAGGACACCCTGTTACAAGTTAAATTGAACTGTGAGCACATGTAATAAATTAGTTTTCAGATGGAAGAGTCAATTCCATATCCTCCGCGACTCAAGTATAGCAGCATTTACGCATGACCACTAAGGGCGCTTTTAGTGTCATGCGGATTTGCTCACGCACGCGGGATTGCTCCGCATGCGTAGCACCCGCAAAGAACAATTTCATATATGAATTTACTGTAAAGCGTGAAAAACGCACGCGGGACGCGGGACGCTGTGCGGGGCGTCATCCCGCAGCGGGGCATCCGCATGCGTGAGCGTACCTACAACTTCAGTGCTCATTTTAGAGTCGTGCGGGGCGTACGCACCGTATTGTACTAATCGTCTACGCAACCCATTACGCAACCCGCAGAAGACTGAAACTTAAACTGCGTATGATCCTCAGCGTGAAATTTCACGCACGCGGGCCAATCCCGCGTGCGTGAGCAAATCCGCATGACACTAAATAATAATAATAATCATTTTATTTCGGATTTCTCCATAGTATTGTTAGCTGTTACAGTCTGCCTTACACCTAATGTTAGTAGGTACATACAGTTACAATTAAATTAAATTAAATTCATAATTCTATGTATACATTATCTAATAGGTAAATTAAATTCATTATAATCCATATTCAAAATCAGTATTAAAATGTCAAAATGTCACACCTTCATCCTTCATTCTTTCATTACTCCCTCAGTCAATAAACATCCATGCCTTATACAATTATTTTAAAATATATTATAATTATTTATTTGATAAACCATTTCGACGGCCCGATATGCAAGGTGTTCCAGTGCTTAAATATCGGTCCATCGAAACGATCCGAAACCGTACGCAAAAGACTGTTTGTGCTCCCACGCAACCGCAGCCACAGGGATGCTATACGCTTGCGTATTATTGCGTGAAAGCCATCGATACACTCTTCCGCGAACATCCCGATGCACTGCAATACCGTGGGAGCCCCATCAGTGCCCTAAACGCATTATTGTATTGTATACGTAGGACGCTATAGGCTTTCTTTGTATATGCAATCCACAGGCTGCCTGTATAGAACTAAAAGCGCCCTTAAGCAATGATAAATTCAGCTTTATGTATGTATCAGTATTGTTACTTTTGTTTCAAGGTTCCATCCCTCCGTAAGTTCAAACTGACCCCTCTTGCTCGTGATGTTGCTAAATAACAGAGGAGGTTACGGCGCATGGTCCCTCTTTTTAGTAGTCCCTGGATTTTGAACCACATAGTTAAAGTCTGAAAGTGTTTTAGGTTGGTGTAGAGTTTTAAAACCGGCTAACTAACTTCCATCCTCGTGCTTCAATTAGTACGATTAAATATTTATTATATCGTTTATTTTAACCCATATGCATTTGACGATCATAAATCATCATTAATTGGTTAAAAAGAAGTTTATCTCGTTTTGTGCAAGTATACTGCGATGTTTAATCCATTTTATCACCGTAGGGACCAGCGACGTATTTTTTCGCTCGATCCAAGCTACGTAATGGATCGCTAATCCTCTGCCTATCGTATATCATCTATGTGACAAAAAATGGACCTATGGTGCACGAGTATAGAAAACTTGCTAGTGAATTTTGGTCATAATTTTTTTGGATTTGACAACTGCATACAACATAACTTCTCAATATGTTGTCAAAGATGTCAGAGGTCTGCTTACCTGCGCTAAGCCGTACGTGACTAAGTTCTTAATGTCTCACATCCTTGGAGAATATCGTAATCCAGGAGAGAATTACAATGTTTATGAAATATTTGCTGGTAGTATTTTACAAATTGTGTATTTTCTTAAGTGTTGTATAGGTACGCTTCATTCCTGTTGTGTCTTTTCTTTAAGGCATTAAAGTAGCAATCGAGTATGGAACACTACTACAACCTAAAACAAGACTCAAATGTGGATTAGGATAGGATAGTTAGTGTGGTTAGTAAGTGTGTCTCCGTACCACAAGGCCCTAAAAGAAAAACGACAACATTAGTTGGTTAGTTTGTAGCGTTGAGTAGGAGTTTCAGTTTATCTCCCTTTTTATCCCTTCAGGAGGCAAATTTTGAAAAATCCTTTCTTAGTTCTCCTCTACACTCCCTAAGTGGATTCATGCCAAATGCTTCTTGCATTCAGTAGTTTCGGCTGTGAGTTGTCTATCATCAGTCATTGAGTAAAGTAAGAGTTTCATATAACCATGTTAATTAATGATTGATTGATGAGGACTGGGGCAAACATTGTAAGTATTCATAGTTTTTACTGTTAGATGTAATTAGTACCTGTTAGTAATTGTCTTAATTTGATACAGTAACAGACGTATTGCTACCCTTGAGATCTTCCAGACATCTAAAAAGGTGTAACTGGCTCAACAGTTGTATCGTTTGAAATTAATCAGAGTAGAAAGGAATTTAGGACCTCACAATGGCCTCGACTATTATTCAGTGGAGCGCACCAAGATCAAAAGTTTGACCTGGTTTCAAGGACGGGAATCTCTTACCTATTCAAGGATACCTCACATGCCTACATTCACTGGATTCTTATCGTAAGTAATTATATTTATTTCATCATAGAATATTTTTTTTATTTCTCTATCTGCTATGAAATAGTTGTAGGATAAAATTACTGTAACATAATTATGAATGGGCATAACGAAATTATAATGATCTTGTTTTCGTCATTATTGTTATGAAACAGTGTTCAGCTAAATACCGCAAGTAATAAATACATGTCACATCTGACTTCCGTTAAAGACGCATTTAAGATTCACCAAAATCACTCTGATAAATTGAAAGTGTACGCCGTTGAAAGGGGACCGGAAAAATGTTATCAATCAAAATCTATCACCAAACGTTTAACATCGATCAACATTATTGCAATAAGGCAAGGTTGCAGACAAGCTGCTTTAAGTTCGTACTCACCTCAGAAATTAAAATTGAAGGGGAAAATTTATCTTTGAATGCAGGTAATATAAGGTTTTTTTAATATTCATTATCAAAAATGCATGTAACGCATATATAAATCAAAGATTTCTTAAATCTAGTGGCATGCAGCTTTAACGGCGTATAGCATTAGCATATTAAAGTGGGAACAGATTCATTTCCTGGTTTGAAAGCACATCTTAGAAAATAAAAATTGATAAACATAATTACAATTAACATATTGCCAAGCAGGAGCCGGCTTCTATCACCTCTGACACCCTGACCTGCTGGTCAGTACCTATTCAAGGTCGTCCCAATAGGCCCATTTTACTTTCTTTTACATTTTACATTTACCAGTTAGTCTGATTATACTGCTCGTCAAGTAAGAAAGATATTCATTAATTACAACATTATACATATCGGAGATGGTTAATCTATGATACTTATTTGATGCGATTATTGTGATTTAATCTGTACGCGCTGATTCATAGTGAATCTTATATCTGTCAAAAGTGTAAAAAAATAAGAAAATGAATGTCTAGCGGTGTGAGATCTTGTTAAAGCTCCTTCTATGTTGAAATGCCGTGAATCTCTAATAGTTGTTGATAAATAACGCGTGAGTCGCGAGTACGAGTGGATCGATCGATAAAATCAATATCAAAATAGGTATCGTGGAATAAATCAAACATGTCGTGATGCTAAAACAAACCCTAAAACGAGTATTTATACTGAGCCGAACGGAGATCATTGAATAAAGCAGTTGGTTACGTGTGATTGGCTCAGAACCCAGTGTTTCATTTGATACCCTGAACTGACGTCTTGACGCGAGCGGGCCCACATTGCTCGGTTAGTAAAGAATATCTGCTTGGGATGTGAATCATACAAGTGACCGCCCACTCGGATATTTGATCCGATTGATATAAAACATCAAAAACTACTCGTCAGATACCGCTCAAATCGGAATTTTATATTAAGGGATCAGGCGACAAAGCAATAGCTTTCGAATAAATGAGTTATCAAAATTGGGTAAAAACTAAAAAGTTATGAGGTGAAACATATAAAAATACACTACTTTTTTTGAAATCGGTTTAAAAGAAAACTAACTTATATCTACTCCCAATAGTTACTACAGGAGATTTAAAATACTCCGAATTAAGTATTCGTTCATAGATTTCGGTAGGTAGTTGAGGTGAAGCACTTCGTCACGGAATACGGTTTACATATCTCGTGGAGAATATATGTAAATGTGATGGAGACGTATTGTATTCTCGAAGGAGAACCGAGTGTTCACGTTCGATCGGTAATCGTCACGACGATACATTGATACGTTGGTCGAGAAAACAATAGTTCTCGTTTGGCTTGTTCACAGTGCGGGAGCGGGTACATTTGGGAAGCGGGGTAGAAATATCTGGGGATTTTAAACAATTAAAACCTCACGAAGCAGATTACAGTGGGTTTATTAAATACAAATGCGACTCGTGAGATGAGGTTCAGTAAATATACCCAGGAGTATCTTTGGTTCTTGGGAAAATTTACAAACTTTGGATTTCTGTAAAAGTATTAAATGCCAGAATGTTTGGATGTAATGACGTACCTATATCGATCCAAGGTTTTAATATAAACATGTTGTAAATTATAATACTCAAAACACATACATACATAATATTATGTATGAGGTGCGTCAGCTAATCGTTTCGTGCGTCTGGAGATTCCGGGATAAATAGTCGTTTTGCTCCACAACCTCCTCTATCATTCACTGAAAGTTCCAGAAAAATGGTTTCCACCATTCCGGAAATTAGTCCAATGCGCGAATGCGCACGGGCTCAGCTCAACCTTATTAAATGCGTGATTATCATTGAACAATCGAATGGAACGTAATTATAATAGTTCCACTTTAACCCTCACACTTGAACATCTGATATACTTGAACGGACAGCTGACTTACGTGACCTAACAGCTGGCACCTTATTGACCGCTAATAATGAAACTGATTGACCAATAAGCGCGCATAGGACGGAGCTCAGCCACCATCGGATATTCCGCTTAAACGCTAAAATCTTACACTTTTTATTTTTTAGCTTCCATCAGATCGTGGATATGGACCATCGTTAGTAAAAATTTAACAAATGAAGTTATCATTAAATAAATTGACTTTATTGTTCATCCTCATCAACAAAAAAGTCAATTTATTTAACGTTAACTATTATTATTAACTAGTAAACCCGACAGACTAGCCGTTGTCCTTATAATAAGTAGACGCCCTCCCTTCACTTTCGCGGACTTATTGCTCCGCTCCTTTTGGTCGTAGCATGATGTTTAATAGCCTTCCCCAATAAATGGACTATTCAAGACAAAACGAATTTTTCAAATCGGACCAGTAGTTCCTAAGATTAGCCCGTTCAAACGAACAAACAAACAAACTCTTCCGCTTTACTTTATATTATTATAGTATCGATAATATAATAACGTTACACACATAGCTCCAGACTAGTATTCTCTACGTCATGAGAGCCATAGACAACACAGGACAAGGACACACTCAGACGATAAACGGAAAATTAAACTTCATTCAAATTCAAATTTCCGCCTCACGAGGAATCAAACCCTTGGAACAGTGATCGGGCGTTTTAACGAATGCAAAATTCGGGTCGTCAATAATATGTTATCGCAGTAGCATTAAAGACGAATCGAACCTTGCGCGCGGAGCCAACCGCACACTTCGTTTCGTAGTCCCTGCGTCATTCGTTTAATGTTTTATAACGAAAACAATAGCTTTCATTTGGCGCACTTCGCATTAAAACGATTCAGATAGCGCTTGTTTGCAAGCTTTGTTTGTGCGTGTTGATTTTTCATTGGATGTGACGGCAATGTTTTTACGGAAACGGATTCGAGCATTCTGTATGAGACAAAGAACATTCCACGCCAAATTTGAATTAAGTGAAAAAAAATCGGATCTCTTTAATGGCTTATGTTCATTCTTTTGAGTAACAGTACTTTATTGAAATTCCTCTTAATGTTCTTAAGTTTAATCAACAGAACCATTAACGCGAAATTGTTTTTTCCAAGATTGCTTAAGTAAATCTTTTGATGGACAATTTTAAAGTTGTGTGTTACAGTTAACCAACAAACACTAGAGCTCGTTGAGGTTGCTTTATAGCATCGACATCGAAAGATGTTTAAATCTGATTCTTGAAATTATCGTATCGTAGTAGTGACCGATTGAAATAAACAAATACTAACTGTTACCAAAGTACTAAAATACTTAAGTGAAAACTAAGTATCAAGCGATTAAGTCGTTTCTTAATGGGAACAAACACACAGACGAACCAACTGAAAAATCAACAAACTAACAAGAATTATAAAAAACCGGCCAAGTGCGAGTCGGACTCGCGCGCGAATGGTTCCGTACCATTATGTATAAAAATGCCAAAAAAATCTGGTCTAATGTATGAAAGTCTCACTTAAATATTTGTTTTATTGTAGCCACATACTCGTATTACGCACAACGCCATCTCTTGGACCGAAATAATAATAATAATTTTTAACCGACTTCAAAACAAGGAGGAGGTGCTAAATTCGACTATATGGGTGTAACGATTTTGATAATTATTTCATTCATTCGATAAATACGTACTGGTCCCATATTATCATAAGCGATATCTGACGGGTAGTTTTTGAGTTGTCTTCACTTGTGGATGTTGAAGTTTTTTGTAAAAAATTGATTGACTGTCCGAAATTTTTTTCCTTGTTTACATATTGTTTTAATGTTGACTACGTACCTATTATTGTTGTTCTTTGTCTGTTCTAGGATTACGAGTATTTATTAATATATTATCTATTTAATAAAAAGTTGATGTTTCAGAAAAGTAATGTGAGCTCGTTATGATGAAAATGTACGGTGTGTGCGATTGTTTTAAATATTATTATTATCTGACGTCATGAGGCGTGATGAGGCGTCCCATGTAAGCGAGAGCGCGGAACGAGCGACAAAGAAGCACAATCGGCCTTTGTCAATGTAACTTTGACGTCTCTTTAGTTTTTATCGAAATTATTTATAACCAGCCAGGTTTGTTTTGACTTGTTTGTGGCACATTGACATGACATAATATGCACAGACTAGCTAAAGATTAATGTTTCGTTATACAGTATGCAACGACTAGTCTTTTTGGTAAAATATTTAATTAAGGTTTTTAACTGCAATATAACAGTAAATAAATTAAGTATAACTAAGTATTCAAAGATAGTTTAGGATGACTATTAGTGATTATGCTACCATTCCATCAGTATTTTCTTAAGACGTTGTCACGTTCAACTATCGTCAGTAAACCGACTTTACAGACAACCAATTTTTTCGTGCGTGCAGCCGGGTATAAGTATCGATTTATAAAACGTAACGTTGTCACGTCAAAAAGTGTCATTGAAAGAATAACTTACCAAATTTTCTACTCCTCGTCGGTAGTGTGAAGTGTCAGCGAGAAATAAAATTTACTATAAATATTATTAATGCATCTCTTTTGCTAACACTGAATGTGTAATTGGAAAAATAATAGTTTTATTCATGCTTACATTTCAATAATATCGATATTAACTTTTTCTATTTAATAAAATTCTTATGTTTTTCTGCAATACCTTTTTTATTTTACTTGTCAATTTAAAATGCTATAATTTATCATAAAAACGCATTGATTTTGCTACTTAATTCCTCTATTACAGAAGTAATTGAGGTCGTAATGAGGTGTCACTTGAAGATTTATAGTATTTCCCCAAAGGCTTTTTGGAAAGATTGCTTTTGCTTCTGGAACGTTTGTTAATTACTAAAACCTTCTGTTGAAGGAAGGAACAGGTAATTAGAAGAGCGTTTATTTTCAACATGTTTCCTTTTTATTGTTGGAGACAGTTAAAATGCGCTAATCGCTTTCTTCCTGGCTAGTAACCTAAGTAACTCGTTGACAACGCCTATTAATGTAGGCCTACGCGGTGTCTCATGGCCCCTAGGGTGACTATGTTCATTTAGCTAAAAATGTCGGATACTTTTATTCAGTGTCCGCTGCGAAGGAGAAAAATAATACGAAGTTTGTTTGACACATAGGGCTGACATTATCCGTATTAGTCAAATCAAGTAATTAATAGTGAGCAATCAATATACAATAACTAAAAGAAAACCAGCCAAATGGTCCCAATTTATGCACAATAAAAATTGTACATCGTACACTCATCGCGCAAAATGCGGCATATTCGTTGCGCGTCGCGTCGCAAACCGCTAGTAGGTATCATAACACCTTAAGCTACCTACATACATACCTAACATAACTAACACAAACGAGTCTCGTTTACTACTTTGTCGTAAGTGACCGACCGAGTTTAGCAACGCGTGTACTATAAAAACTTCCGACACTTTGGATAACTACTAACCCGCCCACATTGGAGCAGCGTGGTGGAAAATTCCATATCCGTCCATAATTACTTAGAGGGTCCTTATTATTTAGGCCCTTGTGGGTCGAAGACAAATTTTATTTGGCTGATACGCGAAACAGACTGATGAATGGCACATATTATATAAATAATATATTATGACGTCTTGATGACTATGTATTAAGTTTTGCTTTATAGGATATCCGTTGTGTTGCGGCTGGATAGTTGTTATTATTTTCTAAATAATATTAATAGATGAATATCTGCTTATTAATCGACTATTAACTTACATAATAAAAATGAAAAGACATACTAAACTTGTTGACTTCGTGTTTATTAAAAAAACTCTTGTTGCATCAGGAAAATAGTGAGAAATGTAGGATATGTAAAAATTCACAGTAGATTCATTCGTAAGTCTAGTTAACATCGCTATTTTGAAACTGATAGTAGCACCGTTCAATTTCCTATTCAGCACATAAAGTGCTTTTTAATGCAAGACTTTTCATCGCGGGCATTTTGTTTCATAAATTGTCTCTCGGCGGGTACAAATCTTCAGCAGACAGAGGAATATTATTCAAACTGTAGAAGGTTCATTAAAGCGTCCTTTACTCAGAGATTGTACGTAATGGTTTTATTATCCCATTGTCTTCAGGGTGATGATTTACAGTGTGTACTAATGATTCACATTAGAATAAACTTTCATATTATTACTTAGTATTGTGTGCGTCTAATGGAGGAGAACGCATTGTCTGCAGTCTCCGATGAAGTTGTGCTGTATTTCTGTTACTACTGCCTTATTTTAAAATCCTATCCTACTTCCTACTATCCTACTAATATTATAAATGCGAAAGTTTGTAAGGATGTATGTGTGTGTTTGTTGCTCTTTAACGCAAAAACTACTGAAAGGATTTTCATGAAACTTTGCAGTAATATAGGTTAGACATCGGAATAACATAATTTGTTAAAATTTATAGAGATTTTTGGAGGGACTGGTTTCCCGAAGCGAAGCGAGGGCGGATTTACTAGTGAACAAATAAAGAAGCGCTCATAATCGAACATTATTTGTGTGACTACAATAAGCGAATGTTGAAGCGGTTGTTGAATGTTTTTTTGCTGACACTATTAATGCTATCGTCTGTAGCCTGAAAATAAAAAATGGCAACAATAAATAAATAATAATACCCTAATATTATAAAAAAATATTAATTATTCTGTAAAGACGAAATTTTAAAGTATCATTTTGTAGATATTTTAACTAAAAATATTACTATTACCCTGTAATGGGCGTACCTGAATTGGTATGGCAATATTCTCTCGTTATAATATATGTTACCATATCAACGTACAATCGCTTATTCATTTCTCAAACTGTACAATTAAGTGTTTGAAGTATTAAATTTCTTTATATATTACTGAAAGGAAAATAAATATGAAAGTTTTTTCCGTGAAATGGAATTGTAAACTTATTTTACGTAACT
The DNA here is from genome assembly GCA_905404135.1 of Hesperia comma. Taxonomy (NCBI): domain Eukaryota; kingdom Metazoa; phylum Arthropoda; class Insecta; order Lepidoptera; family Hesperiidae; genus Hesperia; species Hesperia comma. The sequence continues at coordinate 11,845,742 of FR990023.1, forward strand.
AGGTCCAATTAGTTCACATGCAGCCTTTGAGACCGAAGTAGAAATTTCAAAAGCTCGACTGCGCCGGCTATACAGCCTTCTTCGGCAGCGGCAATATATTTTGGAAATCTTTTCACATTTTTTTTGCAGCCTTACCTTCCTGTTTTATGCTTAAGTTTATTTGTAGAATTCTTTTTATTTATTATATTTTTGTACAAACATTTTAGTATTTTTTCAACATAGCTTAAAAATTTTCAGTTATGTTTTGCAACATTATATTTTAATAAGTAAAGACTTCATAAACCACTTGACCAAAACGTGTGATTTCAATCTAGACCTCTAGGCAAATTCAATTTTAGCCTCTTTAATAAAACTTTTGTTGGAATTGTACTATCTGTATTGGGTCATGTAAATATTCTTTGCGTCTGTAGGTCAAGCTGTGACATAGTGGAAAAAATATCCTTCAGCGCATGACTGATGGTTTAACAAGATTGAAACATTCCGTTATATTAAACCGTGAGACGAAAGGGAAAACGCCCAATAACAGAATGGTGTAGATATCGCGTAGTCACCTTGTATTCAAAATGCACGGAGAATACTCCATATTTCATTTTCGTCCGCTCCTTGAATACAAAATGAGTATAGCGCCATGAATACTAACTAGACAACAGTTTATTTCGTTAATCGTACAAACAAGAACTTTCGGTTCGCATCGTCTTATCTGACGAACTGTAAACTGAGCTGTAAACGCGCTGAGGCTATCTCAAACTATCTAAGAATAAAGGTTTTTACTAAAGTTCATCTCACCACTGCCACCTATTATTTTTATAAAGCACCAATTTTTGCCAACAATTAGCAGAAAGTAAAGGTTCTTTAATAGTCAAGTTAGGTACTAGCATTTATTGAGTCTTAACATATTCATTTTATTTAATATTTAACATAAAAATATTCGTTTTGACTTAAAATTGAAATACTGTCTAAAAGTACCTAAATAAAAATGTACTTAGCACTATGTACCTAATCTACGTTGTTACGTCCAAGATAACAATGAAACAGTCGTCACAACAATAGAATTTCTTAATCGTCTCTCTTCAGTAGACGATTGTTTAATTTTGAGTTCTTAATTGTCTATGATTAAGAGCAGATCGAAAATACACCCATACCAATTTTACAGTAATGGACGTGAGCGGACAATGAGGTAAGGTAAGCGTTTTTAATTTCAGTGGATAGTGTTTAGTATGAAGTAAGATTGTTGTAAAAGAGCACGTACTGCTTTGTTCTCGATTGAAAGGCGACGGTGCAAGTATGATTACTGACACAGAAATCAACATCGAAGAGGAAGTTCTTTGTGTGGTTGCCATTCTTGCTCACTAGCGATACGACACTAAGTATAATGCAGAAGTGCATTGTGTGACTATTGTGAAGTATACAAACTTTCGTTTTTTGTACTTATTCGTCGTTTTTTGTACTTATTCATTATTTCATTTCTTTATTTTTCAGCTTAGGAGTTCTGATAATGTAAATACAGATATCAGTTGAAATAGTAAAAGCCTAAATTAAATATAATCACTGTTACCGATTGCTGTTTGGATCTCGGTTTTATAATGTGGCTTTGTGTGTTTTTTATTATTAATTTTTTCACTTGTAGGTTATATTGAGAAATTGACCATAACTACAACAGTTTCTAACCTATATCATGGCTAATAGTAGTTACACAGCTAATAGTAAAGTTGTAAAGACGGATTAAATTAATTATTCATGGAAACTCTGGAGCAAACAGAAACTTGCGTCTTGAATAGCAATTATGTATAGTCAACTGATAACTTTGAGGAATCGGCCTCTAGTTAATGAACACGGTTTAATGCATGGAATAACCATTACAAAGTCCATTTCTCAAGTGTTATAATGTCTGTATAATAAGACTTAAGTTAATAAGTTATTTGGCAATAGGGCTTAAGTACGGCTGGTTAGCTACGCGTACCCTTCTCTAGCTACAGTTGACTAACGATTGGTCGTGTTTTGGATGGGGTTTCAAAGCAAGTTAATTATTAATAATCCGTCTCACTCTTACTATTTTGTATATTAGGTTAATATACTCCTATAATGTACGTGCTAGTTGTACAGGCAACAATAAATCGTAATATTCCTTTGTATTTTAAGACAAAAGCATTTTTCCAAATAAAAACGCTTCTGTGCCCCTTATCTAAGTAATTCCTGATATTAAATTTCGATTTTATGCTATGTTAGATCGTTTATTTATTTTAAATGTGAGCAATTTTATTGAGATAAAAAATATAATAGTTACTAAATAATTATTATTTTGTCGATTATTTTATATGAATATTTTTCTTTAGTATTTTACTAGGCGCTCATAGCCCGGCCCGGCGCGGGCGGCTTGCGTCGATCCTAAGTGATCGACAAAGTTAAGCAACAGCGGGCGCGGTCGGTAGTCGGATGGGTGACCGCTAGTGGCAAAAATTTTTTGAGCGCTTCCGTGCTTCGGAGGGCACGTAAGGCTGTCGGTCCCGGTTGTTATCGATTGATAGCAGAAGTTAAGCCATGTTGGAGGTCTTCGGGCGGCTTGAAAGCTTTCGACACTGGGTTGGCCACTAACCCCTCCACCAATCCGTATTGGAGCAGCGTGGTGGAGTATGCTCTAGGCCTCCTCAGTAATGAGGAGAGACCCTTGCTCAGTAGTGGGCCATTAGTGGGTTGTAGCTTACCTTTTTTTATTTTACTAGGTAGCTAATTATACTCCAAATTATTGACCGATTGTTGTTTTTACTTTAACGTCGTAGAGGTTCAAAAGTTATACCCATTTGTTCAAAGAAACTACTACTATATAAATATATGAAATAAACGTGGTCACGAGATTGGGTTCCAAGACTCGCTGTTTTGAACATTTTGTACACGAATGTGATAATACCACAAAAGAGCTTTGTTTAAAAAATCTACCATTTACCAATCACCTTAATCACTGTATCAAAAATTGAATTCTGAATATTTGTTTGTAAGCAAGGCAATAATTAATGTCAATATTTCAGCTACAAAGCAAGTACCAATAAAAACAATTATTTTTGGTAGTTTGGAAATAAAACATTATATTATTTATAAGAATATAATTTCTAAGTTTAATGACCTTTGCGGAAATCCGAAGTCTAGGTAAACTTAAAGACGGAGATTTAAGTGCCTTACGTGACGTGGGTCTCATACATATTCGAGGATATATCTTTACATATATGAAGACAGCTTGTACCCGTTCCACATATGAAGACGACGTTCTACATACCACGTGCGCGAAGCAGATCATAGAAACATAAAAAGCGAAAATGAGCTTTATGTTGAATGCATCTCCTATATTCTTTTGTGAGTGCATAAAATGAACGTTGTGATTTAGGGAAATTCCGCTGTTATTCACTGCGTATGGAATCAGGTACATTAACAATGCCCGAATGTCACTACTATAGTAATTTATTATGACTTCGTTATGTTAAAAAAAACATTATTCTATTTGCACAATTTTTTGCAGCTGTTTTCATAGACATTACCTCATGATATGACATGGCGGTTATTATTATTCTCAGTGATTATCATGATTATTATATCTTTAAAAATGGTTTCTTTTATGCAAAAAAAAATTAAAATAACGTTAGTACAATTTCTTTAAATAGAAATAAGTACCTAATAATAATTCACTTAACTTTGGACTTACATACATCTCGTATATGTATTATGATAAATTTATTATTGTGGGTACTGTATAAAATATACATCCTACGTTTCAATTTAGTTAAGTAGGGGGAATTGCCTACAATTTGTGCGTACCAAATAAAACAGGAGCGATAAAAAAGGTTTTTCCGGAGCGCTTTAGCTGCCATCTTGGTGAGAGATTAACAGCCATAATCAAGCAATTGAGCGCGGATTACAGCTATTTTTATGTCGCCATAGATGGTGGCGCCCTCTCTCATCAATCAAGCCCTGAAACTCTGGTAATAACAATGACGAGAGAACTTTCGTGAAGTTTTGCGAAATGTAACGGTGTATCATGAGTGCGAAAAGTTATAGAACAGTTTGACGATTGTGTCAAGCGGTAATATCCCAGTGAAAGAGTTATTAATACTTTTTCTCACAGTACTTTGTCTCCGATGTCGTTTATTCTATATGAGTTCGGCCGTCCGACATTCTGTTACGTGTTTTATACTGTCAGCTTCACTAAAAATACGTATCGATGACAATAGATCAGCTGTAAAATAAAGACTTTTTTATTAATAGCTGACTAACTAGCAGACGATCTTTCTGATGGTAAAAGTGGTCTCCGATGCCCGTGGATATCAGTAGCATCAATAGCTTTGATGCCACTGACAACGAATTGGTGATATGTCACCGATGTTTTGTCGGCCAGACAAGAAGCAACAGGAAAAATACGATCTCTCAAGCCTCCACCAAAACACAAATGTCGCATGATGGCCGACTCTCGCAATACGCTGGTAGCAAGCCATTCAGGCTAACTCCTAACGTAACGTTTTATATTATTTTTTACACTTCGTTCTAAAATACTACCTTTAAAATCGTAGCAATTTTCAAAGGTAACGCCAGCAGCAATTCTGAAAATCTAAACTCAAATAAAAACCTTTTGAATAAACTTAATACTCGTACTACATTATTGTAGGAAAGCGCTACTTTGCCGAGAATGAAAAGAACATGAAAAGCAGTTGGGAAAAATATGAAAAACAATACTTAAAATAAGCATTCCTGAGGGTTATTCACTTCCGCAATTATGTCGGATGTTTTTCCTATGAAAATAACAAAAAGATAAAATGTATGTATTGTTCATAGCAAGGTTTAAAATATTTCACAAGATTAAATTAATTAATGGTCGTATTTAGATTACCTACATCTAACTTAATTACACCTTTCTTCGACTTATTGTAAGAAACACGTTATTGGTGGATATTTTTATGAAAACAGTTTGCAAATATAATCAGATGTGGTTACCATCGCCCATCGACATTAGTTACATCAAAAATACCATGACTTATACTGCGTTCGCGTGTGATCAAGAATTCATTAATTATGTAATTGTATAGTACACAAATGTCAGCTATCAGCCAATAAGGTGCATTTAAGATTGGCTGTGGGATCTAAAAATGCTATTACTAAATTTTGGTTACAAGCTAAATTGAACTGTAAGCACAGGTAATAATTGAAATCACTGAATATTTCTAAAACTAAAGTTTCCCGAAGCGATGTAGGTGCGAATTCTCTAGTCATAGATAAAAATATTAATTATAAAAACACCTAAAGTGTGGTTACTGAAATGCTCTTACAGTTCAAACTATTCTCTATCGAGTACGATAAAAGCATCTACGTTCTACTAACAAAATGAGGTGCACTCTGCGAGTATCCTCATCCTCACGTTGCGTTTTTATACCAGCGTGTTCTTTCGAAGCGAAGAGTCGAGTCTCAATGACTCTACTAATACTATTGGGAATGCCATTGTACCTATAAAGTTGAAAGTTCTGAATACTTGCGCAGAGTGAAGGTGTTTTACGGTTTAAATGTTGGCTTTGCACGTAGGTAAGTCTGAGTTTGTATCCTTTAAGCACTTGTTAGAAATTTATTTTGTTAATAATATTAATATTAATAATAATTAATTAATAATATTAATATTATTATTAATTGTAATTTGAACGTTGGTATCTCGAACAAGGAGGCTTCGGTTTGAACACAGCAGGCATCTCAAATTTTCAAAAAATATATCATTTTAAATTTCGTGACTTAAGGTAATTCATTCATTTGGTGAAGGTAAATATTGTATGGAAACTCGTACACCTGAAAGTTCCCCAAAAGTTCTCAGAGAAAAGTCCGCCAATCCGCACTTCACTAGCTTGGTTTACTATGGCCAGTACCTCTCACATTGTGAGAGGAGACCATTGCCCGGCTGGTTGGAAGGTGATGATGATGACGAAAACCTCATGACGAATGAATGCGTACCTTAGTTTCATTATAGTTAATAATTCATCACGGAATTAAATGAATTTCCATTTCCATTTCACATATTTCCAACATTCTATCAAACTGAGATTCAGCAACACTGTCTCACTAAGAAATTGTTAACGATTCACCATAATGCTTCAAGTTCAGTTAATTAGCAAGTTGTCTAACAACAGGCCGTATTAAAACAACGCTTATGAAACCCCGCACTCAGAGGTCTTGTTACAGCGCGCCTTATTATTTTGTTAACTGAGTAATTTTTAGGCAGAAATACTTTGGTGGCTCAGCGTGTTACATAAAAAAATGCAAGATAAGCTCTCTGCTCTACTAGCAACATTATGTTAATAAATCTACTAAATATCTTTAGATTAGTTTACAACCGCGGTTTTAAACGCGTGAGAGACGAACAATGAAACAAGGGATAAAATATGTATCTTGTCTTTTCCTCGTCTCAAACTATCTCTATAACAACTTTCATTGAAATCAATTTAGAAGATTTTGCGTGTAATACAAACAGACACACAGACAGTAATTTTGCATTTTTAATATTAGTAAGGACTATGAGGATTATCAGTGAGGATTATGAGGAGAAGATATTGGTAAGGATTATTAAATGATGATGATGTATCATGTCATGTCGTTTAAGGACTAAATACGTAACTTTTGCATTGGTGAAAAAAAAAATAGGAACTCGTAACGGGGGATAATAATCTTATTGGCTCTTCGACACTGCGACCACAAAATATTTCAAAGTCACTTGAAGAAGAAGGCTGATCGTCAGTCATATTAAATCCTATCAAATAGTGTTATCTAACGTAATATACCTACTTGAGTCACCTCTCGCCGCTAAAAACAAATTTATTACTTGTGCTCATCGTTAAATTTAGCTTGTAAGCAAAATTTACTTACAGCCTTTAAAACTCTAGCCGTCAATATTTACAATGAGCCATAAACACAGGAGCGAAAAGTTAGCATTTATATGGGTTGCCATTAAAACCATTTCCATATCGATCGCGAACGGATTATAGGTATTATTACCGTCGTCCTTGTCTTCGTCCTTGTCTTCATATTTATTTCGCAAAATACGCCATGAGAAAGGAACTTTTGCTTGCACTAGAGATGGGTGGAATTCCCTACACATTCTCACTAACACCCATATCCCAGAACAAACATTTATTTCCCGGGAATAAAACCTAAGACCCTAAGACCCCTCGTTTTGCAGGCAGGGAATGTATTTACTAAACAACCAGGCTAAATCAAATCATCGTCTATAACAATCAAAATGTAAGCTTAGAATCGCTATCCCGAGATATATTAAGTACTTAATTAATTTAGCGACGCCACAGTAGAGCTAAAGATAATTCAATTTCTATCTGTAAATACACTTAGATAATTATAATTATTGAAAATGATATTTTACTGTCGATACTGAAATGTATCCCGAAAAAGATATTCAGGTCCCGGTTTTAATCGTTATATAGCAATCTTAAGACATATTAGAGGTCTTATAAGTATAATAATATATAAACATTGAACTCTTAGGTTGGCCACTAACGCCTACATCCATTCATACTCAAGTGGAACGTAGTGAAGTGTGTTCTAGGATTCCTAAATTATGACAAAACCCCGGCCCTGTAGTTAACTAATATTGATTTGAAGCGTGCCTCCTCAATTCGACAAGAGATCCAGAACCTGGATGTCAATAATGGTTGGAATCAAAACATTCATTTGGAAAGTAAAAGAAGAAATAAAGGAAGAAGAAAGCATTAAATATCAGTTGTATCGTTTCTGTGTTCAAACATTATAAACTCTGTTAACAAAGTAGAAACAATAAGTAGTATAATACAAATAGAGTTTAAAGTTAAAGTATTTACAGGTCTAACGAACTTAGATGGACGATAGACGAAAGTTTGCTCAACCGGCTCGGTGATTTGTTGGGCAAATCCAATAGAAACCCTAAAGGGACTCGACGACAATCGAATTAACTGCCTACATATAGCTGAAACTGTTTAACGATAAAATACTCGTTTGTTTAGCATAGCTAACAGGCGTAAGTTAAATCACATCGCCTGTAACAGTTATGTAAACTAGATTTGTTTAATAAGCGATGGAGCCCGTTTATGACTCGTCTCGGTATAATACGATGAATTATTATTAGTGTACCTACTTTATGTTTGAATAAGAGAATTATTGGATTTTTAAGCATGATATTACGATTCTAATGACGTCAGAATTATTTGGCTTATTAAGCAATTTCTAATAACAATTATTTTCGAATTTTACCTCATTTTGTGTTTATCTGTGCCTTGTGTGTATATTTATTGTGACTACTCTTAAAATCGGCTTAAATAATTTGAATGGAGTTTACACGGATGTAATGTAGTAGACCTTGGGCTTTGTCATCTGGTGTCTATATTAATTTAATTTGTTTAGAAATAATAAAAAAATATGCCAATTAAAAAAATCAGCTTAAACAGTTTTTGTGCATGGGTTAAATATAATTTGTATATACTCGTACTTAAAAAATATGTAAATATTATGATTATCACAACATTGATAAGGCGTGGAAAGCGTAACGATAAAACTTGACGTGACGATGTATGGAACAAATAAAATGGGAACGGACTGTTTAAGTATATCGTCTTATCAAAAAACAGCTAGATACATCGAATCTTTAAATTGATACCATCAGCACCATCTAGCGAGAAATACCTTGGCTGTAAACTCCGAAGTTACACTAAAATTCAGCGAGTCGTGGGAAATTTGAACGATTAATAATTCATCCAATTGCGTAATTTATTCATGAAGCTACAGTTCAAATATTAAAGAAGACAATGACGCTGCTTCAATACGGAAAATTAGTACTGTATTACAATAAAGTAAAATGAGCTTCAAATTAACTCAAACGCGCTCAAACGATAGTTCAATAAAGAACGACGCTAAGCTATTTAAGTTCTAATTTCAATGACAACATTCGCTAAGCGGATGTTACGTTGAACACGAGTAGTGTGGCGGGCGCCGGCGTGTACCTAATTGCTACTAATTGTTAATTGAACCGAGATTATCTGTCGCGTTCTGTATTAATGTAGTTAGTTTATATGGTAAGTGTTGAGTTATTTGTTTATTTATGATGTACTTGTTTTTGTTCTTGGCTTCTTCGTATGGGATCCAGTGGGATTCGCAAAAGTCAAACCTCCACTAATACCACTTAAGGGTGTGGAGGGGGGAGGGGTTGACGGGTGGACGGAGGGAGTGACGTGAGAAAAAGTCGGCTTTTCTATCAATCAAACATAGCCAACTTCCACTATAATATAGTACATATTATGTACGTGGGAATGCAAATAAATTAAAAATGTGTTACATTCATTTTGTGACCGTATCCCTGAACAACAACTTATTATCTTTGCTGTAATCCAAGTAGTAGCTAGTGACCCTGGTATCCGGGCAAAGGGTTCTGGTGACTTTTCCCGGATAAAACAGATTTTAAGTTGACGTCCGAATATTCTAAGGGTCATGAGTATTTATGACGTCTTATTTGTGTACATCGTTGTGGGCTTTTATTTTCAAAAGGTTTGTAACTCTTTTGTAGCGAAGAGTATTTATATTCTTTTATGTAAAATAGCTTATAAACGAGCAGAACGGCCACTTTATGCTAAGCGATAAGTATAAGAATGACATGAGATAAGAATAAGAAGAAAGAAATGGAGAGAAAGAAAATATTGGCTGAGATAAGCAAAAAGTTGTCAGCAACTCAGATAGATTTTTTCTAATGACAGTAAGGTAAGAAACGAGCATGCAGCAACACCCTTTCACTTCTGCCCATGACAACTGTGAGAGACTTAGAACAAGATTCAAATAGAGACTAGTGTAGTTAAACCCGTTAACAGATGGTATTACTAAGTGTAAGGACTTGGGCAAAGACTATTAGTGATATTTAGTTGTGTTATTTGTTGTAAGTAATGATACAGTTAGTAAATTATTAGTAAGAGTCCCGTTAAAATTGGATCCAGATGCCTCAAAGATAGCATATTTGACGACTGAGATGGTCGCCTATAAAAAGTGTAATCATCCCTACACCTTCCTTACCGAACACAGTTGCTATTAAAACAATAATAACATGGTAGAAATGGCAGTAAGTAGACTCTACTACCTGTTCAGCTCTTCCACCAAACAAGGGTCGGTTTCTGTTGCCTCCTACGGTACCCCGCCAAAGGTCTGGGGGTGTTCAATGAGTATTCTAAACCGACTCAATACGGCCAATACAACTAAAGTAATAGTTGCGAGTCGGCTTCAGCCGCCTCTTTCGAGATACTAGGAAATTTGAAAAAACTCTGGAAGTGATTTCGGTAAGCTTCAGATTAGGGACATGTAATATACATCCTACTTCCTATCCTACTAATATTATAAATGCGAAAGTTTGTAAGGATGTATGTGAGTGAGTGAGTGAGTGAGTGAGTGAGTGTGTGTGTGTGTGTGTTTGTTGCTCTTTCACGCAAAAACTACTAAAGGATTTTCATGAAACTTTACAGTAATATAGCTTAGACATTGGAATAACATAATTTGTTAAAATTTATAGAGATTTTTGAAGGGACTGGTTCCCCGAAGCGAAGCGGGGGCGGATTTACTAGTAGGTACATAATTGTAATAATTTCAAACGGTAACCATTCTCACAATAGCAAAATTATATTATTATATGGTTGAAACTATGTAATTTCTACATTCTCGCGATAAACGTTTTATTCATATATCAAACGAAAATTACTTACAAATTGTATTACAAATAACGTGTAAAATTGGTATATAAGGGAATATTTCCAAGTGAGAAAGCTCTCAAAGGATACTTTTCAATTTGCATTAACGAAACAGCCGAACACTTGGGAAGGCCGAAATGTAATAAGAATATCTTTCCTCAAAATGAAATATCAATCAATTAGCACTTCTGAAATTTCCCTCATTTCCATCCGAGAAGTTTTGGCATAATTTAATACAAAGAGGGCAAGTTTATCTTCCGGAAAAGTTAATCTCACAGGCGATTACTGCAGCGCAAATTGTAGGTGAACCCTCTTTTACGGAGATTGAAGGTTTTGAAAGTCAATTGTGTTTCCGCTTCTGGCTTCCCCTGCCTTTATTCATATCTCCTCACCGTGGGGTATGGTAATTTTTTGTAAAACAAATATACCGACACATAATTACTTTTGAATAATTTCAAAACCAGGCTTTCCTGATGTTTTGCCGTCTACCAAAAAGTTACCTTGATGGCAACTTCTTAACGTTGTCCATTACTATACATTAGTATAATATAGGTACACTTATAATACTTTATACTTTATATTATATAAAGCTGATTAAATTCTGAAACGTCTCGTCCAAATAAAATAAATAAATATATAACGCTACACACTCAAAGCCCCATACTAGGATTCCCTGTATCGTGGGTGCCTTGGACAACACACAAGACAAGGACACACACCCAGGCCGAGAACTGAAAGGAAACAAACAACTTCCTTAAGAACTTTGGGCCTGGAATGAACATACAGGAGACATCGCTTTTTAGATCAAGAATATTGTTACCATATTGTGCATATTCGATTTTTTTGGAAAATGATGAGAATAATAAAATACAGTCGTCTTTCGCCACTTTAGTCGCCACGACTTAAATCTGATGTTCTTCTTTAAACTCATCATTAAAATTGCCACCTCGCTGGGAGTCGAACCCAGGACCCTCGGAACAGCGATCCGGCGTGGTAACCATTGCGCCATTCGGGTCGTCGAATTGAATTGAAAAAAGAATATTCTTGTGTAGGCATAATATACTTAATAGTACCAAAATCCTCAAGAATTATTTTGGCCAATAGAGGTCACTTTTCTACCTACTAACAGCCACCACTGCTCAACTCTGTCTGATATGCTCTATGCCTGTTCATTTACAACGAGAAAATTCAAGTGTGCCATTAACAAATTAACCAGTCAATTACACGATGCAAACTTGAATACAGAACATTCGATAATTTCCGCTTTTTCCACTTTAAAATTCATCATAAAATATTCCTAATTCCTCGTAAGAACTAGAATATTATCAAGCTTTTTCCAGACCTCTTATAAAAGCTTACATGCATTTATGAAAGTGCACATAAATATGTATTATTATATTCATGCTTTCAAAGAACCATCCTTAGTCCCGGCCGTAAACACTACAGTGTAAAGCAATCTTTCACTTCTCCACGTAAAAGGAAGGCAGTTTATCACGGCTGCAATTTGCAAGGTGATCTGTAGAACCAACGTAATATTTACTTCCTGTCTAGTAAAATAAAAATAAAATCTCAGCAACAATCACGCCTTATTCGTGCCACATCACGTTGAATGAGGGCACTTGATTGATCACGTTATGCCTAGATACCGCGTCATCCATTATTTTTGCAGCGAATCATGAGATCGCCATCATTTGTATCCTGTTGTTGGAACACAAATGGCTCTCAAGTATTATCTGATGACGTCATGGAAGCGTAATGCGATGGGCTACAACGATATGTGACAAATACTATAAAGCGGGCAGAATAATCAATCTAAATTGTTCCTATCCAAATTGATACTGGCTTAATGGCGTAAAGTTATATTGTACTTGTAAGTTACATTGGTAATAACATTAGAACAATTCCATTTGGTTCCGCCGAAAATTGCGAGATACGAGTAGATGTTACACAAATGTTACTTCGCTGTAATGTTGTGTATAAAGTATTAATTATGTCCTTCAAACAACATTGATACAATGTGGTTGAGTGTTCTAAAGAACATCTATTATTCTGAACCAATTTTAAAAATATAAACTCGAAGTTTTCTAATCTATTGAAGGGAATTCATTGTTCCTGTTTAGTTAAATTTAATCGTAAGCCGATTGTGTTTTGATTCCTTTGCAAACCTGTGGAACAAAGAAATGATAGCGAGAAAAATAAATAAAGAATTAAGTAATTTTTATCACTAATATTTTACATCCGTAAACAGAATTAGACATGGTAATACCTTTTAAACATACCTAATTGTTAAATTGTTTTAAAAATTTAGAAAAGTTCAAAACATTTTAGAGGGGATATTTTTATAATATCAATGTTAATACTGGACATGCATGCGTTAAATGTTCGCTGTCCCTTATCCCTTATAAATGACTGTACAAATGTGTATGTTGGACAAACTATGTCAAGAGAAGTCTGATTTAAGCGACTTTTAATTAATGCGGATGTGGATACTAGTTAACTAACCTCGGTGAAAGTTTAAATTTGGTCACGTATTTTTGTATCCTCTAGCGAGTACTTGTAAGCTTAAAATATGAATAGAGCTGTGCTCTAACTATTTAAACATAATACGAAATTCAAATAAAATTTTTTATATTTATAACTATTTCATTTTTAGTAAATGCAATCTGAAACTGTGACTCATAAAAGAAGCTTCCATCGAATTTCTTGCGACTTATTCTTCCAAGATCACTCACAGTAGTAATTAGTTTAATAACCCTTCACCCCTTAGGCTTTTCGTGTACATCTAACATTATGCTATAAAACATTATCTTAACTTGTGTAATAACTGCAATAAATCAAACCTTCAGGCCTACATTTTAAATAACTTAAAATAACATTCTGAAGCTCTCATAGCCCGGTGGCTTGCGTCGATCCTAAGTGATCATAAGTTGGATGGGTGACTGCTAAAGTCAAAATTTCTTGAGCGCTTCCGTACTTCGGAGAGCACGTAAAGCCGTCGGCCCTGGTTGATATCGATACAAGGCAGTCGTCAAGTCACTGGGTTGGCCACCTTCCCACCAATCTACACTGGAGCGGCGTAATAGAGTATACTCTAGGCCTCCTCAATAATGAGGAGAGGCTCGTGGTCAGTCGTGGGCCATTGATGGGTTGTAGGTAATAATAACAATTTTATATTCCTTTGAAGCTACGTACCACTTTCGTATTTTTAAGGAGCAATAAGGTTTCACAGAAAACACTTAGTATACTATAACTAGAAAAAACTAGACAATGCTAAATCTTCCTAGTGCAACAGCTGCCAGTAAGAGCAGAAAACCACAGCATTAGTGCCAACAGACTAAGCTGCTTAACATAGATGTACTCGTAAGTATGTGATTCCTGTTTTTGTACCGTCTGTTTAGTGAACGAATGCTTCTTTACCACAAATTAAAACCACACAGAAATCTGTGTCATGACTATGTTTTCAGTAAGCGTTGTATTAAACATGCTGATTTGTCTTAATTCTCTGCCAAAATACTCACGTTTTTCATGTAAAATGACAAAATTCTGCCAGATACTCATTCACTGCAACCCATAACTGTTTCACAGCTGGGTTCGAATTTCCTCTTACAATATCAGGGGTAAAGGCATAGTCCTTCACACTAGACAATTTTGAATTGGAAAATATAACAACATCTTATCATCAATTTTAGCAATGGTTTATTCCTCAGGTATTCTTCACCCGAGGAAATTATAATAACCAATGCCCGATACTTTTTTAAATTAGAAGCACGTACAGGATTTCAACTTGGACTCTATATTTTGAATTAATTTAACAATGTTATATTTTAGAGAGTATGAGAAATCAATGTATTAATTTCTTGTTTCAAGAACACTATTCCAGCAAGTATAGACTTTTTATAAGTTATGACCGATGATACGTAAGAGATAATAACAAACTAATAACTAAATAAAAATACTTAAGTTTTTTTATCATCCATAAACTGCCGGCATAGCTTGGTTACAACCCTAGCACAGACCTATAAAATGTAGCTCATATAAATGAATGTAAATAAGAAACAAAATAACCCGTAAATTTTACAGGGTGCACAAGGCCTCATCAATCAAAGACTATCCGTGTTTCCGGGATGTGGGTTGAATCTTTCGTCCTTTGATATTAAATCATAAATACTTTATGCAAAGTACGCTTATAACACTTTTACTGATTTTCCACGGCTGATTTAACGGTAGTCAGAAATGTCAACTGACACGAATGAATGAAGAAAAAACTTCATGATGAACAGCACATCGGCAGTTCCTTTGTAGTACTGTCTGTTACTGTTGTAAATGGGCGACTGTGAACACTCTACCATCAGTTACTACTTGTCTACTCATTTTCAGCTATTAAAGAAATACTTTATTTATGTTGAAGGTCATGGGTGAGATGACGGAGGAGAGCAGCAAAGAGGGGAATTTCCTTCTTCCCTCTATTTCACACATACGTTTCTTAATTTTTTTAGTGAGTTTGGTTTATAAAAAAAATCACGTCATTAATATCTTAGATATTAATACGATAATTATTTCTTCCCGCCAAAAACTTCTACTACTTTAGATAAATCACTGAAAACTGTACATGATCAATTTATATTTTATCATGACCATTCCTAAGGTTGTGAAAATGAGGTTGTGTTAAAGTTTTTACGTAATGTTCATTCTGTAAGTCATTTTGTGGTTTGATGCCAATTGAACACACACCAATGTTCATGTTAAACAATGGTAGCTGTGTTACAATATATTTTAAGCTAACTTTAAAACGGTTTTTAACATAAATATAATGAAAAGTGTCGAACTAGTCACTTATAAATTTATTATTATTGGTTTTGTTATGTTAGATACTAATATATTTTGGTGGGGATTAATACCAATTTTGTTTACACTGTGGTGTATTAAAAATAAAAAAAGTTAATTAAAGTTAAAGTTTTTCCCTCTTAGATAATTATATCCTAATCTTAGTAACTTCTATTCTATTTGACTTATATTGGATTATATTTTAACACACGCTCTGTTAACCTATCAAAGAAGTTAGTCCGATGCTTTGCACATTTTCAACGTTTGTTCGCAAAGCGGGACATTTTTTGCGCAAAAAGCCTATTGTGCCTAGAGGTTTGTTGGATCCAAATCACACTACGAACGATGCATTTCCACAGAGAGATATCTTCGTTGGGCAAACGTAATAACATTGTAGCTAGGCGTTGATTGGATTTCTTTAATTGCCTTTTGTTTTTAAACCCATACATTTTTCGCGATGTTCCAATTGTGCTGTAGAAATAAGTAATCTGAGATTACGTTTGTGTATTATTGAGAGTCATTTTCTTGGAAAGGTACTCTAACCCTCTGCAACTGAGGTGGTAGTCTCTCAGACACCGAAAACAAATGAGAGGTTGCCATTCCGTAATGTGGCGTGATGTAGCTCTGTCCCGCTCAGTACCTTCCGCGAATGGTTGAAGGTAGCTGACAATAGTGCGCCCCCGGCGACACAGTGCACAGGTGTGGCCGTAGGGTGTGGCGGTACGAGTGATTGGTGTCTGACAGACGTAAGTACAGCAATAAGTATTGATTCTGACAGACGTCACCTCCCAAAAATATTTATATTTCCTTAGCGTCCCGTATATAATTATAACATCAGTAAAACGTGCATATTTATATACTTAGTGTCTGTCAGATGTAACCACAGTATATTTATTGAACAGATTTTAATCTCAATTTTGTTTTAGTTTTAGATGTCAAATATAAGAAAATCTCACAGAGAACCTATTAAGCGGGGTTTTAACGGAACTCCAAAAAAATGATGTTCAAATAGAACAGTGGCTTGAAGAATTAGAAGAAGAACACGAGTTTAGCGATGTAGACGATTGGGTTGACAATCTTGACTTCGAAATAAAAAATCTGCCTCCAGAAGAATCTAAAGCGCAAGAAGAAGCGAGTGAGAGCGAAGAAGAAGCGAGTGAGAGCGAAGAAGAAGCGAGTGAGAGCGAAGAAAAAGCGAGTGACAGTGAAGATGATGCAGATAATATGCCGCTCAGCTTACTTGCTACCTGCTAGAACATGAAATGAAAAATATTCAAATATTAAAGACATGCTTATATGCCATAATCACTTATTAAAATGTTAATGTACAATAAATAATTACGTATCTCTTAAAAATGTAATTTTAACATAGAGCGCCTATGAAAATTCCACAGGCAAAAAAATTTTAGCATTTGAATTTAGCAAAACCGAAAACATTCAATATTTTTACTATATTTACTCTAAAACCGAGATACGTTGCTTTGGCGCCGGGCCTGGGTTAATTTTGTATGGGATTTCGCAGATTTCCTTTGATATTATATTATAAAAATATGCTCAACTTTAAAACTGTTTTGTGCCGAAATGTTTCATACGATCTCAATGATTTTTTTTATAATAGTTTATCATAATATAAATAAGCAGAAAAAAGTTATGTTTTTGAATTTTTTTTATGTTTTAGAAAAAAAATCTTGTATTTGTTTAGTTAGTTACAGTAAGTATGAAATTTTGATCTCAATAGAATACGTGATATAGTTTAAAGACTTCCAATTTTATTCCTAACAGATTCTTAAAATAAAGTATTATATAAAACATAAAACATTTTTAAAATACAAATAACTTAATATTAACAAATATTTCCACAGTATTTTCATTTTAAAATTGACGTCTGACAGACTCCACCTCAGTCGAATCTCTACTACTATTTCACCTCAGTTGCAGAGGGCTAATTATAAAATTTCGTCCATATAAAATAATGTACTTGATTAAAATTTGTTCATGATAGATGCTTAGGAAAAGTCGCTATTAGTTCACGCAATAGATCCCTTGTCATAGGATATTTCTCTGTTTTCCTTTGGGTTTCCAAGGTTTTTAAAGCCATGAGAAAGAATCTTTTCACTTGGATAAAAAATCTGCAGACATTGCAATAAATATAATTTTATTCTTACAACGATGCTGGAAGATTTAATTTTATTACTAATAAGCGTAGCTTGTAGGAAATGTAAGATTTTATTATAAGGACCTACCAACCTTTCTTTCTTGTTTTATATTCTTGTAAATGAAGTTTAAAATAATTAAAAAATAACAGATAACTAGAATAGGTACTTACTCATACCTACTTGTAAAAACTTCATCGTCACATAGGTACCGTCATTAATTTACTTAACCAAAAAATAATTTACATACATTTGATGAAATATTTAATAAAATTAAAAAAAATATAATAAATATATTCTACCTATATTCTCCACGATCGGATTTTGAAATTTCCATCATTGTAGGGTACGTTTTCTTGAATACGTGTAATTGGATATACTGAGTAGTGTAATCGAGGTGGAATATGTAATCTTGTGTTGTTATTCAAACAACGGAAGTATGCATAATATGGGCTTATGTTATTCATGAATTCTTTTCCATACATCGTTAACTAAGGAAAAAACTTTCGCTGCTACCAGTATTCATATGACCGCAACAACGTAAGTCATAAATTTGGAAGGATTTATTCGGATGTAGCATGTATATACGAAAAACAGAGTCTGGAGTTCTATTTTTTCAGTTCGCTGAACAACAATGTGAGGGCGGGCAAGGGTAAAGTTTGACGGCTACTCAATAATAAGAAGCAATTCGATGCTTCAATACAGAAATATTATACCAGTATCAATTTGAAAGAGCTCAGTTTTCGCAATAATTTTCCTGGAATGCAAAAACTTTGGGTCTCGTAAAGCATTGTTCGCGAGTTGTATCGTAGCTACGTACGTAAACAAAGAAACAAAAAACATCCCTGATTTGACTGAAAGAGAAGTATTTACTACGCGTTTACATTAGGTCTGTATTGTGAAAGAACAATGTATGTAAATTGTACGTACTTGGATGTTTACTCGTAAACAACATGAGTTTCTAAATATAATTTATAGTTCAACAAAATCCTAACTAATAACGCGACACACGCATAGTTAGACATTGAGATACTCTGACCTGGGGCCATGGACAACACATAAGAAAAGGGCACACACCCAGACCGAGAATAGAAATTTAAACTCGTCATTCAAATTCCCTTGACTGGGAATCAAACCAAGGACCCTTCGAATAGCAATCTGGTATGCCAATGACCAATGCACGTTTCGGGTAGTCATTGTTCAGGAAATCGTGATATATGTAACTAAACTTGTTGGCTTTTTTAAATTAAAACGATGACTATAATATACAATGTATGGTCTACATAAGCCTTTATGTTCTGGAATCAAGGTCTTAGACCCGAAAGCTATTCTGAATTGCCACGTTATCGTAAACGAAGTGAACAAACTTCATATAAGCGATAGTTATCAGTTTGTATAAGAAATTACTTCGTAGAAATCCCCCGTTATTAAATTAGTATTAATCCTCTTCGCCACAACACGCGAAGTCGACATGATTAGATCTAGTATCTACCTTGTCGTAACAAAACAAATCTGCAATTAGATCAAGGTAACAATTAAATTATTTGTGTTCTGAGATTAGTTATTATAAAGTTGTCTTACAGACCCTTTCATCATCATCTCAATCTATCATGGCCTACTATTGATCACGGGTGTCTTCTAAGAAATGAGAAGGTAAAGGCCATAGTCCACCACGCTGGCCAAATACGGATTGGCGGACTTCACAAACCTTTGAGTTTTGCGAACTCTCCGGCATGCATGTTTCCTCACGATGTTTCCTTCACCGTTTTAGCAAGTGAAATTTAAATACTTAAAAAGCACATAACTCCGAAAAGTCAGAGCCCTGGGATTCAAACCCGGACCCTACGAATAGGAGACCGTATTCTTAACCACTAGGCTATCACCGCGTTAAACCTTACATTTAATTATACCTTAAAGACCTTAAAGAAAGAAAGATTTTTTATCAAAGTCCCGGATATAGACGTGCTATTGCTTTTGGTGTGCTAAATTATTTTATTGAAATCTGATAAATGTAAGTAACTTTGAAAAATAATTAATACAAACTTCCCCATGCCCTTTTTACCCACGTTGGAGTTTTTGGAATTAAAGCTATCCTTTGCCGTTTAGTATAGTGAGATAGACGGACGCGGAATAGGTAGATGGACAGATTTACTTTTGCATTTACCTATAACATTAATATGGGTTCAACCGATCAGTGCGTAAACGCTTTCATTTGTATGTATTTTATTCATACGATAAGACCAGCGTCGCTAAAGTTACGCCATAGTTTTTCATACAATATTATTGAGTGAACAATAATTTTTTCGTTACTTTCATATATAAGAAACTTTTATCAGCTATCCGCCTTCCAGTGCAGACAATATGGTAATAACTATTGAAATTTTGTTCGGAGTGGCGTGTGAGCTCGTACGACTGCTATCAGATTTGGCAGAGGTTGAACTAACCGGTGATCGACCTTGTTTGAAATTCTGACACGAACTCTTATCGCTGCTTCTCTTGTACGACAGTTCCATTCGATTGGAAATAAAGATGCAAAAATTATATGTTTTGTCAGTTCTCGTTATGGTTATAATATGGTTAAAGTGTGGATCGGGTGTAAAGACGACCATCTTAATCTTCAATGGTAGCTCCCTTGATTTATATTTAAAAATTCTGCCAGGACTTTTAGTAATTATTCGACCTTGCCCCAGACCTCATATTTACATAAAAACTGACTAACAAACATTCATAATAACTCCGTTTTCTAACTGGACCCATCCTTATCCCGTATTAAACTTGTGCGATGTTATTTCGGGGGGCTCGTAAGTCCCGGTTGATTTAATTAGATCGCTTTTGTATGTCGAAGGTCTTCAGTGGAATAAAAATTAATGATATCCAGATTGCCAACTAAGGCCTCCACCAATCTG
This sequence comes from Hesperia comma, assembly GCA_905404135.1. NCBI lineage: Eukaryota > Metazoa > Arthropoda > Insecta > Lepidoptera > Hesperiidae > Hesperia > Hesperia comma. The sequence goes on from FR990023.1 coordinate 11,866,349, forward strand.
CATTGGGATAGTTTAGTGAAGATACTCTAGGCCTTCTCAGTTATAAAGGAGGACCCATACCCGTTGTAGTGGGGTTATAGGCAGGGGCGCTGTAAGGTGTGTTGGCACCCGCGTGCGACTCCGATTTGCACGATTTGCACCCCCCCCCCCTGGTTCAATACGAATCTCATACAGATTTATGTTTATGTCGCCCCCCCAGGGTCCATTTAGCCCTCAATTTACCGCCCCCCCCAAGAGTGCCGCCCGCGTGCGCCGCACGCCTTGCACGCCCGGTTACGGCGCCCCTGGTTATAGGTGGTGAGTGGGTATAATCCTAAACCTTAAGTCTTGCGATCACTTTCGAGTTCTCATTGTGCCCGAGTACCCAATATTCGTGTCGACGGTATTTGAAAAAGGCTATTGAATGTTTACGAAATTATTCCGGCTTATCTTAACTGACAATTCGCTATGATAGATTTAATATAATATTGATACGAGATTTAAAACATGGAAAATATTTGCTAAAGTTTATACGACGTCATTATACATAACATTCTTTTCAATGCCTTATTCATGAGTCCAGAAATATTCCGAAGTCTTGGCGACGGCTGTGTCACCAGCTTGATCGTTTGTCCTCCAAATAAGGCCTGCGCGCGCACGACTTCACTTCAGCTTTAACTTCACTCACACTTTTGTGACTAACTTCATCCCGTCAATCCCGAATATCATGAGCGCGTATCATAAAAATTCACTCGCACCATTATTTTCATAATGTGCTTAAGAATGACTTCCAAAACACCGTAACATCTTACGACAATATCTTTTTTGTCATTTGGGTCGGAACCGTGTGTTTATTGATTGCGGCAGACAGAACGTGTCGAAATTCTCCGCTTTTTAGAGTCGTCGTGGTGAAGTTGCGAAATGGCATCACTTAATAAAAGATCTCCGTGGGGAAGTGAGGCAAACGGCTCAATAAGATGAGACGGTATCATCATCGCCGGGTAAAAAAAGCCGTAAAACGTAGGCGGGGCACATTAAATAAATTGCAGGCGCCTACCGCCCGCTGTGACAGCTACGCTTACTACGGGAATGTTCTTGAGGATTCATTATTTTTGAGCCGCTTTGGGTATGTTCTGGTGAAAGTGATCGCGGGATAAAGTTTGAATAAGTAAAGTTCGATAATATGACATCATTATGATTGTTCGATCACTCAGTTTGTGCCCTCAAGAAATGTACCAAATAACATAAATTGGGTTAAGGTTAATGACAAGTTACAATTAATTAAAAAATGTACAAATACGACTTATGTATTATTTGTTTATTTGTTTTAGATTATAACAGGATGAATAGAATATAATTTCATCACGGATAAAAACTAAAAAAGCGACTAGAACAGAGTTCTCTTGCATCATTATCGACGCCTTTAAGGCCAAGACCACACTTCGGTTTTTCCCGCAGAAACCGCTAGTGTAGTAAATTACGCGGTTACAAAACCACGGCGGTTTTAGCCGTAGTGCGGCCTCAGCCTAACCCACTATAGGGCAACTGGTTTAACTTGATTACTGAAGAAGCCTGACATGTACTCCATCACGCTATCACATAAGAACGTCCATTATTTAACTATTCATCTAATCACTAACCACGCCGGAATTTATATGTACTACTTATAGTAGGTACTTATTCGATCAAGCCGTAGGCCACATCACGATATAACCGTTTCAAAACAATAATTCATTGCCAAATTACATTATCTGCAAGTTAGCCTTGAGTGTTGATTGAGGGTTATGTGTTAACGTTATAATACATTAACCTAAATATACTTGTTATTATTAGACGCTACATAGCTATTGCCTACGATTTGGACCGATCAGAAGTATGTTTGATTTATTTTCAACAAATTTTCTTCAAATTAGTTTTACCCCTTCAGAAAATTGTAACGTCTCTTTTGCTTTCTCAAGCTTTTGAATTAAGTCAACTTATTGATACTGAAATCGGTTATTTTGCTTGCCAAATCAGTGACTGAGTGTGTAGATAATAATAATTAGTCTCGCACGATAAAAATATACAGAAAAAAATATTTGATAATAACAAAATAATGTGTGTACAATAACAATTAACGCTAGTAGAAATATACTTCGGGGAATTTCAACGTCTAGTTAAAAAATAAGCTTACACGACCAACATTTACTTTCTCTGTTATAATTTTTATGCTTTTCTACAGTTTCGTGTCGTTTTACAGCAATTATAAAGGACTGTTACATAAGACTTTTAACAAAGAATGTGAGATACGAGTGCTTTGTTACTGGCATATGAGTTTTATTTTATTTTAACGTCAGCGACGATGCACTCATATGGGATTATAAGCTGCCCTCACTCTTCTTTGGGATGTTTGCGTTTACACCCGTGTTAAACTTTTTTATTGAGATTTTTATTAAAATGTTGAAGGTATACCGTCTAAGAAGATAGGGGAATTTATGTATATAAAAAATATATTTTCCTACATCGACTATATTATATTAGTAGTAGTTCATAGAAGGTATATTAGTATTAAAAGGATGTGCTATTGTTTGAACAATTCAGATAGCTGAGTACTGGGTGCTAATAAGAGTCGTCACGACATGGTGACGGCAGAAGAAGAACCATCTCAGTTAGTGAATACTTCTTAAGTGTTCAGGTAAAATGTCGTGATCTAAAGGGATAATCTCTGATACTCCATATCAATCTGTTAAATCCAATATTATTATTTGGTTGTTAAATTATTCGTTTGTATGAACTCATGATATGCTCTCCTTCCATGAAAAATTCAACTCAAGAAAAATGTGCTCTCGTTATATTGTACCTATTTGTTTAAATTTAAGTTTAGTTCAGAGCTTTTGTATTGTTTTTTACTAATTCACCAACAGAATTTTGATCAAAGCGACAAGATTTCTGCCTCTCACGCATATAAGGACTTAGACCTTGAACTATTACCTACTCTCCACGAAGCCGAAACTAGGCAGCGTAACAATGTGTGATACCCAATTACTGCCGAATAACTAGAACACGAATAACAGATCCCAAATAATCACTATCGTCGACACTCGACTGACATTAATCTGTCGTATTCGTAAATATCTACTCTTCACTTCAGAAGGCACCTTTCCATCTAAAATTCTGAATAGATTACTAGGTCGTTAAATCATTATTGTACACGCATCGGTGTATTACGTAGACGGCTTTGATCGAGATACATAGGTGTACAATTATTACAATTTAATTTAAATCTACTCGAAAATCCTTCTGATACGATTGGCTAACAACTGTTGACTTTTTATCATCATCATCATCATCGTAGTTGCTACACGTTAGTGTCGCACTGCTGGGCTTAGAATAGAACTCATCTTACTATGTGAAAGGTACAGGCCATAGTCTGCCACCCTAGCCGATTGCGGATCGACAGACCCCACACAAGTTGAGAACATTATTTTGACATTTACTTCCATTTATTTATAAAAATTGAGCATCACATTGATGTTTACAAACTAGGGTTAGAGACTAGGATTTTATGCGAGAGAAGCCCATCTTTTTGTGAATAAATGAGTTTTATAACTTTTATAAGCTGTGTCTCCGAGGAGACGACTTCAGCCTGTCTTTAACGCTTCGTCCCTCGTAATTATGTTTAATGGGAACGTTTATCGCCCTCGCTCCTATTACCAACTTTCATCACATAGAAGTTATGATATTATTTTATATTCCGTTCATTATGTTTACAAGTTGCTTTTTTACTGCGTTTGAAATTGCGTTCATCACTATCTATGAAGTTTTAATTCGAGTTTTATAAGGGATATGAATTTTGTTGGTACCTTGACATTTTTAGTGTTAGAGAATTGCTCAGTAATTTGAAATGAATCGCTGTCTTGGTGGTAGAGTTAAGCGTGAAGAATGTAGTAGCGTAATTAAGTTATTCCAATTATTATTGGTGATATTGGTATCATTACATAAATAAGTAATACTTATTTTTTATTTTTGTGTATTTGTTGATTTATCAGCTCATCTGTGCGAATGTTTCTATTATTTCAGAAGACTTAATCGAAATGGAAAAGGTTTCTAATAAGGAAATAGTTAGGTATAGTTTATGAGTAACGTTATCAAGAAATAAATTGGCAATTCAAGTTATTTGAAGGTGGTAATACTCCCATTAGAAAACCATACGCGTGTGCGAGAGAGTCCTCGCCAGCTGTGTGAACAGTCAACGAGTAACATTGATAATTATGTGCATCTCTTTTGTTTACACGTGCATCCATCCATCAGCCTTTTTGCGTCCACTGCTGGACATAGGCCTCCCCTAATTTGCGCCACTCTGACCTTCCTGCGCCTTCGGATGCGGATGCCCGCTGTCCTCTTCAGGTCGTCAGACCACCTGGTCGGGGGGCGTCCTACGCTGCTTTTTCCGAGACGGGGCCTCCACTCGAGGACCTTTCTTCCACAACACGTGCATATCCTGTGTTTTGTTATATCTTTCGTACGTTTCTTGGGCGAGAAAATAGCCTATATTTACTTACCGACTCGCTGGCGTTAGGACCCATGCCTTAGGATTGACATAAGACGCCGGGCTATGAACGCTTTTGTAAAGGTAGTATTAGTCACTGGATAATGAAAATGCGTGAGTTTCGTTCAACACTTCGTTGGAACGAAGTCATATTGCTGCACTTTAGCTATTGAAACTTGAACATGTCTCAGCCAATAGCATACATTCACGTATCCGTCACGTAAAAATTTTCTAGCTTCCATCCGTACCTAGGGAACTTCGTTCCAATAAATTCTTCAGAATGATAAAACCACTTCTTTGAGACACACTAGTAACAATATATTTTTATTCTTTGACATTTGGTTAAGATCTATTGTGACTACAGCACTAATCGTAACATTTTATGAGCACTCAATCTGTTTAACAATCGTAAATTGTAACATACGTCTTTGGCTACTGTTTATAGACTTTGTATCGTAAAGCATCACATCTGAACAATCTGGGTGGTATTGAGGATCAATTTATTGCTAGATCGTTATTATTCTTCCCACAAGAGTATTTGTCATCGTCGTCTAAATTTATTGTGTGTTATTCTTCTTCGTATAATCTATGCCTTAGTATTCTGATGATAACCAGCTATAAAATACCTTTTTTTAACATACGACAATATATCTCGTCAAAATTTAAAAAAAATGTTAGTTGGTTGTGTTAATTTTATTATCATTCCCAACCTGAGGGTCCCGCGTCCACACCCCTGCCCCATCACTAATTAAAAAAAAATATGTGCGTAACTGAATTTAATTATCACTTACTACGGTAAAGGAAACATCGTGAAGGAATTTGCACACCTGAGAGTTCTCCATAAAATAGGTAGGTACTCAAAGGTACAAGTATGTGAATTTCGTCAACCCCCGCTGGGCCAGCTTGGTGGACTATGGCCTGCACACGTTCCGTAGTGAGAGGAGACCTGTGCCCAACGGTAGGACAGTTATGAGTTGCGATGATGACTCAATTACACTATACTATATTTAACATAATAAATTATATCCACACTTTACAAAAATGTTTACAAAGGATTTTTTTGTTATTTGTGTTTATTTGTTAAACAAAATATTATTCCCAAACCAACAAAAATATTATCAGTGAAAACCATATCCAAATCGATCTTACCTTTTCTTAACAAATAAACAGAATATCCGATTGACACGGAAGTATCAAAAATCATTGTTATGACACCTCTTGCATTAATTAAACAGCCCTCATAACAGTCTTGCTTATATAAAAGTGAAAGGTCCCTCACTCATCATAATATAACAAAAACTGCTTTATATATAAAGATATTTAGCAGGGAGGTAATTTACAAAAATAGTAGACGTTCTGTTACGAGTCTCGGAGTCGGAGGGTTTTTAAAAAAAAGTTTATTCGATTTTGGAGGCAACCGTCTGGCATGGAAGATGGAATGAAACTGAGGGGGGAATGGATGCACTATGGGAATAAGCCGGACGGCAGATGCTGAGCCAGCACTTAGCCAGCAGAAAGGAGTGCAGGGGTCCACCGTAACAGCCCCCCGGGGAAGACTAAACATCGGGGTTAAAATACGATGTTTAGGAAGGTCAACAACAAAGATGATGAGGGAATTTAGACATTAACTCTAATGCTGGGACTCGGAACATCTTCTGGTTCAGAACTACGCTTTAAAGGTTTAAGAGGAATAACCGGATTGGGATCTGGAGTCTGGTTTGGATGTGGACTTCCAGGATCTGGTCGAGTTGAAACAGGGAAGTTGAAGGAGAGACGGCTGCTCGATTTAATTAAACAAAATAATTTCGCAATACAAAAAATCGAAATTACAATAATTAATAGAATTATTACAATAGAATAATGAGTCTCATATTTAATAATAGGGTGTTGGTTTATTATATTATCTGTTTCATCTGCTATAGATTTTAATTTTGATTTATTTTCTAATGTAAAAAGGTCTAAGTCGATATTTTGAAGGTTGAGATGAGGCTCATTATTAACTACACTTCTAAACTTATCTAAGTTACAACAAGAATCGTTAATGATATTAGAATCGGATTTAAAAATAGTGGCGTTAATTTTGAAATTATTAAATTTTGGTATTAATTTAGTACTTTTACAATAAGCAATACAATTTTTCGGGATAGTTAAAATTCCAGTACCGATTATGTTTAAATCAATAATTTTTAAGTTAGGACATTCAATATAAAGTTTGTTGCCTTGTGATTGTACATATATCCAGTTATTGTTATTAAGGGGTTTCCATAAATCTATATGTCCATGAAGGAAATCCGTTTTACACTGCACTGGTAACGCACTTATTACACTTGATAATATAACACTTTCACAACTCGGATTTGCGCTGGTCGGGAACACGGTCATGACGTCACATATGTATTCGCGGGAATTTATCGCTGTGCATTCCTTAAGTGATTCTAAGTTACAATATTCTGTCTTATCGTTGGTCATTGCTATATATCTAGTGCTAGGTACAATAAAACTAAAAGAGAGCGGTTTAACACTGTTATGTGGAGTAGGTAACGCTATATTATGAAACAAATTATATGTCTTTGCGGAAACTAAAGGTATTCTCAAAACAAAAACAATCTTGTTGTCTAAACTATAACATACTATCCTAGAAACATTCATCAGAGAGTGAATATTACTTAACGCTAAACTTATAGGTAGCTTAAAATCTACAGGCAAGTATCTGTAGTTATCGACAATTTCTTGGTACAATTGTGCAGGGGATAACACGGCCGGGTGCAGAATGTTTTGATTAGTTAGCATAACAGCATTCGTTATGTCTTCTAATTGAAATGATAAAGTGAGTATAGCTGCTTCTAAACTATTTAAGATTGAATTGATGTTAGCTTTTATAATTAACTCATTAGATATTATTGTAAGGTTTTTTAATTTCAGGGAGAAACTGTCGATAGCATAGTTAAGGCTGGCTTCATTAATCATAATCTGGTGTAAGGTATTATTAAATTTTGACAAAATAGTAGAGGTTACTAATATATTTTCTTTCATTAATGAACCCAATCTTATCTCATTATTTTGAATATTCTGGATGGCGTTGTCGTATTTGACAGCGTCATCTTCGTCAAGAGTTCCGAATATAATTTTGGAAAGAGCGCCTACGCCACCTATCCAGGCTCCTCGTTTCAAACGTTTATCTACTAGGTGAGATACAGCAGAATACTGAGAAACCATATCGTGGTATCTTACCGTCAATGGTTGTAATATATTTTGACATTCTAAGTTATCCGACGATTTAATTTGGATATTATTGCATAACACTCTAATTGTGCCCAATATCGAGTTAATGTTTTGCATATGAGGTTCAATATACGAGATATCGATTGGTATAACTACATCTAAATTACTTGTACGGATCTTAAGTTCGCCTATTGGGTCAAAGTATATACCGGTGCTCGTGTTGATCTGATGAACAAATTCTGGACGAACTTGGGCCAGTATGCTGTAAGAAAAGAGTAACTAATTGTGATACTAAGTGGAAGATAACCTCGTATAAGGTAGGACAAGGTAAGTTATTCTAAGTTAAGGTAAGTAATTCTATGTTAAGGTTAGTAATTCTAAGTTAAGGTAGGTCACTCTAGGCTAAAGGTAAGTAACTCTAGGTTAAGGTAAGTAATTCTATGTTAAGGTTAGTAATTCTAAGTTAAGGTAGGTCATTCTAGGCTAAAGGTAAGTAACTCTAGGTTAAGGTAAGTTAGTCTAGGTTAAGGTGAGTTATGCTAAAGAAAGGTAAGTTATTCTAAACTAAGGTAAGTTAGTCTAAGGTAAGTTTATTTAAGGTAAAGTAAGTTTGTCTTAGGAAAGGTAAGTTGCTCTAAAGCAAGGTAAGTTTATAAAAGATAAGGTAATGTTATTTTTTATAATAAGATATTTGTTTTAATTTGTGTTCGCCACTTCTTGAGTGTCTACACGTTTGACCTCGTCAAAATGGTGTTTTACGTGGCGTCTATTTATAAGTAACGAAAGTGTATGATTTCCGTGTACTTTTACGACCTTGTAAGGTCCTTTCCAAACAGGAGACAAGGCTTTACGTAGCCTTAAATGGTTTCTTAACATGACGTAATCGCCAACCTTATATTTGACTGAGCGACTACGTGAGTCGTAGTAGTTTTTAGAATTGGTTTTAGATTTTTGGATAAATTCTCTTGCTTTTTCACGAGTATGTTTCAACCTATGTTGTAACATTTTGACATACTCGGGATAAGTCGCAGTAACATTATCATTATAGACTGAGTCCGGGATATGCGGCTTGTGTCCGAATAGGAGTTCATAAGGGGAGTAATGTGTAGTCGAATGGACGGCGGTATTATATGCCAACATTGCCGTATACACGTAACGGGGCCAATTATCTTGGTTCTCATTAATATAAGGTCTGAGGTATTCCTTTAAGGTAGAGTGCGATCTTTCAAGAGAGCCCTGAGTTTGTGGATGATAGGGGGTAGACCATAATTGCTTAATTTTTAGGAAATGACAAGTTTTCTTAAATAATTCCGATGTGAAATTGGTACCTTGATCGGTAAGTATTTGTTTAGGAATTCCGAAAAGTGAAATGAAATGTAGGAGGCACTCACAGGATTCTTCCGCGGTGGTGCTGCGAAGAGGATACGCTAATGAATATTTAGTGAGGTCATCCTGCATTGTCAGGATGAACCTGAGTTTGGCTGTCCCTGACTCTGGTAGTGGACCTACGATGTCCAGAGAAATTCTTTCGAATGGAGAGGTCGAAGTCGTAGTTATTATCATCGGGGCTCTATTTGTTTGGCGCAAAGCTTTATTGGCTTGGCATGAAGAGCATTTTTTAATATAATTCTCGATGTCACTACGCATACTCTTCCAATAATACTTTTCTTTAATGCGGCTTAACATTCTGTTATTTCCTAAGTGACCCGCGATAGGAATATCATGGTTTTCTTTCAGGATTTTCGGGATTTCACTCAACGAGGGATAAATAACGTTATTATGGTATATATGTATTTTTATGTTAGTTCCATCGAATAAATAACTAAACATGTTATAAATTTTTACGAAAGAGTGTTTGTCAAAAGGGTTTTTAAAATCTGATGTACTCACTTCATTTATAGTAGGATAGGACATTATAATTTCATCGCGAGCATACTTTAGGGATTTAAAAATATCTTGATAGGAATAATCATCGAAATAATGAACTTTCGTAAACAAGAAAAGATATATTTTGTCTTGAATAGTAAGAGGTAAGAAAGTGTGTTGAGATCTTTCTTGTTTCAGAAATTCATCGCGGAGAGGCTCTGGGCAGTTATTAAGGACATCTTGGACATATGGCATAGACTCGTCCAAGTCTATTGAGGTAGGTATAATAAATAATTTTTCTCCTCCTTTGAGCAGATTTTCGTTGTGTTCCGTAATAGAAGTGTCATGTGATCTTGCAGGAGATCTAAGGAATGTCCGGTATGATTCATCACGAACAGGTAGGTTTTCAGGTGACAAAGGAGTGTCTGGACTAGGATGATTAGATATAGGTATTGTTTCAGGGTTCGGCTCATCGTGAACAGGTAAGTTTTCAGGGACTCCAGGATTCATCTCGTCGCGTGAAGGTAAGTTATCGAGCATAGTAGAAGGTTCAGGATTAGTTTGATTTGGTAAAATTATCGTTTCAGGATTTTGTCTACTAGTCGAAGGTTGAGGTTCATCATCTAAGGAATTCAGGAAATCCATCACATCATTTTCAATTTCAGGGTTCAAGAGATCTACTTCTAAACTGGATGGCGGAGATGTCATAACATTTTGAAGATCATTAAGTGCTTCATCAAATGGACTCATCTCTTGCGCAGGTTGTCGTAGGTGTTCATTATTAGAATTAGGGTTAGGATTAGGATTAGAGTTAGGGTTTTCAGGATTCTCTTTTTCAGGATATATAGGATTCACCGGATATCTGGAGAGAGCATCAGCAGCTGAATTTAAGGTACCTTTACGGTACATTATTTCGTAGTCGTATTCCTCTAGTTTTAATCTCCATCTCTGAAGTTTGCTGCTGGGATCTTTATGATTAAATAGCCATTTCAAGGGCCTGTGATCGGTGATGATGATGAACTTATGTCCATAAAGATAAGGACGAAACGTTTTACAACCGTATAAGATAGCTAGCAGCTCCTTCTCAGTGGTGCTATAATTGCATTCGCTTTTGTTAAGTGTACGCGATGCGAAGGCTACAGGTTGATCTTTACCGACAGATCCTTGTGAAAGGACAGCGCCTACTGCGTAATTCGAGGCGTCACAGGTAAGTATAAAGGATTTAGAGAAATCAGGATAAATAAGGAGAGGAGCAGTTGTTAGTTTATGTTTCAGCGTATCAAAAGATAGCTGTTGTTGGTTCTCCCATTTGAAGGGGACATCTTTTTTCAGGAGATTAGTAAGAGCTTTTGCAGTTTTGGAAAAATCAGGGATAAAACGACGATAATAGGAAACAAGTCCTAGGAAGGATTTTATATCTTTGGGCGTTTTAGGAATTGGAAATTCAGTAACAGCTTTTACTTTTTCAGGATTTGGTTTAACGCCTTGTTCTGTTATGATATGACCGAGATAGCAGACCTCACGCCGAAGGAACTCGCATTTGTCCGGCTGGAGTTTCAAATTGAAATCTCGAATTCTTTGGAAAATTGCCGTTAAATTACAAATGCTAGTTTGTAGGTCGTGGCCATAACAAACGACATCGTCGAGGTAGACGAAGCAACGAATGCCTTGAAGACCTGATAACACAGAGTTCATTAGCCTCTGGAAAGTAGAGGGGGCATTTTTAAGCCCGAAAGGCATTCTTGAAAATTGAAAATGTCCTTCTGGAACAGTGAAAGCAGTTTTAGGTTTATCTGCTTCGTTTAGTTCGATCTGATAGAAACCAGATGCGAGATCTAGTGTTGAGAAATATTTGCTGTTTCCAAGCTGATCAAGGATCTCTGTTATTTGAGGAATGGGGTAAGTGTCACCGATTGTAACATCATTCAGCTTGCGATAGTCGATGACTACTCGCCACTTTTGGATATTGGACGCATCGAGTTTTTTAGGAACAACCCAAATAGGTGATGACCAAGGAGAATCCGAGGGCTCTATGATATTTTGCTCCAGCATTTTATCAATCTGTTTTCGAACTTCAGCTTTATGAATTTCAGGAAACCTGTACGATTTGGTATGTATTGGGATATCTGTTGTAGTTTTAATTTCGTGTTTTAGGGCGTTAGTATGAGTGAGGTGTTCTCCAGGGAGATGGAATATATCAGAGAAATCGGAGCAGAGTTGTAAGAGAGCATCTCTTTCTTCTCTATTCAAATGAGAGATACGAAGTTGGTTTAATACCTCCTCAGTGCGCCTAAAACTATCTTTTGTGACGTTAATGTTATTTATCGCATTAGAACGTTGTGAATTAAATTGAAATGGCTCTAAACTTTCGAGTTTAAGATTTAGATTAGATTTTAGAGTAATAGGTTTTTCAGAAGTATTTACCACGGATATATTTATTCTATTATTATTTTTAACACGAACAATACTGTTTGCGACTAATAAGGTTTCTGAAAGTTTTTGATCAAGGATTAGTCCTTCTTTAATTTCAGGATTAGAGACAGAACATTCGATTACAGTTTCAGTTCGAGCTGGAATTAAATAGGCAGGATCATGGAAATATAATTTTAGAGCTGATTTTCCGATATGTAAAAGGTTATCATTATAATTTATGTTACAATTATGAGCATTAAGCATATCGGATCCTATGATACCATCATAAGGTAAGTGTATTGAATCAACAACATGAAATTGATGTGATATTTTAGATTTAGGAATTTGTATTATTAATTTAAAATGACCTCGAGTACTAATAGGTTCTGTAGAATCAATACCTTTTAGTTGAATAGTCTCTTTTACTAGTTTAGGATGCTTATCGAAACAAGAATATTTTAAAAGACTGACAGAAGATCCTGAATCGACTAACAAGGACAACGGAGTGTCGGATATCGAGGATTCTACAAGGACATGTGGTAATAAGGTTTTAGAAGGATCATTGGTTATTTCGTAAACGTTGGATTTAGAAGGACTTGGTATTTTAGGCAGTTCAACATTGTTACGTTGCTGCACGGATATAGTAGATTTTGGCAGATCAACATCCTTGTGTTGCTGCACGGATACAGTGGATTGCGGCAGTTCAGCATTGTTACGTTGCTGTTGCCTGGATATAGAATTAGTATTAGAGTAACGTCCATGTAGCGGAGTTGCTCTGGATATAGAAGTTGTTTTAGAGTAACGTCCATGTAGCGGAGTTGCTCTGGATATAGAAGTTGTTTTAGAGTAACTTCCATGTAGCGGAGTTGCTCTGGATATAGTAGTAGTATTAGAGTAACGTCCATGTAGCGGAGTTGCTCTGGATATAGAAGTAGGATTCGTGGTGCCGATTTTCGATTGCCGAGGTCCCGTACGACACCGGGACGAGACTCTTACTCGTTTTTTGAATCGTCATCGACGGTGTCATAACCCTCTGCAGGGTTCTCCGGATATTCATCATTTTCGGCTTCTACCTCGTTGGATAGGAAATTGACACGCTGGGGCACGTGTTGATTTGGATTCAAATTATTTTGACGATTATTGAATTGCCGTTTGCGGCACTGCTCCAGGGTGTGTCCTGGGTTTTTACAATAGCGACAAAATAGATTAGCAGGACTTGTGCGATTATCCCCATTGAATCTAGTAGGATAGGAATTAGGTTTTTGGGGAAATGACTTTGAATTAAAGAATTGTGTGTTTTGATTACGACGCGCAGGTTGCGAATTAGATGAGCGAGGAGTTTGCTTATATAAAGATTGTTGGATTTTCTCCTCTGAAATTGCCAGATTGATTGCCTCATTAAGTGTTTTTACCGACTTGCACCTAACAAAATTCGAAATACGGGGTGTCAACCCCATTTGGAAGTGATGGAGGGCTAATTCCTCCATGGCGGCTGTTCGCCCTATCATTTCACGGCTTTTGTGTCCGTGTGAAATGGAAATCTCTGTTAGTAGCTGGGATAGACAGGTTTCTATTCTTAAAGCATACTGACTGACGTTTTCGTTCACCTGCTGCTTACAATCTTGAAGTTCCATCAGGAGGTGAGCATAATGCTTCCTCTCACTAAATTGTGTCTTTAGGAAGTCTTTAAGCTGCGGGAAATTAGTGAATTCTTTAATAGAGCAGGCGATTTCCGCCTTGCCCTCTAATTGGCAAAGAATATATTTAAAAAGGATATCTTTTTGCGAATCTGAGGCTAACTCATAAGCATTGGTGCAATTTACCAGAAAAGAATTAAGTTTTTCTCTGGAACCGTCATATGGTTTAATAAATTTAAGTAACGTTGAAAGTTCGACTTCTAATTTAGGAGCAACCGACATTGTGGTCTTCTTTTTCGTTATAGACCTGGTCGAGGGACCTTGATAGGTAGGACATAGACCTTCTTCCTCAGTATCAGTGACGGCAATTTCGGGTTTTTCGAATTTTGTCGGGCTATGAGTCATTGTAACAGATTAATAATTCACAATTTAGAAAATAGTACAAAATCACGACCTAGAATAAAACGCAACACAGAAAATAGAAATGCACAATAGGTCATAAAATGTAAAAATGCTGTAGGAAAAAACACGACACACAAAATACAACAAAAAAAACAATACACAATACAATATAAGATATAAAAATGCTGTAAAATAAAAACACAGTACACAAAATTTTAAGACGCAAATAATGGTGAATCACAATTGATCAAAATGTGCAATAGAATATTAAACGTAACTTTTATTAATTACACATAACTTTTATTAACCAGATATTACTTTTACTAATGAGATATAACTTTTATTAATGAGATATAACTTTTATTAATGAGATATAACTTTTATTAATGAGATATTACTTTTATTAATGAGATATAACTTTTATTAATGAGATATAACTTTTTATTAATGAGATATAACTTTTTATTAATGAAATATAACTTTTTATTAATAAGATGTAACTTTTTATAAATTAGATTAAATTTTATTTATTAGATTAAATTTTTATGCATTAGATTAGATTTATTAGATTAAATTTTTATTTATTAGATTTTTTTTTATTTATTAGATTAATTTTTTATTTATTAGACTGGATTTTTATTTATTAGATTGGATTTTTATTTATTAGACTGGATTTTTATTTATTAGACTGGATTTTATTTATTAGGCTGGATTTTATTTATTAGACTGGATTTTTATTTATTAGATTAATTAATTATTTTATCAAATAGCGTATTAGTTGTAAATTAATTTATTAATGACTTAAGTTTTATGTAATTTTATGTATTAAGACAAGTAAGTACAATTTAGAATAGAGGACAATGGAAATAGTTACAATAGTTTTAAATTAATTAACGATATAGGAACGATTTAGAATAGACAATATGGAAATAGTTACAATTTACGAATGGAAAACACAATAGTTTTAAAATTATTTAGCAATGACCAAATAATTATATTATAAAGACACTTACAGGAATGCAGACAGCACGATAAGAATGTTCATGGTTTCTCGGGCGTTCCTGCGGATTCAGCGTTATAGACGTGATGATAAGCCACGGGTCGTCGCGTCGTCGGAGAGATGTATACCGGTCACAGCATGAAGTGATGCGTGACAGTGGGCATAACTTATCTGCTTCTGGATGAAGATCGGCTACAGCACGAGCAGTACGCAGCAGTGGACCTTTCAGCAGCTCTTCCGGGATCACGGACGTCCAGGAGCAGGCCAACTCGGTGCGACAATGAAGAGAGCACAGTGGAGTTAGCGGTTACACACAAACACGTACTTTTAGGAGTCTTTATGAGATTTTTGGAGATTTTGACTTTTAGGATTTAGCGATTCGCGTCGATTTTGAGTTAGAATTTAAGACACACTTGCGTCGATTTTGAATTAGAACTTTAGACACACACACACGCGTCGATTTTGACTTTAGGATTCAGAGACGTTACCGGGGACTCTTTTTGAATCCCTTTACGCTGCCACCAAATGTTACGAGTCTCGGAGTCGGAGGGTTTTTAAAAAAAAGTTTATTCGATTTTGGAGGCAACCGTCTGGCATGGAAGATGGAATGAGACTGAGGGGGGAATGGATGCACTATGGGAATAAGCCGGACGGCAGATGCTGAGCCAGCACTTAGCCAGCAGAAAGGAGTGCAGGGGTCCACCGTAACAGTTCGCTAGAACGAAATTTGTCATATTCCATTCCTAAGGGCTTATATAGGATAACTTACATCCTTAAGTTTATACCTCCGGATGAAATTTTGTTTGAAAATCAGTCACCAATACTTCCACGCGAGGCACGTCGGGGTAACAGCTAGTATATCATAACTATATATTTATAACGTAAACAAGACCCTAACCCATCAACGAGCTGTTCCGGAAATCTCACATCAGACTTGAATGTCTTAAGCCGATCGTGTTAAATTACCCTGTCCATTAGTGGTTAGGGTTACATGAGAACAAGCATTTAGTAGCTACAGTGTTATAGGTATTCTCTTAGGAAATACGGGATGGCAAATTGAGTTGTAAGCTATTCCGGACTGGTAATGGCTTTATTTAATTGCCTTGGATAGAAAATATTTAGACTAGATTTAGGTAATCTTGACGACCTGACGACCCTGTAGCCTAGTTGGTAGCGACCCTGCCTGCGACGCGAGGGGTCCCGGGTTCGATTCCCGGCCGGGGCAGATATTTATGTGGCAGATAAATATTTGTACTCGGGTCATGGGTGTAATTGTAATGTGTTATATGTGTAGTCCATGCCACCCGCGACACAGGTACCTAGAACCTACTGCGGGGGTATGAGTATGTTAGCGTTTAATTACGTAGCTATGTTGATGTTGTACATAAATATATAAATCTACCCAATTAATTATAAGGCCCTCAGGCTTCGGACCTGTTTCATTTAGCGACGGTAATATCGCATTCGCAGGTAATAGTTTATAAAACAAGTTTGATCGTTGCATCCCAAACGTAAAATGAGGCCTAACGAGGCTTATCTTCGGGCCTATGAATTTACAAATTTTTATGGGGAAGGGGGAGGGAGGCAACCGGACAACACACAATGATAATGGCACACCCAGACCAAGAACAGTTTAAATTCCTCATTATTTTTCGCACGCTGGGTATTAAACCCAGGACTCTTTGAACAGTAGTCTAGCGTAGGGAACATACGCTACGGGGAAGGAAATCATTTCTGTTTTAACTACTATTACTAAGGTAAAACATTCTTAAAGTAACTTAGCAAGTTTTAAATTACAAGGATTAAATAGTTTTGTAAGTTTAATTATGTTCACCGAAATGCGAGGCGCTATTCAAAATTTATTATTAAACATAATTAGACAGCGTCTAATTTTACTGCAGAGATAATACAGTAGTAATGTGCTCATGTATATTACAGCGTATTATAATCACAGCTCAATGAACTGTCTCGCAAATCACCAATCCAACTGTATACCATGG
Organism: Hesperia comma; assembly: GCA_905404135.1. Taxonomy (NCBI): domain Eukaryota; kingdom Metazoa; phylum Arthropoda; class Insecta; order Lepidoptera; family Hesperiidae; genus Hesperia; species Hesperia comma. The sequence goes on from FR990023.1 coordinate 11,883,395, forward strand.
ATCCTCCCGAGCCAAGATGTCAATATATCAAGATGACAGATCATTTGTCCCCGCCGGGTCATCTGTAATAGATAACTAATTACACAGATATTGATAGTTTAGGCTTACATTACTGATGTTACTAATGATATCGTAACTGACAAAATAAATACTTTATTTTAATTTTGGGCTATTTTTATAGCAGAGTTAAAGCTAGTAATTAAGAATTACAAAATTAAACTATCGTATGAGAGTTCTGTTATTGCAGAAGCAAAAGCAAAACCCACCAATGCGTTACTGATTAGAAAATAATAGACAAGCAACAAATAATATTTATTTTTTAAGAGTTAGGTAATAATGTTTACTCTTTTAACAAGCCGCAGCAGCTGAAAAACGACAAATTGTTACGTCATTGAGATACTTTGTAACACCGATAGGCAGGTTGTGTTTGTCCCTGTAGCTCGGGACCAGAATACGAGCTTCGGTATCCCCTGCCTGTCGTAAGAGGCGACTAAAAGGGGGCTTTCGGGGTTGTGGGCGGCTAGAGTGGGAGCTCGAACCGTCCATCAGCAACCCCGGGAAGGACGACGGTATGTGTGGCCGCATACCGTTTTACGGAAGGCTAGCGATGGGGCATTTAGTCTCTCGCGGGCAGAGCCCCAAGGGCGCCGCGCTCGGAGGACTCCGGTTGTGTTCCTTTGGAGATCCCGGAGTTCCCCACAAGCGCTGAGGTAGGCCACCGGGGGGGTTTTAGTGGGTAGAAATCCCACATAACTCTGTGTCGCTCCCACGGCACCGGGTACCTTTTGAAGGTTTCCCCCTCGATAACGAAAAAAAAAGGCAGGTTGTGTTGTGGAAACATAACGAGTATGTATAATAATAACAATTTATTTAATAGTATTACTGTAATAACGACGCGTAGGAACCCTTACTTTACCAGTACGGGAGAACTTTGTTTGTCCGCAGTCAATTAAAGGTTAAGGTTTTACGCCGCCCAATAGAACCATGGAGAACCTCTATAATTTTTCAAAAATATTAAAATTAGAAACCTTTTATCACTTCTCAATCACTAACTCACTTCTTTCCTAGTTGTCTAGGGGTTCATTGTTAAATAATAACTTTCCTGTCGTTTTCAGTAGGTACTTATACAATACACATACAAAACAATACCTACCTACAATAAAATAGCTTAATGTAAAAATGTATACTGTGAAAAACAAAAAACACGTTTTTAGTAGGTAAAACACGGTAGGCCGGTACCCGAATAGGAGTTCTCTTGTTTGGAGCTAATCCTAAGCTTAGTAACCGGTCATGCTTATCATAAAATTGCATTGTCATCGGAACTAGAGCAATTATGCAAAATTGCAAGTCTGCAGAGTAAGGGAATAAGCTATAATTCACCTTGCGAAATAGACCCTGGCATACATACACACATTGCATCTTAAATAAAAGCTTATAATAAAAAAGCGTTTAGAATTAATTATACTTGGTCATATTTAAATACTCGAGTACTTTTGATTAATAAGTAGTCTCTTCTTGCTTTCTCAAATTACTTCTCTCTCCAAGATAAGACGAACAAATTTCACGTTGTAAAAGCGCAGGTACTTTTAAATTCGAGCTTAAATTTCGCCGCTTAAACTAATCCGATAAGAAAACGACTAGTGGTGAAATAAATAAGGAGTTCTATCTGCAATTACATCGCCTGAGGCCGCATTTCTGCCGTAATGTGAAGGGCTCGTTCATTTGCGTTAATATAGACGGTTAAGAAAATCTCTTTAAATGTACACTTGTCAAACTGAAATGGTTCAAATTAGCTGGGCCAATGAACCAAACGGCGAAACATGTGTTTTCGGGCATGAAAAGTACCTTACGGAGAAACCCTTCTTTCTTTCCTATTCCTTTTTACTTGGCCGACAAAGCAACAATGATCACTTGAGATAGCTTGTCTTTTTTTTATAGCCTGAAGGGCTGACGTACAAGCAGACGAGCCAGCTGATGGTAAGTGGTCATCGTCGCCTATGGACACGAGCAGCACCAGGGGAGTCACCAGTGTAACGCCGGCCCTGAAGGAGAACTCTTTTTACACCTTTCTTGAAGAATCCCATGTCATAGTGCTCCGGGAACACCATAGAAGGAAGCTCATTCCACATCTTGCACGTTCATGTCTTGCACGTACGTTTGTCTGCTAGTTTATCAGTTATTAACACAATACTAATAGAGCAATCAAATGCCGGTGTTATAAGCTACAAATATTATTCTCCACAAATCCGCACTGGAGCAGCGTGATGGAGTATGCTCTAGGATTTCTCAATGATGAGAAGAGACCCGACTTTAGTAGTGGAACATTAATATGTTGAAGTCGTGGTTGTAGTCAAGACATTGTGAAAAGTATCATAATTTTTTTGTTGTTTTCGAATAGGCAACAGACACAGAAAAAAGACACAGATTTCCCGAAGCTAGAACGAGGAAGTATAAACTGAAGAAACGAAATCCAATACTCGATTCATGCACCCCATAATATCTACTTTTATAAAAAATGTATGTCGCCGCGGATATAGATATGTCGCCGCGGATATAGATAGATACCAAGGTGTAAAAACTTACATACATCCAGGCGCAGACAAATTAGCACATAAGTCTTGATTCTTTCACATTACAACATTGTTTTTCAAACACTACTTCTTAATAACTTTGCTTTGTAAACCTTTTATTATCAACCATAATAACAAATAAAAACTCTAGGTTAAGATACTGTCGTAACGTTTTAGACTTAAATAATTTTAGTCACTACTAACACAAACTACCCACAATAATATTTATGAATTGTTAATGGATGACATTTTGACGCAGGAAGTAAGTTTTAAATCTTACATTTTTATTCAATATCATTTTGAACTATTTTAGACGTTCGTAAAATCATTTCATATTTTGAAATGAATTATTACATTGTAATTTAAATTATTAAGCTACTTAGAAAACATTGGTAAAATAAATAACGAATTTTGTTTCCGCCCCTTCTTTGCGAGAGTGGGGATTTGTAACACGTGCACTTGCTTATTTAAGACCGAACGCGAGAGAGCTCGGGCACTTTTGCATCGAGCGCTCGAACGGTGAGGTCTTTTCTATTGTATTCCTAATTGTTTATTTCAATTTAAAATTAAAATTAAAATTGTTTCAGATTATTTTTGTTTAAAAATTAAAAATTATTTTGGTTAATTTAAATTTATTATTTGAATTGATTTTTGTTTAAAAATTATTTTGGTTAATTTAAATTTATTATTTGAATTGAATTATCATTTTTGAATTTTATTATTTTTGTTTAAAAAATTATTTTGATCAATTTATTATTTGAATTCTATTATTATTATTACTTGATGAATTTAATTGTTATTTTATTATTATTAGTAAATTAGTAAAATTCTAAATAAACAAATTTATTAATTTCTATGCTTTTATTTTTACGCTTTTATTATTAATTGGAAATGGATAAAGATAACATGACCGAGGGCTCTCGAGGAGTCAACGGTCATGATCTTTTTAAAAATTATAATGTTGACCAAAATCCGACATCAGAAGTGGGATCGCTTCCGCGATCCCTTTCTGCCGGTCATGATGTTACAGACCCTGACTCCATCCCGGGACCTTCTAGTGCGGAGGTTCCTGCAGCAACTGCGCCTCAACAAAACAGTTTGTTGACTTCACCTACGGATACCGTAACTTTGCCATTGGCTAATAACGTTATACCTCCCCAGTTCTTTCTGCAGATGATGACTATGATGCAGAGCATGAGCGATCGTCTTCTACAGAAGCCAACCGAGAGAGTAAGGATTAACGACCTATTTTTACCTTCCTTTGATCCAGATGGCAGCGTTGGTGTTCGTGAATGGTGTAATCACATCTCCACAGCTGTAAGTACCTACCAACTTTCTGACTACGACGTTCGTATGAAAGTAAGTAGCTTACTCAAAGGACGTGCTCGAGCATGGGCTGACAATTGGTTAGTTACCACCTCCACATGGGAAGAACTCCGTGAGACCATAATAACTATATTTGAACCAGAAAACAGATATTCCCGCGATATCCTTAAATTTAGAGAACGTATTTATAGCCCCAATAAGAATATTTCAGAATTCTTGTCTGAAGGTTGGTTACTGTGGAGGAGAGTTACCAAAGATAAATTGGATAATACCGATGCAGTGGAGGCTGTCATTGGAATGATAAGTGACGAACGTTTGAGAATAGAATTAATGAATGTTAGAGCTAAGACCGTACCCGAACTGATTTCAGTGGCATCAGCCATCAGAACTAAACGCCCCAACGTGCCTCCGCTACATCCAAATATGCCCCCACAGAAACGACCTAGATTCTCCCAAGACCATAGAAACGTTCCTCAATGCAGTTTTTGTAATAAATTAGGTCATGTCTGGCAAAACTGCCGTAACAGAAATGAATCTAGCCACCAAATAAGATCGAGTACTCCAGCTAGCAGCACAACCCCAACCACCGTCACCAACGCAAGTAAGTATTGCTCATTTTGTGCTAAACCTGGTCACACTTTTGATACTTGCTTTCGTCGTGAAAAGCAAGTTGCATCTAACATAAACTCCATATGCAAAGATAATAAAGGTAAGTTAAACACTATGCGTATGTATGTAGGGAAATTGGAAATTGACACAGTTTTTGACAGCGGTGCAGAGTGTTCGGTGATGCGAGAGACTATTGCTAATAAAATTCCAGGGCGTAGGCAGCAGGTAGTTAGTTATTTACGTGGACTCGGTCCAGTACCAGTTATATCTACAAGTACTCTAAAAACGGTATGTATTATCAATGACATTAATGTAGAAATACTTTTCCATGTACTGCCTGACTTTGAAATGACAACTAATGTATTAATTGGATCAGACTTACTTCGAAATACCGGTTTAAGCGTTATTATAACTCCCAAAACCGCGACATTAGTATCTCAGCCCCAGATCATGCATGTTCGTTCTGATCGTCCCATTTTTAGTAACATTAACCACGATTTAACCGACCAAACTGAAATTGATCAATTACTGTCATTACTTAACCGATATTCGTACCTATTTACTAAAGGTTTTGCAAAGACTCGCGTTAATACTGGACAGCTTGAAATTCGTTTGAAAAATCCGGATAAATACGTAGAACGTAAGCCTTACCGATTAACCCCCATTGAGCGCCAAAAAGTTAAGTCTATTGTTTCCGAATTGATCGAAAACAACATAGTTAGAGAAAGCAAATCCCCTTACTCAAGTCCGATCATTCTTGTAAAGAAGAAGAACGGTGACGACCGAATGTGTGTTGATTACCGAGAGTTAAACTCGAACACCATTCGTGACCACTATCCACTCCCTCTTATAGGAGATCAAATAGACCAATTAGCAGGTGGTAAATACTTCCATACACTCGATATGGCATCTGGTTTTCACCAAATCCCAATTTCCCCTGAGTCCATAGAAAAAACAGCTTTCATTACACCCGACGGATTATACGAATATTTAACTATGCCATTTGGCCTCTGTAATGCGCCCTCGGTGTATCAAAGATGCATTAATCGTGCTTTAGGACCTCTTCTCAACCCCGGTAGTGCTGACAATGGTATAGATAGCGTCGCACAAGTCTACATTGATGATGTCATTAGTAAAAGCTGTGACTTTCTCTCTGGTCTTTCATATCTTGAAAGAATTTTTATTGCTTTACGAGACTCGGGATTTTCAATAAATGTTGAGAAATGTTCATTTTTTAAGCGATCCATCGAATACCTTGGCAATGTAATAGAAGACGGTAAGGTTCATCCAAGTCCCAAAAAGGTCGAGGCCCTTCTTAAAGCCCCCATTCCAAACTCTGTAAAGCAAGTTCGGCAGTTTAATGGTCTCGCGGGTTATTTCCGCCGATTTATCCCAGATTTCGCACGCATAATGGTTCCCTTATACAACTTAACTAAGCAAGGAGTTAAGTGGTCCTGGACAAATGAACATGAAGAGGTACGTCAAAAAGTCATCCATCATTTAACTTCTAGTCCTGTACTAACAATATTTAGGGAAGGCGAACCAATTGAACTTCACACCGATGCCAGCTGTCTTGGATTTGGAGCGGTTCTCGTGCAAGTAATCAACGGTCGACAACACGTAGTGGCCTATTTCAGCATGCGGACAACTGACATTGAAAGCAGATATCACTCCTACGAACTGGAGACACTAGCAGTTGTGCGAGCAATCAAGCACTTTCGACACTACCTTTACGGGCGTAAGTTCAAAGTCATTACAGATTGTAATGCCTTAAAAGCTTCAGAGCACAAAAAGGATCTCCTACCAAGGATTCATAGATGGTGGGCTTACTTACAGAATTTCGAGTTCGAAATAGAGTACAGGAAAGGCGAGCGAATGCAGCATGCTGATTTTTTCAGCCGAAATCCAAATTCACTTATAGTCAACGTGATGACAAAGAATTTGGAATGGCTTGTCGTGGAACAGCATCGAGACCCTCAGCTTAGACCAATCATAGATGCCCTGCACAATGGTGAAGCGGTACCCGGATATGTTCTCGAAGATAATACTCTCAAGTATAAACGGACGGACGAGGTATTTGGTGCACAGAAACTTATTATGGTACCTAAATCTTTTCAATGGAGCTTGATAAACACCTTTCATACGGCTCTCAAGCATACAGGCTGGGAGAAAACTCTTGGCAAGATAAGAGAAACATATTACTTTGACAGGATGAACACCATTATTCGACAATTCGTCGATAATTGCGTGGTATGCAGGACATCTAAGCAGTCTTCTGGGGCTACGCAGGTACAATTACACCCTATACCAAAGCCAACAGTTCCATTCGAGATGATCCACATGGACATCACGGGTAAGCTTGGAACTCCACAGGATCAAGAATATGTCGTGGTCACCATCGATGCCTACACTAAATACGTATTGCTTCGTTACACCAATGACAAAAGTCAGCATAGCGCTCTTGGAGCTCTGAAACAGGTGATACACTTATTTGGAGCACCAAAGCAGATAGTGGTGGATGGTGGTCGTGAGTTCCTTGGTGAGTACAAGAACTACTGCGATAAGTATGGCATAGAAATACATTCTATTGCACCCGGTACCAGTCGAGCTAACGGCCAGGTAGAACGAATGATGGCTACACTAAAAAATGGTCTAATAATGATTAAGAACTATGAAGTAGCAGAGTGGCATACTGCTCTGGAAAGTCTACAGTTAGCATTTAATTGTACGGTACACAAAACAACTGGTATCGCTCCACTCACACTGCTAACCCGACGCCAGAATTGCGTACCACCAGAATTATTGAATCTTGTAGATTTTGACAACCAGACAATTGATTTTGAAACAATTCAGAGGCATATTCAGCAAAGGATGGTCGAAGCGGCTGGCAAAGATAAAGAAAGGTTTGAAAGGGGACGAGCAAGGATACAGAGGTTCCAGAGAGGGGATTTCGTGCTAATCAAGAATAACCCAAGGAATCAAACTTCACTGGATCCAAAGTTCAGCATGCCTTATGAAATCCATCGAGTACTTGATAATGACCGCTACCTTGTAAAGAAAGTTATTGGTCATCACGGACGTTCTCGAAAAGTAGCTCATGACCAACTACGTCGAGCCCCACAGCCGGGATGCAGTAGCGAAAGGTTAATGACTGTGTCGCCGTCTAACGAACTCGAATCTTTACAGGAAGAAGCCCAACCAAACGAACAGGTCGCTGGACCATCAGGTCTCTGCGCTGGACCATCGACTCGCCCAGCGGACGATAACGATTCTTCTCAAGATGACTAGTTGTCTCTGCGTGGTCAAACCATTTTGATCTGGTGAGCCCTATTCACATTATTTGCTTTTTAAACTACTTGTAACATTGCATTGTTTTAATAATAATAAATAATTTGCTAATTTATCATGCTATTAATAACACACGGTGTTGCTTAAATAGTTCTATTCAAGAAATGCATTTGGCGTGCGGATCCGACTGACAACCACAAAAATGTTGATGACGATGTGGAGGCGTCATACAACCTCTAAAAGAACAACCCTACTGTTGGGCACATACGATTAAAAAGAACAACCCTACTGTTGGGCGCATACACTTAAAAAGAACAACCCTACTGTTGGGCAAATACTATTAAAAGAACAACCCTACTGTTGGGCAACTATTATTAAGATTATATTGTGGAACGGGTGGAGACGTTCTATGATAAATTTAAAGTGTTGTATGTTCGAGTGATGCCCCAAAGCCATATTAAATAGATGTACTGATTTTTGAAATACTGAGATACTAAATAACCCATTTCGGATGTACCGAGCTAGACTGAAAAAAAAAAAAATGTTTTATTGCAGATATACGGCGCAGAGCACGCACCGCACATCAGTATGGCCGTGTCGCCGCGGATATAGATATGTCGCCGCGGATATAGATAGATACCAAGGTGTAAAAACTTACATACATCCAGGCGCAGACAAATTAGCACATAAGTCTTGATTCTTTCACATTACAACATTGTTTTTCAAACACTACTTCTTAATAACTTTGCTTTGTAAACCTTTTATTATCAACCATAATAACAAATAAAAACTCTAGGTTAAGATACTGTCGTAACGTTTTAGACTTAAATAATTTTAGTCACTACTAACACAAACTACCCACAATAATATTTATGAATTGTTAATGGATGACATTTTGACGCAGGAAGTAAGTTTTAAATCTTACATTTTTATTCAATATCATTTTGAACTATTTTAGACGTTCGTAAAATCATTTCATATTTTGAAATGAATTATTACATTGTAATTTAAATTATTAAGCTACTTAGAAAACATTGGTAAAATAAATAACGAATTTTGTTTCCGCCCCTTCTTTGCGAGAGTGGGGATTTGTAACACGTGCACTTGCTTATTTAAGACCGAACGCGAGAGAGCTCGGGCACTTTTGCATCGAGCGCTCGAACGGTGAGGTCTTTTCTATTGTATTCCTAATTGTTTATTTCAATTTAAAATTAAAATTAAAATTGTTTCAGATTATTTTTGTTTAAAAATTAAAAATTATTTTGGTTAATTTAAATTTATTATTTGAATTGATTTTTGTTTAAAAATTATTTTGGTTAATTTAAATTTATTATTTGAATTGAATTATCATTTTTGAATTTTATTATTTTTGTTTAAAAAATTATTTTGATCAATTTATTATTTGAATTCTATTATTATTATTACTTGATGAATTTAATTGTTATTTTATTATTATTAGTAAATTAGTAAAATTCTAAATAAACAAATTTATTAATTTCTATGCTTTTATTTTTACGCTTTTATTATTAATTGGAAATGGATAAAGATAACATGACCGAGGGCTCTCGAGGAGTCAACGGTCATGATCTTTTTAAAAATTATAATGTTGACCAAAATCCGACATGTACGTGCCGGGTTTTCGTTTTTCTTTCCTTATAGGGGCATAGACAAGGAGATCCAACTTACCTTTATTTCCATAATAAACTGTTTTTATGACACAAAGGTCATTCGTATGCATCGTAAAATCGTTGTTATAGTTTTGAAAACATTTTGATGCCCGTTTGATTTTACCTTACCCTTAGGAAAAAGGATGAAGCCCTCATAAAAATCCATTAGTAAATACAATGAAATACTGCTCAAATCGGCATTACGGTGGAGTAATTATGCCTCCTCAGGTATGACAAGAGTACCTTTGCTTAGTACTAGGCTATTCATGAGTTGAGGCCACCGGCCACCCGTTAAAATTGTTTTTGTCAATAAACTAGCTTCCGTCCACGCCATCATCGTATGCGTGGATTTTTTTTAAAATTTCAGCCACATAACTTCTTTATTTGTGAACCGATTTAAATGATTAGATATTTTGCGTCCTCGTTTATTCTGAGTACTGCAAGCTTTAGTACATAGTATCTCAATGACTGCAAGATTCTGAAACAAATTTGCCTACGTCAGTGTCATACTTCCGTCCGAATATTATAGTGTCTTCGAGAAAATAGTGAATAGGCTTTTGTAAGTTAGTGCGCTTTACCACCAATGACTAGATTGCTGCTTACTATCAGGTGCCATTGTAGTCAAGTAATTACTTAGGTAAAAATTAGATGTTAAAAATTTAAGATTATAATTCGATAAGAACCTACAATACTTAAAATGTACCGCAGAACTTTTTCGATACGTTTGTTAAACGTTAGTGTACTATAATCTATGATGCTTGTAGATTGTACATATATATGAATGTATGTGGAAGGCCATATCCATTGAGATACTTAGTACTAAAAGCTATATCCACCTTTCCATAAATTACACTGCCGCCCATAGATATTCAAAACATCAAGGTACGGGTGAAAGAAGGAATAAAATATGACATATTTCATGGTGAACGCACAATTGTTTATGTAAATAGATATGATCAGATCTGATGGTAAACGGCCACTAAAAGATCACCAAGGACATTAAGAGGGAGAATGACAGAATGTCATTTTTGTTCCTAATGTCCATTTCATACTAAGAAAGAGCCATTCAACTGATTATTAAATGCTGTATATCAATAATTCAATTATAATCTAAGCACCTAATTTATACGTGTATAATTTTGGGAATGCTAGAGTGCACATAGCACTAGAGCGTTATTTTTTGGATGTACTGCAAATTGTAAAAGTTACCTTAAATCTCAAAGAAAAAAACGAAAGAAACTCTAGCATAATATTGCTATCGATACACTTCATTAATGAATTTAAAAATAAAAACTAATTGGAGCTGATTTCACTGCACTCTGAAATACAGTAAATATGAAACTGTGGCATATTTGTGCAAGTGCTAATCCTCAAAGGCCAAATTCTGGTTAAAGCCAGCTAGGTAGTGAACAGTAAAGCGGTCAGCGGCTTACCATAATAGATTTTCATTAAATAAGGAAGCGGAAGGTGTTTTGCAAAACCCAATCTATTTACTCGTTAAGATTCCTAAAGAATTTATTACACGAGGGATTTCCTTAAGTTGAATGAAAATTTATCGAAGTGGACTTAAGTTTACTTTACCATGGGCCTTCTTTACCTATTTATAAAATAAGCTCAATTTTAGGCTATTTATAGATAATTAAGAGGTACCTACTGATAGTAAGTTAATAGCAATTACATTGCCAATGACATTGAAGGCATTCTCTGTAATTTCTAAAAAACTGAAAATGCTTTATCAATCCTGGTTAATTAGATGTGTAAATCAAATTTATTTTCTAATGGTTCTCTCCGATTAATAGCTGATATCCTTTAAATCTGGCGCTGTGGACAAAAGGAATACGTCACATAAGTTTACTTTTTCGACAAGCCTAACCGGTAAATAGTAGCGATTTATGAGTTACTATTAGTAAAATCTTCCATTGAGAAATCAGTTATGATAGTAACTCACTGGCAGAGAAAGATCAGGTTTCATTATGATTGATTTACTTAATGATCAGGACGTTTGGAAATGAGTCTCGCCAGGTAAGCATGTAATATAATTTTGAAATCAGTAGTGTTTAAACATATGCTGAAGAGATTTTTACCGAATTATCTTCTCTTTAATAAGACTTTTTCTAAAACGGTGGTACATGGAATAAACGGGTGGAGTTCAGATTTGTTTTTTTGCATTTCGCATTTTCAATAGCTCCACAGAGAATCATAGCGCGGCGTTAAAAATAATGCCTTACTTAATCACTTTATTACGCCTTTTGTATTGAACCAAAAATATATGGGAAGAGCAGTCACGCTTTTGTGCAGAGTGGGTCGAATCAGATCAAACATTTCCCGGGAAATTACGATAATACGACCTCTTTCATAATTCAATGGTACGGGCACTTTAATGATTCTAGTAAAGCTTTGATGTATCATTTTTTCCGTCAAAGAAATAATTTTCTGTTTCCATTGGAATAAGATTAATAATTGAAATAAGATTTAGGTTGTTCGAGGTTCTATTGATTCTTTAATCCAATTTAACCTTCGCTGCTTGTAATTCTACGCTGGCTGTTGGATGAGTCAATACTTTGTAAGTAGTAAAGCCTTAGTGCCAATGGTAGTACCTAAACACATTTCGTCTATAGTTATGAATTTAAGTATCTCATATTAACTTAGTCCTATTAGGGCAGTCTTAAACACAGTTTGAATCACTTATTTGTGATTCAAACATGAAATATTTTTATGTTGGTGCTGGAAAGTTACTAAAAAACCTGATTGCTATTATTTAATGGCGCAATGGATAACATACCGGATCACCGTTCTAAGTGGTTCATGAGTTCAATTCCCAGCGAAGCGGAAAGGGTGATTTTTTAAAATTTCTGTTATCGATTCGAATGTGTGAGTTATGTGTGTTGTATATGTATGTGATGTCCATATATTATGTATTATGTGTGTAAGTATTATGTGTGGTCCGTGGCATTCACGAGACAGGAAATTTTTTTTGTGTGTGTCTGTAGAACCACTTATTTAAGGTTATTTTTCATTATGTAGGTAAAGAACTAAGTTATTTGTTCGTGAGTATTAATGACTGCTTTTCTTTAGTTGGCAAGTATTGGTGATTGAAATTAAAAAATATTATGAAATCCATGTTCCATCCACGTTACGCATTATGATAATGTAACGTTTATTATTATTATTATTAGTGTTCAAAATTCCTAAATTTCTTTCTTTCCAGTTTTCTCTTTATATTTTTCGAAAATAGTTGTCCGCAAAGAAATGTTCTGTAAAATTAAGTACAATGGATAAAATACCTTAAAAAAAAACTTTTGTGTAAATATCTATTTAGTGTGTACCTACAGTCAATAAAGAATCCTAAATAGCTGAAAAAAGAAAGCGATAAGACCAATTTTATTTTATTATGATGGCAAAAACAAATTTCACATTTTTCAAATAAATCTCAATCTCAAATTCTCCAGCACGATTGACTTCAAAAAGTGCAACGCATTGAAAATTTCAGTGTAAACCTGCCCAGATTCTTTCAGTTACGTATTCCCAAAGTGAAATATAGGTAGTATTTCGTCAAAACCACTTTCTATTTTCTATCTCCGAGTATTTCTCGAGGGAACAAGCGTGACAGGAAAATAAATTGAATTGAGAAGACTACCCAAGGGGTCAATTCGAGGTCAAAAGTCATAACATTTGCGGCAATTTCTCTAGTTTATTTTTTATAGTAATAAAAACGGCAAACAAACGGCCGACCCATCTTGGATCACGTACATGCAGATGGGTCGTAAACTGCTTTTTTTTACACCTTCTTATTTTACTACGTTTTATAAATAGTAAAACCACAGTATGGCGCAATGGTTATCATGCCAGACCGCGTTCAAAGAGTCCTATTCTGCGAATCAGCAAGACGATGAATGATGTATTTCAATGTCTCTTACTGGTCTAGGTGTGCTCTTGTCTTGTTATTTTGTGTGATGCTTTTTTTCTGTAGCTAACCAATTTTTAATTACAAGTAGATTTTACGGACGCTATCCTGCTAACTAAAGCTTTTATGAATAACACTTCGAAGCATTTTGTAGGCCAAATGTGTCAAATTATTCCTACACAACAGAAATAAATCAACAGAAATAAAATAACGGAATTGGACCACACGACATCTGCTTTACGTTATCCGAAAATCCTTTTGTAAATGACTTGTTTATCGTATGTTACAGAGATGACGTAGGTAACGAGAAATATGATACGTATGTGCCTTGAGCAGAAATTTCATGTCACTAACATAACATTGTCGTAAATAATAATAGCAGTGATACCAGATGATCGATAAACTCCCGAATCTTACAGGAATCTAACCCTCCTTGGGTGTTATATGCATATTATTATCTTTCCACGGTGAAGAAAGAAGTGTGTTCTTCATAATGATTCCCAAATATGCGTGAGAATCGTGTGTGTGAAGTCCGCCAATCTGCACTTACACTAACTTATGAACACTTTAGCCAACCCGGTGGAATATGGTCTGTAAACTTCATACAGTGTGAGGAGACTTGAGTCAAGTGGGACAGTTACCTATAACTAAGTAAAAGTAAATTGTTGTAAAACACTCGATTGGAAAGATTGTTGCAGTTTTACTCTGACACTTGAACATCTGACATACCTCATCTGACAGGTGACTTACCTGATCTGACAGCTGACACCTTATTGGCTGCAATTAATAAGCACTTATTAGCACTTATTGACCAATAAGCGCGTATCTATTACTGGGATCAGCCAATAGAATACATTCCCACTTCCGTTGTGAAAAAAACATACACTTTTTGGAACGAAGTTCCTTACGGCAGGCTTGGAGGAGATAGGGATTTTGCTGCGCGACCGAACTGAAAAAAAATGTGATAGTAAAACCGTAAGAAAATATGCGTGGAATAAAAGCGTTAAATTGTGCGCAGGCGCGACAGCAATAAGGAAGTGTAATAGCTTTTGCGTGAAACGTTGATTCTAGAGCTAAAAACCGACGTACTAAGTGCTGTGTAATAAGAAATCACCCGCATTACTGCAAATTATTAAACATTGCAAACGTTTGATCAAGACGCGTAAGCGTGTTTGAAATCCGCATCACATAGGACCTTTTTCACTCAACGCCAAGCGTAAGCGGGCGTACCGGGGCATTTATTGCTGTGCATTTTGGACTGCGAATATTATTTTATTTCCTTGAGACAGTTAAGGGGCATTTGTTACTGTGCACTAACATTATTATTTTACGTAATTTATTATTTCCTAAAATACTGAATTTCCTAAATACTTTCCTGTACTTAAATAAAAACTAATCAGCAAAATTTAAGAGAAAAATCAAGAAAACCTACATAAAATTGAGCACGATTTTTTTGCAAATTGTGTCGATTCTACATTAGCCGAAGGGACTTCGTTCCTACCTGGTGTCCCACGCCACCACATCTTTTATTATTTTTCGGCTTCCATCGGTATGTTCTGTTCGATAAGGTACTTCGTCCCAAAAATAAAACACGGGATAGAGCTTAGATTTTTAAACGACTTCAATTAGTTTTCTTGATTAAGCTACCGAAGCAAGACAATAATTGCTTAGAAACAAAAAGTTGTCTCAAGAATTCATTTTGAGGAGAGAAGACTTTGTTAGTTGGATAACTTAATTGGGTTTTATACTAGAAGTGCTGTTCATTATAATTAATTATTATTGGAGCTTGAAGCCATGAAATAAATTAAAGTGAATGGCCCTTGTAACATAAACAAAACAAGATTGAAATTGTTTGTTGTTTTAAGATATTGTGTTTACTGAAATAATAATCAGATTATTATCACTAGTAATTTGACTTTGGCTTAGTTGTCGCGGTCTTGTGTCGCTCTGTTGTGTTTAGTACTTACACGAAATCAAAGTGTAGGTATTTATTTTCCCCATATGTGGAAAAATGATCTTAGAGTCTACTCGTTTCCTTAATTTTTTAACCGACTTCAAAAAAATTAGAGAGGTTCCCGATTTTGGGCAAACCGATTTTGATAATTATCCGACATGAAGTTTTGAGTTATCTCTACTTATCGATTTCCGATCGGATTGACGTATACCTAATATGATACTTTTAGTTTAATTGTGGTTCGTAGGCGGATTGACCACGAGTAGTTTCAGACCAGCGTTTTACTTATAACAAAACATAGACTAGTAAGATGTAAAGCTTCAACACTACGAGCCATGAACACACTGATACCGTTCAAAGTCACAAACTATAGACGTAACATTGTTGAATAGGGGTTCAAATTGGTTACATAT
Source organism: Hesperia comma (assembly GCA_905404135.1). NCBI lineage: Eukaryota > Metazoa > Arthropoda > Insecta > Lepidoptera > Hesperiidae > Hesperia > Hesperia comma. The sequence continues at coordinate 11,899,126 of FR990023.1, forward strand.
TTCGTATCCGTGAAAGGTGTGTATGTGTGTAATGCTCGCATGTTGAGCATTTGGAGTATAATTTCGCGGAAATACTCTGCGTGTACGCTCAAACCGGAGTTTTTAATATTCTTAAAAGATAAACAGTTTTATTTTATTTTCGCAATGAAGCCTATCAATATAGGTCTACTCTAGTATCAATACTCATCTTGTTCAGTTACATAACATTATAAAAGAACTTACCTGTTAAGTACGTAAAATCCACAAAAAAGTTACAAAGACGTGTAAGTAATTTAAAGAAATGGAAACCTAGAAACATAAAATCGGCATTTTGTGTTGAAATCTAAAAAGGCGAACAACTTAAAATGGTTAGGTTTTGAAAAGGGTGTCCTAAATAAAATCTGTCGGTAACGATGTAACCTCCTCAAGGATTTAGGTCGACTTAAGCTGTTACACTGTACTCAGTATATTAAGGACGTAACAACCACTGATATAGATTCAATTAAATGTTGTTTCTCTTTTAAACTCCAAATTAATTTTAAGTTTAATTTAATGCTGTAATAAAGACATTTTATGACGCTGCCGCCTATAGAGTTCACCTGGGGTCACAATACCTTATACCTATAATTTCTGCTGTAAAATAATTGTTTTAACGGCTATTGTGTCCCGGTTGAAAATTATGTGAATACCGTTTCGCTTTTTAGATGCAACTATCTAGAGTAGCAACACATTTGTAGCCGAATTAAAACTAGACTCTCACTCAGTGGCGTAGCTTGGGTTCGTGCCGCCCGGGGTGGAGAGACAATTTGACGCTCCTACGTAAAAAAATTTACTTACCCCATAAAGCGAAATAAAAATCAAATAATATTTTTTTTTGTGTACATATACTTTTTTATTTAAAAATAATAGATATCATACTGCACGCAAAAAAAATTGCTTTGCGTAGGTATACCTTTTTATTTAAAGGAGGTATTTGATTTAAAAAAAATTCAATCAAATACCTCCTTTACTTTAGCCACAGCAATTTTTGTTCCAATATTCAAAATTTTAACACGTTGTATCTATTATTAACTAGCTGTGCACGCGGCTTCGCTCGTGTGGAACTCAGTGTGTCACAAAATTTTTCCTGCGTGAATCCCGACCCCGCGAGAATTCTAAGATAATTATACCTATATTATTAAAAAATTGGTTGTCTGTAAAGTCGGTTTACTGACGATAGTTGAACGTGACAACGTCTTAAGAAAATACTGATGGAATGGTAGCATAATCACTAATAGTCATCCTAAACTATCTTTGAATACTTAGTTATAATTTATTTACTGTTATATGGCAGTTAAAAACCTTTATTAAATATTTTACCAAAAAGACTAGTCGTTGCATACCGTATAACGAAACATTAATCTTTAGCTAGTCTGTGCATATTATGTCATGTCAATGTGCCACAAACAAGTCAAAACAAACCTGGCTGGTTATAAATAATTTCGATAAAAAGCAAAACTAAAGAGACGTCAGAGTTACATTGACAAAGGCCGATTGTGCTTCTTTGTCGCTCGCTCCGCGCTCTCGCTTGCACTTCAATCTTTACATGGGACGCCTCATGACGCCGCATGACGTCAGGTAACGACGCATAGACGTCATGTTTTTCGTGCGTGCAGCCGGCTATATCGAATTATAAAACGTAACGTTGTCACGTCAAAAATCAACTGTTCTTAATATGTGTGGATATTAAGAACAGTTGATTTTTTACTATTAGTCATACCGTACAATAATCCGTTATCCGTTGTGAGATCTTGAAAAAATCGATAAAAAGACTAAAGGCTGCGTTACCGCTTTTCACCAGATGGGATCGTTTTTTTATGGAATTAAGGTAGCAAACGAGCATGCAGCACCACCCTTCCGCTGCCGCCCATGGCAATTGTGACCGACTTAGAACAAGACCCAATTTAGGGACTAGGGTGGTTAGTCTAGTTAGTAGATGGTGTTAGAATATTAGTTGGTTAGTTTGTTAATATGTGTGAGGACAGGGACTGTTAGTGATAGTTAGTACTGTTAGTTAATATTAGTAATTGTCCAGTTAGTAATGATTAGTATGAGTCTTGTTCCAATTCGGTCACAGATGCGTTGCTACCCCTGAGGTCTGAGATGGTCGCCTCTAAAAAGTGAAACCGGCTCCACACCTTCCTATCCGGAACACAATTGCTCTTAAAAACAATTATTATGACGGTAGAAATGGTACTGAGTACCTTGGCGGGCGGTGGTACTACCCCGGGCGAACTCTAGGCTCTACCACCTGGTCGTGATCAAAGGCTAACTTATCAGGAATAAAAAAATCGGAAGCCCGCGCCTGCGCTGCCCCCGGGCTGCGCGCCGCCCCCCTGGACGGTTAATTGTTTTACTTATTTTATAGCTTTTTATTTACAAAAAAAAAAAATATCTGGCGCTGTAAGGTACTTGAAATAAATGGTCTCAATTTATGTATGACATCTAAAAATGTCTTCGTTTGAATAAATTAAGTGCTCACGGTTTAATACGTACTATTAAAAAAAAATTATGTTTTATTCATATTGCCAAAAATTGTTATTTGCGCGGAACTTTATTAGCTTTTATTAAATACATAGTTTGATGATACTGTAACTGGCAGCATCATCTATCAGTGCCACGAAGTAATTTTCTATAATGTTCTAGAGTGACAGACAGACAAAAATCCAAAATATTATAATATTTTTAGCTTCTCTTCTTTAATATTAAGACATTTTTTTTCTTAAATATCTCATGTGTCTCTCCACACACAAAATTTGGACCGCCCAAAAATAAAATTCATGGATTTTATATTTCCCCAAGAATAATATGTGAGTAAATGTCTTGAAAATTAGTTGAGCAAATTTGGCAAGCACGGAAATAGTAGCAATAAAGAAGACATCTGCGTGACTAGAATTACTGTTGAAGAGCTTGGCTTTCGCTCAATACAGGTGATTTAGGCCATCTTTTGGGCACCTTTAAAGTCAGTTAGCCCAATTTTCTTGGCTCAATTTTCAACGCGCTTCAGGTTATTACGCCAAATTCCAATAATTTTGGCACTATAATACTTTTCGTCGGTAACGTATGACTTTGTTGGATAATTTTTACATAATATTTGGTCTGTTCCGTAACTAGGTTGAGTTGGAAATAAAAGTTGCCATATTCAACGCGCTCATAGTGACTGCCTGTGTAAATCGTAGGTGATGAACGATGAAATGAGTTGAGGGAATTCAGAAGCGGCAGTAATTGGACAGAAATTATTTTTTCTGCCGTTACCCATTGGAATAAAGAAGTGCATATTATTATGGTCCATTACTGTATGAATGAATGAATGAATGAATGAATCTTTATTTGTACAAATGTGGTTACATGGTTGGTCAAATAAGTACATAGTTTGTCGCACATTTACCAAATTATGGTGTACAAATATCAATTTGTCAATGTCATTAAAATCTTTAGTATATTAGTATTTATTACATAGAGCTTATTATTCATTATTATTATTATATTATTCATTATAATTATTATATTATTCATTATTATTATTATACCTATTATTGAGTAGAAGTCAAACATAAAACATGCATGTCAAAATATAAAGAAAAAGAGATATAAAAATCGTTACATAAATTCTTTCAATGAGTAATAACATTTGTCAAGTAACCATTTATGTAGCTCCATTTTAAATTTATTGATAGTGAGAATTTTCATATGTTCAGGAATTTTATTATAAATTGTTACACACATGCGAGTCGAATTTCTCGAACGTATCGCTGTGCGAGAAGGCGGAATACATAGTCGATTTGGATGTCTTGTTGCAAAATAACAATTATTTTTCTTTTCCTCAAAAAGGTGCATATTTAACCTAACAAAAACACAAATCTCATATATATATATACATGTCAAAGTCAATAATTTAAGTTTTTTAAAAAGAGGCTTGCAGCTTGTATCTGGCGTAACATTACATAAAGCGCGTATGCATCGTTTCTGGGCAATAAAAACTTGTAGTTGATCAAACAGGTGTGGAAATACTTATGACTTCAAAAACACGACTTTACTTTTCACTTTATATTTTAGCAAGTTTAAAAAAATATCCTTTTACTGTTTGAGATTCTTTAAAATATTTTTATGCTTGCCAATAATCTCACTTGATGGTAGATAGCAATATCTTGTACCATTGTTAATGTTATTACTGTAATTAAGGGTAAATAATTGGTAGTTTCAAAAGGTAAATTAATAAAAACATTGATGTTGAAATAAGTTTTGATAAACTATCTATACTAATGTCTGATAGATACCCTTAGAGTAAAATGGAGTAAATTGAGTCAAAGTCTAATTATAATTGTCAATTATCTACGTATTATAGAGGCTCCCAAACTAACATTTTCTAATACCTATTAATTAACGAAAATCGTGGGTGCCATGGACAACACACAAAACAATGACACACACCCAGACCGAGAACGAAAATTTAAACTCATCACTCAGTTCATCAATTCACGCCTCGTTGGGAATCGAACTCAGGATCCTCGGAACAGTGATCCGGCATATAAACCATTGCGATATTCGGGTCGTCAATACGTCGGTCGACTATGTATGAATACAACACAAATAAATTATTTTGTATATACGTACTTAAAGCACGGTTTCAACCCCGCAAGCGTTTAACTGAAATCCGTGCTGTTTCTGCAATATTTTCCAGGTAGTTCCCATCAAATGCACGAAGCGACTGTAAAATCCCACTAAATACCTACGTTTTAGCCGTTCCTGATAGTAGTTGGATAATGGCAGTGGCTGGCGAAACGGCCTCCCAGAACAGATTCAAGTATCAATTAGGGGGAGCGAATGCAGCCATGCTACATTTAAACCTAAATTTAACTCTTTAACTGCAACGCGGCAAAAATGTTGCGTTTTCCAAATTGTATGTGTGACGTCGGCCAAATCCAACGATGGATACTTACTTTACAATGCGAACCTGTAATAATAACGAACCTGTAATTCCTATTATGTTTTTAACCGACTTCAAAAAAGTTTTCTCAGTTTTACCTGTATGTATGTATGTATGTATATTTGTGCGCGATTATCGCGCGTTTGGTTGAACTGATTTTGATGCGGTTTTGAGCATAGTATTTTCCAGACCTAGGAGAAGGTTTTAGGCATATTGTTTGGCTGAAGCGATTTTGATATGGTTTTCAGCATCGTGTTTATTAGACTTAGGAGAAGAATTTAGGTATTTACCGCGTTTAACTCAACCGATTTTTACTTTTCGGCCTTAAAGTGGTTTCTATTTTGTTAAAAGTTATGTTCTAATCGCTCACTCACGTTCGAGCGAATCCGCGAACCCGTAAGCATAGGAGAGACTTCGCAAATGATTATGCGAAGTTTTTGACACATAGTAGGTACGTGGTTTTCCAAGTTGTGAAAGCTGTGACACTTCGTACAATGTACAAACCATGGTAAGTATTACAACGTCGTTATTATAGTTTTATAGGTTCAATTAACGAGTTCCTAAAAAATATATTATGAACATGGTACCTATTGGCTGTTGGTGATAAATATTAATAAATAATTTCGAGAAAAGTATTAACCTATTGTGTAACAGAATAATGTGAATGAAAAAAATATAATAGCATAAGTATAACTTAACTAAGTACTACAAACGAATTTTATCAATATTCAATACATTACGCTTACTTATACCTAAGGTTCAATTTAATATGGATTAAGGCCTACTGTCAAATGACGCGTCAAATGACGAATGCATGCAACCTACAAATGAAACCAGGCGACCAGGCGTATTTTGCATATTTGTTGTGTCGAACCGTGGACACAGATTTGATTATTTAATGCATCCTACTTAATCCTACTAATCCTACTAATATTATAAATGCGAAAGTTTGTAAGGATGTAAGTATGTGAGTGAGTGAGTGAGTGAAGCGAAGAAGCGAGTAAAATGGCCATTTTTAAAAGCGGTTTTTAATTAACGAAAATCTTATTTTCATCGTATTTTTTGGTGTTTTTAAAATATTATATAATAAGTTACAAACATAAATTACTACCAATTAATCCAGACTAGGTAGTAACGTTAAACTTTGCTTGGTGCTAGTAATATCTATAAAGCTAATAACTGCGCTAAGTTGTATAAACTTGTTCATCAGCACAGATTTCAAGTATCAATTAGTCGAGAGAAATGAAGTGGTACAAAATTTTCAGCTATAAAATTAACATAACGTGCCACGGATACGATCCTGCTCAGGCATTACTATACCTTAAAGTAGAAAGATATGTTTTTCAGCCTGTTTCAAGCTAGATATAAAAATAGTACTTTTAAGTATAATCATTAGACACCATTTAAATTTTCATAATTGTTACTTGTAAGAATATCAAATAAAATATAATAGGTACATGTTATAAGTAAAAAAAGTTTGTCAAATTTTGTTAATTGTCCTACTTTTTGAGTAGTTTATCTGTTCCCGTATCTCAATCATTTCGTAATTAGGTATCATTTACACTTGTCATATTAAAAGTAATGTCATCGGAGTGGATCCTAAAGTTGTAAAGTAAAGTAAAGCATGGTTGTAAAATCAAAGTCAATATATTTTATTCACTTGGGTATTAAAATACACTTGTGAAGGTAATTTTTTGATTCTACCGCCATTTTCAAAGTGATTTTTATTCTTTTATGATGGAGGAGAAAAAAAAATGCGAAAAAAAAACTCCTCAGCACATGTTATAAATAAAAAACAAAGCACATAAAGTAGACTTAAACTTAATACATAATTATCTGGCTGCAGAGCTGGTCAAATCCATGCATCTTTGTCATTTAAATATTCATCAACTGTATAGTAGCTCTTGCTCAAAAGATGCGCTTTTACATGTTTCTTAAACAATTCTACTGGAAGGTCACGAATGGACTTAGGGATTCTGTTATAGAACTGGACACCAAGCCCCATAAAAGAACGCTGTACTTTACAAAGCCGGTATGAGCATGTAGCCAAATTATGCTTCTTTCTTGTTAAGCGATTATGATAGTCGCTGTTTTTCTTATATAAGTTTAAATTATTTCTTACAAAAACTATATTACTGTAATGCACTGTCCAGCTACTGTAAGAATACCTATTTCTTTGAATTTCTCACGACACGACTCCCGAGACTTTAGTTTATAAATAGCTCTAATAGCTCTTTTCTGTAATAGGAAGATATGATAAATATTTACCCCATAGTAAAATTCCATTAGACATAATACTATGAAAGTAAGCAAAGTAAACGAGCCTGGCAGTTTCAATGTCAGTAAACTGTCTTATTTTTCTAACCGCATATGTAGCCCTACTAAGTTTTATGGCGAGAATTGCTATATGCGGGCCCCATTGTAATTTAGTCAGTAGGGTCAGTCCTAAAAATACTGTCGATTCATCGATTTTTAATATTTCATTGTTTAATTGAATTGTCTTATGGACATTCTTTACATTTGGTAAAGTAAATTCTATACATTTAGTTTTCTTAGCATTTAAGACTAAATTGTTCATCGTGAACCACCTTGAGATAAGCGACAGAGCATTATTTACATCGTCAAAATTATTTTTATTTCTATCCGTCTTAAATAATAATGATGTGTCATCAGCAAATAACACAATGTCCGCATGGTTCTTGACATAATATAGTAAATCATTTATGTATACTGAGAAAAGAAAAGGAAAACACCTAGATCTACGCACTTATTAAAGACTACTATGAATATTTTTGGTCACTTAAGAGTTAACATACAGGTTTCAAATTATACGTTATACCTACAGATGAAAAAAATCCAACTTAGGTAAACCAATTACCTACTGAATAGATAACTACTGTTAGCAAATTTAAAACTTTTAGATTACTTCAAAGAAGTTTTGATAGGTTCGTAAAGCGAAAATTTCACTTAAAGTACTTAAAAATTGATAATTAAGTACTACGCAGTATTTACTCGTAAGTATCGGAGAGTACCTACTTTTTAGTGTTCCGTACCCAAAGGGTACAACGGGACCATATTACTGAGATTTCGCTGTCTGTCCGTCCGTCCGTCCGTCTGATTATCCGTTATGGATTTATTTAGAAAAAAAATAAGTAAACTACACAAAGTCCTTAACGCATTCGACTAAATCGTTGAGTTTTAGATTAACCTAGTTTTCAACCCGCATTTTAGCTTTTAAACTGGTCAGTACGGGCGAAGTTATATTAATTCCCCCCATTTTTAATTACCTGATTAAGGGGCGATTTTATAAAAAGCAGAGTGCAAATTTTTAATTGCTAAGCCTCGCAGGTAGTTTGCGCTATGCTTTGATTTATCAGGGAGTCAATTTGTCATTCCTTATTTCCAATGACCGCTTTACCTACGGAAATTCTACTACAAATCTGATTGAATATAAAACGAATAAAAACAAATTAATAATATTTTGTATTACTTCCGCAATAAGAAAGTCCAATTTTAAAACGAATTAATAAATGCTGCGTCTTGTAAACAAACTTCATCCGTATTTTGTAATTAAAGAAATTGAATATTCAAGTTTCGATACCGAACTTTAACCGAGAACGACTCAGTTGCGAGTTTTGAAAGGAACATAAAATTCAATTTGAGGATGAACCTCTTTTGAGAATTTTTATGTACGAAATATCTTCCTTTTCCCATTTAAAGCTAACCTTAAAAGTAAAAACGTCATTACTGGATTTTGTAGTAAAATGAAAGATAATTTTACAAAAAAAATGTAAGTAGTCGTTATTTTATATATTTTTTAATAATAATAATCTTAGTCTTATTTTAATGACTTATTAAGAGATAGGGTTAAAACAGACAACGTAAAAAAATAATTAGCTAGATAGGTATTTAATTATTATAACCAAAATTCTACGGGCCCTGGATTCAATTTCTGCACCCGTCCCTAATTTACAAAAACAGTACCTACCTACGTTAATACGCGCATTATTTCTAATGAAACAAAATCACTTGCTTCGGTGGAGGAAAATATCGTAAAGAAACGAGCACACCTGAGAGTTGTCCATAATGCTCTCAAAGGTACTATGGGAAGCCTCCCAATCTTTATTTAGACAGCGTGTTGGACCTTAGTAAGAACTAAGAACATGCGAGTCATGCGAGACCCGAATGCTGCAGCGTGACAGTTTTGGGTTTCGATGATGAATTTATTATCATCTACTCACAAAAATTTATATAAAAATATACGTAAAGTTATGTTCATTCGTCCCTAATTTAACATGGTAAAGCTGTTTTGCACAGCGTAGCAATTAATTCATTGTTAAGATTTATGATAAAGAGCTTGTAACACAATTACGATTTTAAACTCATAATATCTTCGCAGAAATTACGTGTATGTGTTCGTACATCTAAAGGGAAATATAGGCACTCAACCTAGGTAAGTTTTTACGACTAGAATTAGGTATTAAATATCCCATGTTAAGCTCTAGGTTACATGTTGAGATTATGTGAGATTATTTATGAGTTCTGTTTTCCTGTTGAGATTATGAGTGTGTTGTTATTCGTAACATTTACTCAAATGTTACAAAGAGCGATGATACACGGTATGTGTAATAAACGGTTTAGACCTTATTTACGCAGGAGGGAAAGACTAGAAGTAGACTACGTATTCTCTGAGATCTAGGCTTTAAATATGCACGCACGTTATAGTATGTTTTGAGTTTTATGTGTTTATTATTATCATATATCGAATTAACTATAGGTATTAATCCACCTATTGTTAAATAGGTTTTTAGTAAGGACTTCACTGACAGTGAGTTTGACGTATGTAATCCAAAATAACCAAGACAATATAAAGGTTTAAAGTGTTAAGATTTGTAAGCACATTATAAGCATATCAGACTTTAACCAATTATAGAAGTACTAAAGTTATGGATCTCTCTCCACATAGTTGAAGCGCATTGAGCACAGTTCTCCTCTCTGCTCCAGTGCCGATAAGTTGTGAAGTTAGTGATTAACCCAAGTGTTCAAGTTTCCATCCAACAACTGACCGCGCCCGCTCTTGCTACTCGGATCTTAATATACTATATCTTTACAAGCCTAATTGCCTAATACATAATAAGCAATACATAATAAACCTTGGATACTAAGATCTTTACAAGCCGCCAGGTTATGAGCATATAAACGTGCCTACATAAAAATTGAACTTAATTATTTCTATGAATTAGATTGCATATTGTTCATTTCAATAAATACAAGTACGTCCATTACCTTGGTCTTATTATCCGCACTATATTCACCTGGCACCCATCTTTACACCTGCTTTACTAAAACTTCTAAGAAGGATTTAATTCTCAAACTTACCCCTGTTTAGTATGGCGCGGCGTACAATTATTATGAGTTGACATAACATTTTTATTAAGCTTGCATGAAAAGAAATGTATTGCGGCCATGACTAGGCACTATTTTCATATTACATCAAAATATGGACATGATTTTTTACAAAATCCTTGGTGCGGTATTGTGACAAATGGAAAATGTTTTTATCTATTTATCTTTCTTTCAAATTAAAACATACAACAAAAACTTCCACCTCAACAAGGTTTAGATAAGTCACGAGAAATCAGTATCATTAAAGAAGGTGCCTATTTTTATGTGGGACAGACACTTAGTTTGTCAAATAAGCTAATCCCAATAATAATTTAATATCTATACTTAGCTTATATTGTATAATCATGAAAAAATTCCAATATTACCTTTTACCTTGCTGTAATATTTAAGCAAATGGTAACATTATTACAATCATGATAATATCGTTCTTCTGCTCGATTTATCTGCAATCCAATTGCAATTAAGTCTCATCTATGCATTATGTACGAGGCATTAACCAAGAGCTAAGATCAAATCATAGGGCGGTAATAAATTCTAAGAGTTTCGCCGGTCACAAGATCCCTAGGGATTGCAATATACCATTTGTCTTGCCCACATGGAATTGGACGGAGCTATGTAATTTTCCTACAACGTCCTTTAGAATCTGCTGTGCGGCAAATTTGAAGATAATGCAGCAATTTTGTCCGTCCCAGAGAAAGCATATTAGTTTGCTGGGATCTTTTAGGCAGATAAGATGCTTGTTATGAGGATGTAGTGACGCTCGAGCGAGAATATTTAGACATAAGGAATTTTCATTATAATATGTCTCTGCAATACAAAGGGTTTGGGTAGAATTTTGATAAAATTAAGAATTGTTTTTGACACTATGATTACCTAAATAAAAAACAAAAACAACTAAAAGCCGAGTACCTATATCACGAATAAAAATCGTTTTCTAAAATGGGACGTTCGAGATATTATGTAATAAGATGACTAGTACTTACGGTATATTTTATTAAAAATATTTAAAAAAATGAATTGAATGGCTCAAATGTTTTTTTAATAATATAAAATTCTGAACATGATTATTTTCGAGCACCAGAATTTTCAAATTCTCAGTTGCAGGCTCTCTGTTTCGTCACCTATTGTGTAAACAATAAAAGTACAGAGACACAAGACATGGCCATAATAAAATTAATTTAATTCAATCTTCAATATCAATAGAACCGCAGACGTCAAGGAACGCAAAGACAAAGACAGCTGTGCTTTAATTAAATTACACAGCTTTTACGGTTTTCATTTAATTGATTTACCGCTAAATGAACCGATATATTATGACGCCGCTGGAAATATGGTAATGGTATTTTAATGATGTCCATGAATAATTTATCATCGGACGTAAGCATCATCAATACAACCCTCAACTGTCCCGTTGCTAAGCCCTTTTGTAAAAATGAAAGGGGTTGAGGGCAGATTCCCTAATGTTAGTAGGATTGGTCTGACTTCACACACCTTTGAGAATTATTTAGAACACTCCGGTATGTAAATTATCCTAAGGCTTTCCTTTACCGAAACAAACGAAAAATATTTTCACGTGTGCGTAACTTGGCAAATTTTGATACGTAAAGGATTCCGAGGTAAATCCCCAGACGTGAGGTTTGAGTGAAATGATGAGGCTCGTCATGAAACGGTAATATGAAAATTGATTTCAAATGCTATGTCCTTTTAGCTGGTCTCCGGTTAAAGCATGTTGTATAATAATGATAGCCTAAAGATCGACAAGACAAGAAATACGTTAGTGAGACTTTGTGTTTACCTTTTTTAAATCCAATTTTAGCATTATCCTATCCTACTTCCTTCCTACTAATATTATAAATGCGAAAGTTTGTAAGGATGTATGTGTGTTTGTTGCTCTTTCACGCAAAAACTACTTTGCAGTAATATAGCTTAGACATCGGAATAACATAATTTGTTAAAATTTATAGAGATTTTTGAAGGGACTGGTTTCCCAAAGCGAAGCGAGGGCGGATTCACTAGTTATTAATTAATGTTAAGTAAAATTATTGGTTGTATTAATCACCACCATAATGCTGAGTAGGATCCATTTTGTAAGACGGTGTAGGTACCTACTTATATTCTGCACGCGACGGGTCGAAATAATTATTTGTTAACCGACTTCAAAAAAGAAGGAGGTTCTCAATTCGACCGTATATTATATACATGCTTTTTTATGTTTGTTCAGCGATTTTTTCGTCGTTTATGGGCCGATTTTGATAATTCTTCTTTTGTTGTAAAGAAGATATGCGCAGTGGGGTTCCGCTGATAAGGACACCAGGATCTGATGATGGCATCTTAGAGAAATCGAGGGGAACTTTCGAAAATTGTAGGGAAGACTAGTGTGTTTGATAATGTTTTCATAAGAACATTAAAGCGCTACCATTTCATGAAAGTCTGGAGTCGATCTGATGAAGCCGAAAGACAACTATTTACCTACTGCAGTTATCTATTTGGGTTTGATTAATTTGTAGTGAGCATGTGTTGAATTGAGCGCGAGTTGAAGTCGGATTTTTTTTTGTAAGAAGCAATAATTATTATTATTATTACTTTTAGTATGCAGTACTTTTCCTTGCGAATAAAGATTTTGTCTATCTATCTATCTTAGCGTTTTGATTTCCGACGCAAAAAGAGGCGTGTTATAGGTTTGACATAGATCTCTCTTTCTCTGTCTCTATCTCACTGTTCTACGTTGCTCCCAAGTATTATACCGATTTCGATGAGGCATTTTTGACATAAAATTATTTTTTTATTGTCAACACTATAAGATGACGATCTGTACAGTCATTTGATGATCAGCCCATTAGAGGTTTTTATTGCTTGGGGATTTTTTTTTACTAAGCAGATTTTAATGCAGGAATTTTGTCCACAGTAACACGAAAGGAAGGCATGTGGGGCGGCGGCTCGCAGTGTGTGCATGCCTCGCTGCCGCGCGGCGCGCGTGCGCAGCCCGCTCCGACGCTAAGCGGCGCCATCGCCAGCCGCCGCCCGCCCAGGTATACCAATTTATTTATTTTATTTATTTATTTCAGACATACCAACAGCATAATATACAACACTTTCAGTAACGTAATAGGTATACACTAGAATTTTAACAGATATACATGCCAATTATAGGTACGTACAACATTCACTTATAGTAATAGAGCGACGTGTTACAGTTATTGATTACAATTTTAATAGTTAAAAGAAAACTAAACTTGAAGGATGGATATGGAATTACAATTTAAGTAAGTGAGACCTTATTTTTTTCTTAAAAGATATAACAGAGTCATGAAAAATCAATATCGCTAGTCAGAGCACATACCCTGTTATAGTCAGTGCATATTCCGGCTATAGGAGAATTCTCATTGACCAATAATATGGCTACAACCCATTAATGGCCTACGATTGAGCACAGATTGATGGAGGGGTTAGTAACCCCTCCATCTACACAGTCTAGTAGGTAATGCCTTGAAAAGCGAAGGGTCATAAATAATAAGTTTGTTTTCGGATCATGGGTGTTAGTTTCTGTGATGTTATTTTGGTTCTATGTAAGGGTATAAGTGTGTTAGCTTTTACTCACTCATTCAAATAAACACTTTTACAAAATCCTCTGTTGTTACCACATAAGAGTATAAAATTTAAATATAATAAAAAGGAACACACGTTAGTAGAAGCAAAGATAAACAAGCAGTTTTCATATCTTGCACTTTAATTTGAATCTTTAACATGCTGAGGTGAAATAATAAAAGAAAACCAACGCATTGGTTTATTTATACAAATCATAAGTGAGACCTTGATTTCGATCCCATCTGGCAGCTAGATTTTGATGATCTACATACGAAACGAAGTCTGTCGTTCGCGCCGGGGCGGGGGCATGTTTATGGCGAAGGGATAAATGCTCACTGTGCGAGCTTGTTCGACGGTAGAATAGAGTTGGGGGAATTACGTCATGGAAGTAATGTCCCCGAAGATAGTGGAAGTCTGCCGATTAATATTTTACCGACTACTCGGATCAGGATCGACGAGTCGTGTGGTCTCATTGCAAAGAGAGATCACAACGGAGATGTATGTAGATCATAAATGCGATTTGTAAGGATGTGTGTGTATTTGTTAATTTGTCACGCAAAAAGCAGCTTAAGTTGTTAAGTAAGTTGAAATTGATAAAGATATTTTTACAATTTGGTCATAATATAATATAACGATAACTATCAAGTAAGTCAGAAATAATCAGCCTTCTCAGAGCCATTTTCTACTAAGGGGCTAGTTTCTCAAAGCGAAGCGTGTGCAGGTTTTTAGTATAATCGTACAACCCGAGTACAAAACTCTATCAGACACAATAATATGCTCACATTTTTGTTCGACAATGTGTACCTACAGGGATTATTTGCTTGTAAGCAGTGTCACCATAAATTAGGTGAACGCTGATTTTTTAATGTGTTTTACTTATATTTGTTACCTAGTAATTGTTTTTATATTCGAAAGCTGATGATTATCACGTAGTCCCTTATAAATTTGAGCGACATTTGACAGGCAATTTTTGAGCTCTTCCTAATAATCCGTATATACTTAACTTACTTTGATTTTAATGATGTTTCTACTTCACTACATACTTCTCTATATTGAAGTAGATTTTTTGTTAAAGTAATTTCTTAAAATATTTCAGGCCGACGCCTCCTTCCCCGACGTTAGTGGCTCAAATTGACTCGTCAGTGGCTTGTCTCTGGCTGTTAACTCCACTCTCAGCTGGAACAGCGGTAGTGGCTGTTCTGGTAGCTGTTTCCACCAACAACTGGTTGCATACTCAAGAGAACATGCTGAACCCAGCCTACAACGGAACCGGTAAACATGGGCTGATAGCGAAGATTACAGTGTCTGGACTATGGAGAATATGTCATACTGATCGTGAGTATTTCTTTCGTCTTTGTTCTTGGTTATTTCGGTTGTGTCCAATATTCTATCTATAATTTGTACATAATATGTCAGGTAAATAAAACGAAGAAAACTATATACACACATCAAAAGTGTCTAGGGATCAACATATATTTTTGCAATAACTTTTCTCCTGATTGATATTAATTAAAATTTTCTTTAAGGATTCATCAAATAAAGTGTTTTCGTTTGTCACAGTAACGATAAACCAAGTCACCTTTGCATTAATAAAGAAATTTGCCATTTTCCTAATAAAGGGATTTTTGACATTTGAACCACTAACATTAAAGTTCGAAAAAAAGACTGAAATAACAGTTTTCTTTAAAATTTTATTGGGTAACTTAAACAATTAATAATCCGTGTTTCTACCGCGAACACTAACAACACAAGAACATTGGTTTGGCATACTCAAAATGAGTTCATCCAAATCACGCTGTGGAATGGCCGCCCATGTTCGTTGCAACAACAAAAAAAAGGTCTTCTTGCCACTGGATATTCGGCAGAGCTCTTCTCTGTAGCATATCCCATGCATGCTCAATCGGGTTCAAGTCTGGCGACTGAGCAGGCCAGGGCAGGACATTGATGTTAGCTGCGGCGAGAGTCTGTCTTACAACTCTTGCGGTGTGCGGTCGTGCATTATCATGCATTAACTGAAATAAGGGACCGATTTGCACTTGTAGAGGAACGATGACGTCTGATACAATCGTCTCAGCATAAATTTGAGCGTTGAGGTTGCCTCTGATCCAAATCAACTCAGTTCTTCCGCCGATCCAAATACCCGCCCATACCATGATGGTTCCACCACTATAAGGATGGACTTCCTGGCAGGATTTTAATCGCTGTTGGCGTCCAGGGGTTCTCCAGTGTCGTATACGTCTTGTATCCGGTCTCATACCAAAACGAGACTCATCAGAAAAGCACACGAAACGCCATTGTTCTTCTGCCCAATTTCTGTGTTCAAGAGCCCATTGATATCGAATCCTACGATTGTGCATTGCTATAGGTGGTACCCGTAGCGGTCTTCGGGAATGAAGGTTCACTTCATGCAAGCGGTTTCTGACTGTTTGGTCGCTAATTAAGTTCCCTGAAGAGTGATGAAGCCTCACGGCTAACATCATGGCGGTTATTGTTGGAGCTCTTCGAGTTAAGATTTGAATGTATCGGTCTTGTCTCCGTGTGGTGCAGCGATACCGTCCTCCATGGCGCTCAGCCACGGTACCAGTGCTTCGGTAACGTGTCCAAAGTCGACTGATAACACTCTGACTTGTATTCAGAGCTAAAGCCACAGTACGTTGCCGGGAACCAGCTTCTATCATTCCCACGGCTCTGAGCATTTCTTCCCTGCTTAAATGACGTCGCCGCTCCATAATAACGTTGGTTTTAATCAGTAGTAGGGAAACAGTAGCACTAATAATGTCTTCAATGCGTTGTATGTTTTTATAGGGAAAATATTGACAGCTGATTTTCATCTTTTACTCGAATTTGATTGACAGTTCCTGATTCAAATTATGAAATGCACCAAAAAGGATCCATATAAATTTATAAAATCATAAATTTATTACAAAGCCACATCTCAATCTCAAGAAATCCGCATAAAAATGCTTGATCCCTAGACACTTTTGATGTGTGTATTTTATCTGTCCATAATCTCCCGATAAGTTAGTAGGTAATTAGATTATGAAAAACACAGTTAGTTTTTTTGTAAAAAAATAAATATTAAATATCAATATAAACCTTTGAATTTTTAGTTGGAACAATATCGGCGATATTACAAATTTAGTTACCAAATTAAAGAAGCAAAAATTTAAACGGCTACAATTCAGATATGTTATCAAGAAGCGTTTTGAATTATTTAACTTTCTTTTAAATGTAAGTAACATTTTCACTGGAATAGAATTTCTTATATTCGTTTGAAATTCCCTGAAATAGAGATATTTCAAAGTCAATCAGGGATAAACTTCTTTTACGCGTCAATCTTTCTTAACGGCTTGCGAAAGAACAGTTCACAGAGTTCACGGTGAATTACTCGTACCTTTCAAAGGACAATAAGCCAATTTTGTCCAGAAAGAATAATGGACTGAAAATTTATTTTAATGTCCTATTGTAATTTTATGGACGTTAATTAGCAATGTAGGTAACGAGAACTTTTGGCATAATTTTGTTGAAGCTAGCCATGCACGCACGCTACAATTTACCTAACAGTTTTGCCGGTATAGTAAAGTAATGCAGTCAGATAAACTTGAATTACGAAGTGAATAGGTATAGATAAAAATATAGAAAGCGGTTAAGTTTTTATGTGTACCTATTTATAAAATACTTTTCCACTGTACGCGAAACATGCAATTTATATCTTAAGTATATGACTAAAATAAGTCTGATAAGAGTTTCGAAAATTCATCTCCTGAAACAATGTTTTAAAATGTTTGTAAGCATGATTTCTTCTCCGCAAATCGCGATTTTGTTCGGCTAACGCATAATAATAAGTTTATTTACTAAACCTATGCCTTTTATATAAAGTATACTTCTGTCATATGATATTGGACACATTTAACCGCCTAATATTATTACATATAATGTTGTTTGAAAATATCATTTCCGTCATGTTCATAAATTGACGTCGTCGATCATCCAGCGAAGTCGTCGTGTAATGGTTTACAGGGGTTTCACAATTTGTCATAATCAAAATACCCATCAAGGCATCAATTTCCTCATGATGTATATGCACTGTAGTTTGTATATTTTAGTGCTTTTATGTATGGACCATAAAATTTACTGTGAAGTACGGTTAAAGACGAGTAATATTTTATTGCAATACGTAGCTCCGATATTGCCTAGTATTGCTAGGCTATTACAACAACATTTTAATACAGCACATGGTTGGAATACCTTTATCTCAGCACTATATTTGTAATAGCACTGGCCATACATTATGACTTATACAAAAGCTTAAAAATCGACAGAAATGGCAGAAGAAATTAAATGAATCGCAGTTTAAAATATATTATGGTAACTACATACGCAAGCGAGATTTTTTAGGGTCAAAAGACAAAAGGGGAAAACGAATGTTTCAATTTCACTTGTAACCCAAAACTTTGTGCCGCCCATTTCACAAGCTTCTTATAAATAAAAGTTTAAGTTAACTTACCAAATTGTTTGTACTTACCGCTATGAAAACTTGAGTAAGAATTAAACCTTAAGACAATAAACGGCAATGTTTGGCACTTCTGGTATCTGGTCTACTGTCACCGTCTAAGGACAGTTATTAACAATTCGATATTGGCCAAGTGCGAGTTGGAGAGAAGAATATCGTGGGGAAAGTGTACGATTCCTCAATTTTATGGTTGTAATATGGACATTTTTCTTTTTATTCGAGGTACATGCAAAATTCGAAAGTGTGGTCCAATATTCGAGACTCCAACATTGATCTACCTACTTGGCTATTACTATATATCTACATCTGGTGCTGTCACTGGGTACTGTTTGGAGTATTTAACTAAACCAATTGTCCGGTAATATGATAACAACATTTAAAAAATATCGGCCTCACCAAAACTGATATTTTGAACGAATATTGCGTAATATAATTATATTTGAGGCAATATTTTATAGGAACTCCAATTCAAGTACGCATTGCAAAATACTATTAATAAATTATAATATCTAATGGTGTTAATAAAAATATTTCTTAACATTCATATATTATACCCTGTGTCCAATGAGGGTAACCGCGTGTGAATTTTCCGCTAGAGGCGCTAGTGAGAAGGAGGTCTGTCTGTCACTTTTCGCTTGTCTGAATGGTCTGAATTTCATTTGTCACTGTTTATGTATGGGCGGGCTTTGACAGCAAGACCTCACCTCGACGGTGGCGCCAGCTGGTGAGCACAAAAACGGCGACCCTCATTGTGTCAAAATTAAATGAAACCTTTTATCAAAACAAAAGAGTTACCTATAGCAAGACGTAAAATCACCCTTAAAGGAAAAGATCAGGTGGACTATTTCGTCTATAAATTTTTCGTAAATACCTTTCAAACAGTTAAGCCTGCCTCATTAAATGTTATCGACTACACGGCTCCCTTGTTTCTCGATTCAAACAATAAATTTCTACGAGGGACAATTACATTCTCATACGACATGTAATATTACGGCATTTCGAGGCAAGACAGTTCTGGAAGATTTTTATACCTTAGGTATAGTCCGGTCACATTATTACGGTGTTTTGTGAGTGTGATTTGTAGGTAATGTTTTGTAGTAATTGTGTGGTAGATACATGAGGAGCAGGGTGCTTAATCATTGTCTGGTCGCTTTGCAATTGATTGATCATTCTTAAACAGGTTATAACATAAGTATGATGATAGGGATCCTCACGATAATATTGTGTTATATTACGCTGCTATTTGTGCCCACTTTAATGGATCGTGGTCAAATTATTGTGATAAAAAAATTAAAACTACCAAATAAAAACGAAATTCACTCTAATTTTTCCGTAGGTATACAAAGTTGAATCTGAGAGCATTTTATTTATCATGTCCGGCGATTCGCTGCCATGTGACACTGTAAGACGAGATTTGTCCCATATTTAGCAACACTTAAAATTAAATCATCAATAGGCGGTTGTATGTTGTTTATTTTGCAATTCATTACCAGTACTGTTTCTTTGTTATTGTTGTAATTAAAATAGTAAACTTAAGTATGAGACTGTTCTTACCCGCGGACAAACCTCGAGGTTTTTGCGGGTTATTTAAATGTAACTTGTATTTTGTATTGTTTGTTTGGAAATAAATAATAAAAATAAATGTATTTATTTTGGATTTTTAGAAAGTTTTCATTTCAGAGTTACGAGTATAGTTAATCGTATGTAACAAAAGCAAAGCTTGCACATCCGAGCCACACAGTTTAATCGGTTTATTTCAATTAAAGTTTCAACCACCTATCTAGAACTACCTATACGGAATAGAATAAACTTTTGTGCCTGTGTTATCGCTTCCTTTCAGGCTAGCATATCACAACATGTACTAAAATGAAGGGTGTTTACCCGAGGTCGTTAAAACGTTTGGCTTTGGGTTTCAAGAATGAAATGAATGAATTTCTATGAAACCAAATTTTTCCATTTTTAAAAAATTATTTAAAAACTTGAAGTTATTCACAGTATTTTGGGTTTAACTTTTTAAAAAACCGAAAACTCAAACTTTATCACAAAATTCATCAATAAACTGAAAATTATTAAAATTGATTTTTTTTTTACATAAAAAGAAACATTTTCAATAAAACTTCGTTTAAAAGAATTTGATTTTAGAAGAGTTTTTCACACATAATATTACTAATTAAAATATGCCTGGTATTCACGGTAAATAGAGTGGTAAAAATGAATTCTTTACCCAATATTGTTGCTTTTAAAATTCGGTCACTGACGTCAAAAGAAATAAAACATGATTCCTTTGCTTTAGAAGCTTTCGTTCACTTTCCTTCACTGAAAAGGTACTTAATAATGGTACTTATTTTTAAATACTTACTTCTAACGTAAAACAGATTTTCTCGTTAGTTTTTAAATCGCGACGTTCTAGGCGACTTTAAATTTTATTTTTCTTTAAATAACGCTCGAGGCACATTAATTTTTGCTAATCCCTAGATTGTTTATTTTACTTTATCATCAAATCCAATTAAAGTATTGTACTTATTAACTTAACTAGAAGAAAAAATGTTGTTGGATTCTTCGAAGAATCTGTAACGAAACTCTACTTTCGATCTCGTATTTGCTTGTAGAAAACTTCAAACCATCGAAAAATGGTTCAATTTGTAATAAATAATTTGCAAACAATCTTGAAAAATATATTCTTTTCTGAAATGTCTTTGTTTGTCTTCTCAGATGATGTCGTCATAGGCTTGGTACTTGTTAGTTTATGTTTATTACATAAGTAACTAAAGAAGCAGTTATGGAACTTTTATTAGGATTCCATTTTTATAAGAGATTAAGAGCTGTTACCTTACGGAACTATCAATTGGTTCTTAGCTAAAATGCTTCGTTGAGCCTTAACTGACATAGACGATAGGTATAAGGATGCTATGATAACTTATACTGGATTCACGCTGTCATACCCCGGTACAAACAAAATTACATGTGATCTCATTTCAATTTAGCTTTTGAGCAAAATTTACTTAAGGCATTTCATTTCTCGCCCTCAATTTACAATGCACCTAAATTACAGGGGCGGAAAGCTTGCATTGTTGTGATTGCCATTAAAACTAATTTCATAATAATTATATCAAACGCGAACAGAGGATTCAATATTTTATGTTAGCTCATGTACTCGCTCTTGGGCTATTGTATATCTTAATTAATGGTTCATCACAAGTTACGGGTCTCAACGTAGCATTGTAGAGGCTAAGAACATATTACACCACACTACTCTAGAGCAGATTGGAATCCGGATTAGTAAAATCTATAACTAACAGGCCCTGCACCAGACTTCACACCTAACGAACTAACCAAAGTACCTACGCTCTATCAAAGCATCTCAATCTCAATTTGAATCTTGTTTTGGGTCGATCAAAGTTGTCATGGGTGGCATTAAAAGGGTAATAATGTATACTCTTTGCTAACTTAAACGTATGCCAAGCGATTCATCGAAAAGTTTATCTCACTCGAAATCCTTCGACATGGGTAAAAACTGTTATCTAACGATGACCATCGCAAGAACTCATAATATATTAAATTGCTCATAGAATTACTCAGATGCTCGAGAATTTTTGCTACTAGACATAATATGGGTGCCTAAGGATTACGTGCTCAGATGTTTGTCAATCACTTAGGATCGACCAAAGCCCCTATGATTTCTTTGGTACACTGAAATATTATTTAGGCATTAGTTTCCCTATTCTCCTATTCACGGAACATCACAAAATGGAATACGCGACTTTACTCAGCTGCGTCCGGCTGCATAACAGGAAAAGCATTGTACCTATAGCATTCTCTATTCGTACGTTTCGCAACGACAGAATTTGCTGACCGTTAGTCATATTTACCTTTATTTATTTCTCATTCAGTAGAAAGAACTCCTATCACATTGTGCAAGAATAAACTGCGTAAATAAAAGTTATGGCAAAGCAGGAATTTTTAGTTTAAATATTTAATATGACTTGCGTCGATACTAAGTGTAACAAAATTAAGCAACTGCGGGAGCGGTCGGTAGTTGAATGGGTGGGTGGTAAAATTTCTTGAGCGCTTCCTATCATTAGCTGGACAAGTGAGTGAGTCAGTAATATTGTAAAGAGTGTAATCTGATCATCATGATGTATATGCATATCCTTCTTCTTAAATCAATCTTTAAGTAGTAAAAGTATATCTTAGGAGTGAATATCGTGTAATCAAGAGAATTTCTCTATTCTGAAGCAGTTACGCGTTAAGTATGCACCTAGGCAATAGATGAGGATGATAGGCAGCACACACGAGGTAATTTAACATAATTAAATTGTCTATCAACAATGAACAAGCAGAAAAATACTAATTTTAAAACGTCCAATTTATAAACTAATAGATGTGTAGCCATTGCCAGTATTTCCACCGGCTGAGATCTACACAAAAAACATCAGCAACGCATATCCGGTAAAAACTAATTGCATACGAAAGTTTAACCGTGAAACAATCATGGCCGGTGATGGTATAGTTTTATGTAACGTAGCAAACAATACAACAGCTCAAAACTCCGACTAGACATGTGACGTGCACATTTCCGTCCACACGCGAGATTGTGCTGCAGTTTCCGCTCGGCCTATTTCCATTGCAGCTGCGGCGGGCTCTGATGCGTTGCCTTTAGACCGTTTGTGAGTCGCGTTTCTACATTATGCAATGCCCTTATCGCTCAAAGTGTACAGTTTTCAAAGGCACATTATAAAATTTTTAAGTGTTCACTTGGAAGTGAATGCAAATGGTGCTGATGGTAAGTTGTTTTTCAGTAACGACAGTGAAAGTCAAGGTATAAAAGCATACAATATAAAAAGTAATTTAAAACCGAAAAAAACGAACAAAAGTTGAAAAGTGACCTTGCTCAATATATTTTAATAAATTACAATGAAGATAGTACAAAAATTTGATTATTCGTTCTGCCAGAGTAATGACGAACTTTACTAATATTTTGTAAGTAGATTATGTTCTCATGTAATTTGAAGTCTATAAGAATAACTTTAACTTAAAGTATGACATAGTTGTCTGCTAATAAAGTTAAACACATTGACAGTTTACTAAATCCTCGAAACTCAATACTAAATGGTAACTATTCTGCTAGATCTTTTACAGTGATACAATTTTCTATTTATTAGTGATTAAATTTTCTAAAGACACAAAATGGTACGGGAGTCGACGATGCTAAATGTGGATTTACTCGAGCGTCATAGAGACCTACTGGGTTATAAAGCTTATATGATAAGAAGAAAAAAATGTTATATAATGTATACCTTTTCATCGGTGGGGGAAGCGGCTATAGACTTTTAAATATATAAAAAAATGTCCATGTGGACATACTCGAGCGCTACAGATATTGATAGCATCAATATTCTACGTATTTTTAATAATGTACTATGTTAATCTGATCGTTTGTTTGATGGGGGTGACTGTACGTAAGGGTTGAAAATGAGAGAGGAAAAATCTAATCGAACACGTCAGATTTTCTAAGGGGTGTTAAGTGAACCTAAAAAAAGCTCTCATTCAATAATCTGACGATTTCGATGTGACGCAAACTCTCTACCAATATTATGTGTAAAAAAAATTCGAACTTATATATGGGGTTCATATTTGGTGGAGGTAGTTAACTGGGTACAAGTTATCCCCTGTACCTTAATCTGCCGCGCTCGAGTAAATCCCAGATTCCCCTCTTCAGCTCCCCAGCTAAAAATTTATCCTGAAAAAAAAAACAAAAGCGAGCTTTAGATACTAACGATTTGAATTAATTTGTCTACGGCCCTTTTCTCTCGTTACTGCTTAATATTATCCTTCAAGCCGATAAAAGATTTACTTAGATATTATATTGCGACTATATTTCAACTGCCTGCCAAAAAATTTTTTCTACTTAACAGGATCCTTTTACATTTTCAACTTGGCAGATTAATAATAGGGACAGCTCTCTATTGGGCATTAGTACCTAAAACAAAGGATTTTTACCGAGGGAAATTTCTAACAAAAACACTCATACTAATTATTGGAAAAAGTTCCGAATCTGACTATAATAGCGGATGGTGAGGGTCATAGATAATTAATTATTGGCCGTTTCAGTATTTTACCTCTCCGTGATACTCAGTAGGTATATTGTTTGGAAATTTTCCAAACATTACATACTTTGCAGTAAAAGTAGTATAGTTTAACCAACTTTAAAAAAAGAGGACATTCTAATTTCAAGTAATTTTTTATCTGTGATATCCTGATACATAACTTTTAACTTGGTGTTTCAATTGTTTTTTCAAAGGCTGGTTGGTGTTTGTTGCGTAATCTCGATTAACTTTGGATTAAATGTGATATGTTGTTGATATGTTAATTATGTATACTCGTATTTCTTATAATGCGTATTTGATTGACTGCGACTACGTTAATGAATTTTACTATTTGTCGATGTTGAAGTTTTGCTAATATTTATTTTACCTACTTCTGGATTTATCCAGAGATATCGTAGGATATTGGAATGCCCGTTCATCAAACGTTCCATATATTCTGTAAAGGGCTTGCAGTTATTGGAATTGACAGTTCGACGAGCCAGGGTATATCTGAGATAGGTGACAAAAGAGACGGGCGGCTTTTGTCAACTCAGATAGATCGTGAGCCTCCTAGCAGAGGGGCATGAAATTCTAAAATGCTTAACCATTTATATATATTTTTTTATTTCATTGATATGTATACATAGTATAAAATCTATAAAGGGGTAAAAATACTATTTATCGTTTTATTTAATTTTTAACTGACTTAAAAAAAGAAGGAGGTTCTCAATTGAACCGTATAACATAATTATGCTTTTATCTGTGTTCAGGGATTTTTTCGTCGTTTGTACGACGATTTTGATATTTTTTTTTGTTGGAAAGTATTATATTGCAAGGGTAGTCCCACGATAAGGACACCAGCAGATGCATGGGATGCTATCTTCATTTGAAGAGGAATCGAAGGGAACTTTCAAAAGTTGTAGAGTCGACTAGTTTATTTGTTAATGTTTTTATTAAGTACTTATATTAACTACTATTTACTGAAATTTTGGAGGCGATCTGATGAAGCCGAAACATAATCGAGCGAACTCCTCAATGATTTACAGCAGTTGCCTTGTGTTCAATCTTTATCAATAATAATGTAATGACGAAAACTTTTTATAAAATTTCACCATTATAAAAATAATTATGTGCCAATATTTTTTTTTTACTTTTCAGCTGGAGGAACAGTTTTTCAGTGTTTGGACATCCCTTATTTTCCTCTCTCGCGGTATTCACCAGATCCTAGTGACTCCACAAATGCAATTCCATGTAAGTTGAAAGCTAAAGTAGACCAATACCCTTTTCTGTTCTCCTTGCATTTTTCATTTTTTACTATTGATTATTTATTATTTCGTAATGTCCTGTTTGTGCACAATAAAGAATATTTGTATTGTATTGTATTGTATTTATAGTTTGAAAAATATTAAACGCTTATTTCAAATTTCCTACGGGAATTAGTAATTTCGTGATTCTTGGAAAACAGTTTCTATTTAAATAAAATATGATTCAAATCTATCTTTATTACAATTTCCACTGCCGTCCATGACAACTGTGGCCGACCTAGAACAAGACTCAATTTAGGGACTAGGATGGTTAGTCCTGTTAGCAGGTGGTGTTAGAATATTAGTTGATTAGTTTGTTAATAAGTGTGAAGACAGCTGTTAGTGATAGTTAGTTCTGTTGTTAATGTTACTAACAGTCCAGTTAGTAATTGTTAGTAAGCATGAGTCTCGTTCTGACTCAGTCAGCTGCTACCTTTCAGGACTAACCAGCTTTAACCGGCTCCACACCCACTAATACGATTCCTATGACTATTTCCAGATGTAGTGACGCGTTCAGCCGCTCCTCTGCTGTTAGCAGTGTTCACTCAAGCGGTGGGCGCGCTCTGCTGTGTCCTCGGCCACTGCGTGAAGGGCCGACGGATATGCACCTTTGTAGCCGGCGTTCTTTTCATTATTTCTGGTATGTGGAACGTTTTCTTCTACGTATGTAGCTATTTTCAAATTTCTTACCTGTTTATGTTTAATGTTAAATGAAGTTAATATATATATTATGTTATGTAAGATGAATTTAGTGATAAGATGATTCACACTTAGTCTGTAATTTTTATGTGTGTTATCTCATACATTTTTACTGGGGGAACTGATTTCGATAACTCCTTTTTTATTCAAAAGTAAATGTTTCACGTCTGGTTCCATGTAAGTTTGAAGGACGTCTAATGTTTTTGAGTTACTACTTATAGAATTTTAAAGCGGTTATTTTTTTGTAAAAAAATAGTTATTCCTTTTATTTAGCGATTAAATCACTAGTTTATTTTAAAAACCTATGTTTTAATTAAGTGACGCACTATTTTCTCACTGAAAAATATAATATGAAAAGCATTTATGTAAAAGAGTTAGTAAAAATAATACCTAGTAGTAAACGAAACGACTTTTATACAAAACGTTTGATATGATTTCATAAAGAATTTTTCAAACAAGATACCTAGACAATATACAGTACCTATCTTGAAAAAAAATATTTTTGAAACTAATTTCTTATCTTTAATTTTTTCAGGTCTCATCATGCTAACCGGTATCGTTATGTACATATCCGTCTTCAAGTCACAATTGGGCCATAAGTTGCGATACATGACGTATTACGATGCTCCCAGAATGTCATACAGTTACGGATATTCTTTCGGGCTATATATTGGCGGCTTTATTGCGGCTGAATTAGCGGGGACCTCTGCCATATTCCTCTTTCTTCAATGGTATCAGAAAGATTGGATAACAGAACTAGCGGAAAAGGCAAAAGCAGATTGTCGTGCCTGGGATCGAGAATACGCGTTCTCGGATTTCAGAGAACGAGATTCCACACTTTTAGAAAGACGAATGTTGAAACGAGATACTTATCCTCCTAGTGGATCATCCGCGGCTACGCCTCGTGAACGACGAAGATTTGTTTTCGATGGTGATGAAATGCCACATTGTTCTATCCATAAAAACAGAAGAATTAATTTAAGTTCAGCTTCCCTAAAAGACTTGTCGTCGTCGACACTCTACGGCTTCCCAGCGGCTCCACGGCCGACGGCTTGCGATAATTACTTCGAGGAATTTAAGGAAGTCCCACAAAGTGCAAATACTCTGAGTGGGTTGAGGAGTGCATCAATATTTCAGTCGCAAGGCTCAGTTGCAAGTGGAAGATTTTTGGATGTATCAACAGTGGAGCCTCCTCGGGAAGAAGAATTGGTTACATTTGGTGCTGGAACCAGAACATTAGTCCCTGACGACAAACCCACGCGGCAGGATCGGAAGGATCGGCAAGATCGACAGGATCGGCATGATCGCGCTGTCGGAACTGACCCTTATCGGAGGACCACGCCAGTGTGACTCGAGGCCCCGTCTCCAGATGACTCCCGGAGACAAGAAAAGGGGCTCTTACCTCCCAAAGCATATCGTTAAGTGATACAAGTGACACTTTTTGCATTCTATCATATTCGCCCGCTATAAAGACTTTACTATTACGGGCAATGATAAAGTGATTTTCGAATTTATGAAGTTATGAACGTACGTAAGTGACTTGCGTTGTAAAATTTTTAACTGTTACATTTCCTTAAAATAAACACTGCCATTTGTGTATTCGCCTATTTTTTTTACAACAAGTATGATGAGAAATCAGGCTTAGTCGCATTTGGACCTATTCGCAAAACGACCTGTAGTCGTAAAAGGACTCATTCGCAAAAGGCCCTATTCTTAAAATGAAAACGTAGGCGTAACAATATAAATCTTTATTACATAAATAACATCATATTTTTCATCTAAACTTAATTTTGTTGGTATTATACCAACATCAGTACAGACCTATTGTTCCAAAAATAAGGCTAGTAGTACCAAATTAGAATTGAATTATGATTGACATT
The DNA here is from genome assembly GCA_905404135.1 of Hesperia comma. Lineage (NCBI taxonomy): Eukaryota > Metazoa > Arthropoda > Insecta > Lepidoptera > Hesperiidae > Hesperia > Hesperia comma. Next base: position 11,927,544 of record FR990023.1, read on the forward strand.
CACTCTTTGTTTCTTAGATTGTATAAAAACAATAATCATTTAATTTTCATACAACTGAATTTGTTTAGGATTATTGACATTAATTAACAAATGTAGGTATTTTTTGTTGTTTAAAAATACTTTTATGTAAGCGAAAATATGGCAGCTAGTTCCAATACAAAATAATTATACATAGGTATTTTTAACTTGTTGAGACCAGAAGATTAATATAACTATATCCTCGTTGGTAATAAAAATGTGAATTACCTACATGAATTTATACTGAATAATATAAAATTGGCAAACCAAGGATAATAGCGTACTCACAGTATTTTTAATTAATAAAAAAAGATCAGTGACAAATATGTAAGTGGCACGAGATATCCATAAAAAAGAATGCCTGAATAATTGTCAGTTTAGAATCTTAACAATTCTTTATTCAAATAGCGAGTTATTTTTCATCGTATCATTGAGACAACTTGACGTTCTGATGACATGGGTCAGTTGAAAATTTTGTAGGATTTTTCGGAAAAAAATTCAGCATAATGGGAGCGTGAGTATTCTTATTTTTTGTTTCAAAATGCGTGATAATATTCGCAATGTCCACAGCTATGATATGGAATTTTTGCTTCTATACCTATTACCTACATAAATATTTTGCGTTGGGAAATACTGATATCTAAAATTATATTTTTGGCTTTGCAGGTTGGCGTCTTTCTTGTAAGTATTCAAAGCATATCATACTACATAGTTTTCTAGGTACATAATTATTCGTCAACTTTCTAAGTTATGATTTGCATCGTATGTACAAACTTCCTTTCAAAGGGCTTCATTCTGAGAAATTATGGAACTATCATCATCAAAAATTAAAACTAAAGCTTGTTTATCCATTGCATTAACAACTTCTTTTGTGTTGTACATGACCATACTTTACGTTGATTGAATTCCGAACTTATTAATTCATCACATGAAATTTGTCCTTAGCCGGAGAGACCCGCGCCGACCGATCGGTTTTATCGACAAGATTAAACATATTTTAATCCTACATCATCGAGGACTACTTGGATGCATCTTGCCGTTAGTTCTGTTACCATGGCAAACAGAAAAAGGAAGAGTAAGTAATTTTAGTACAGGATATTTGAGTCTAGTTCTAGGTCGGTCACAGTTGTTATGGGCGGCAGGGGAAGGGTGGTACTGCATGCTCGTTTGCTATCTTAATTCCATAAAAAAAAAGACAAAGGCGATAGAATGAAAGCAATTGCACCCAAATCGATTGGGGTATTCCTCCGATTAACAATACCAACAAAGTACATAACGGTTTGTCTACAGTTTTACAGTAAACAGTCTACAGTAAACAGTTTTATCTGTTTACTAACAAACTACCTAATACAAAAGTTTTACTTTCAATTTAGTACAACCATGCTACCTAGCAATAAAGTTATAAATTATCTTATATGAATGATCGTATCATTCAATTCATTCATCACTTAAATAAGAGCTGATCTTAATTTTGTAGACGGTTTTTTGCACTGAGGCGACATCTAGTTGTTATTGTTATTGTCGACCGAAGGGTGTTTCTGAGATTAGCGCATACAAAACCACAGTCAAATAGTAAAACATAAATGATTATAAAAATCATTATTGTGGGTTGTATTGCAATAATAATTATAACCAGTGACAGTATTTCTCATTATTATATCCTATATACAGATAATTATCGATGTGCTGGATATTAATTTTATGCAAAGATTTAATAGAAGTATATTATTTTATTGTATCGTTTTATACATTTTAAGATTTTATGTATTGATTTGTAATATTTCTATATTATTGTGTGTATTTTTTCTATGGGCCCTTGTTGCATGAAAATAAATGTAATTTGACTGTAATTTCAGAACGACCTAACAGTTCAGGTGATGTGGATATGGATGTTCTTGACCTTCCTGCTGCAACCAGTCAATATCCCCGTGACGGGTTTCATCCCCCTGTTCCTGTTACCAATGACCGGAGTGTTATCTACATCAACTGTCAGCCAGTGTTACTTTAACGTACGTCTTACGGGGTGTCCTACGTGAGCAACGAATACGACACAACACTACGCAACACGATGCGATGCTACACGCGACAATGACTACGTCGCAGACTGTCACATAGGACATACCTAAGTAGGGATACCGTTGATTTGATCGCGTTCGTCGCCTTCGCATCGTCGCGTTGCGTCGTTCACGTAGGACACCGCCATATATTGTCCCTATACCTACTTTAACGTAAGTCGTCCCATGTCCCTATATTTTTACGAGCAGCTACTTCGCTTCGGTAAAAATCATCTAATTTAATCCTATACGCACCAATTGGTACGATATAAACTTTATATCTAAGATGTCGAGTTTCAAAATCAATTAGAAAATATAATAATTTCGAACTTATGTTTTACTTAAGTTTTTAATAATTAGTAATAAAATATTCAATTCAATACGTAAAACCTTTTTTAATTTTTTATAATAAGACTTCTTTACTGACTAGACTAGTCTTATTCCGAGTTATTGTTTCAGGAAAACGTAGTTTTATTTATCATAGGAGGAATGTTAGTTTTATTGATGAACAATTCGGGTGTTGACCGTCGCATAGCATTATGGCTCCTATGTTCTGGCGACGCGTGTCAGTTTTCTGGTAAACGGTAAGTTTCAACCGATATTTAATGATAAAGAACAAACCTAATTCATAGTTTTTGTAAGTATTTTGAATTCCGATCCATTAATATTTTGTGCATACGTGTCACATTGATAACCTTCTTCTGAAAGTATGTTAAAAATACAATACAATAAAATTATTGTAACAGTAATAATATATTTTGTATAATCAAAATTCTAATAATACAATTTACTCTCAAACTATGCCATGAAGTATGATGTGATAATTGTCATTAGCTGTAGGATATTGAATTTAATGTTACGATTTTAATTGAATAAATTTATAATTCCAGAATAATATGTAAAGCGAGCATAGCGGCATTTCTTCTCTCAATGTTTAGCAGCCGGCTAATAGCGACATCTACGATAATGCAATATCTTATGCCGGCACTAACCAATTTACAGGTAAGTATTTGTTTTTTTAAACAATGCATTATTGTACGTACCAATGTCCTTAACTGCTAAACGAAATGTCATGTTGCCTTTGGATTTTTTCGTTCTTGTTTCCCTGTTTTCTTGATCGTCAACGCATTGGTGATGCCTTTAGTCTCATTAATTTTTAACATATTGCTTTTAGTCCTCAACGTCGAGATACAGAAGTACAGAACCCGATTATGATGAGATGCGTTACATAATAATGAATGCTATTCAAACAGCCGCGGCGATTGGTATGTGATTTTATATTATTGATCAAATGTTTTAGGTACATTAATTACATATTTATCTACTTATAGTACCTTTTTAGTACTTAATGATAATTACAAATATTCACTAAAATGACTGAAATGAATCGAGTATCTGGTAGTTATTAGTCTTAAATAATTTTAATTTTAATGTATTTTACAGGCAGTACAGCCATTATGCATTCTGCATTTGCGACCTTGGCTATGCGTGCTATTTGGTGCGAGTATGTATTACTATTTCTTATTTTGTTCATGATTACACTTTACCATCTAGATATAAAATTATTGAAACAGCTTCATCTATTATTTTTACATTACTTGTACTGTAAAATATTATAAGAATAATATTTTAAGATGATATTATGAGGATAATATTTTATACGTTATTTTTCTTTAAAATTTTTCTGTATTAAATAAAAAGTTCTATTATTGTGTAGGTATCTTTTTTTCCTTATAATAATGTATTTCCTTAACTTCCTTTCAGGAGTCCACCTGCAGGAAAAGAATATGCGGATATATTTAACTATTTCCAGTATTCTTCATTCGCGTTCCCTGTGGCTTTCCTAATATTTGTTTTGAATTTCGTCTACCATATGTATCTTATTGACTGGTAAAGTATTTTGATAACTTTAAAAAATTTAATTATTTCAAAAAAGTGTCTCGATGACCTGTTTTGAGGTCAGTAACGCATACAAATACATCTAGGGTAAAACCCGGATAGTCGCCTCGTTGGGATACTTGCCTCAGTTTCAAATGCACTATGATGCACTTATTGAAAGTGTTAGGTAGCAGTTTATGATAATCAAAAGTACCCACCGCCTCTATATCACATTAGCCTTTGAAATTGGTATTTTGTCCGTGTGTGCAAATATCTTCCGCGGCTAAGTTTTTATGAGCGTTGAACTCATATTAGTGAGTAATCTCAGTCGAATATTTTTATAACAAATTAAGACTTGTTAGGACATTGGAATATAATACTTACACCTCTTATAATGTTAATACAGTCATGTAATCGAACTTCATAATCAATTATGGAATTGACTAATAAAACTAATATTTTTCAGGTTTGTTAAAAAACCAATGAGTGCAAGTAGTATGAATGAAATGAGGAAAGCTTTATTAAAACATAAGAGTTCAATACCAAAGAGAGTTAGCTGCCATGAAAAGGTAAGGTTAAATTATTATGTACCTAAGTACCAGTTACTGACTTCTCATCAGAGCGATTAAGGGATATATATTATATTGATTAGCTTTGAAATTTCTTTTGCTTTACTTAAATAGTAAAAAACATTAATAACGTTGCCTCACTGTGCCAACTGGCACAATAGAAAAGTGTACCTACATACGTACAAAAAAAAACACAAAATTAAATTATGTGGCTCTATTTCAAGACACCCAACAAAATTTATTTTCCCATTTTACGTTTGGCTTAAGCTTAATTATTATTATTGTATAACAAAATAAACACGGTCACGAGTCATGAGTAATTGCCCTAATATTGCTTAAGGTAACCTGGTATTTTATTTTCAGCTTACTGTATTATTCACTGTCTTTTCTTTGCTAATGCTCGCATTTCGATGGTGTGATTGGTTTAACATGGGATGGACTACCTTTGCCCGAGAGAAGACAGCGCCTACAATTCCAGGGTAATTCGATGTTTTCTCATAAAAATAAAATGGCAGAAAGTAATCCTTTTTGAAAAATGGAATGAAACTTTCGGAAGCGGGTAATGAATTTAACTAATGTAAATATAATTTGTAAGTTCCTTGTCTGAGAAAATAGCCGAAAGGTATAGGTATCGCTTTCTCATCGGCGGTGGAACACTTCCCGAAAACACTTAAAAGCATGGCGACGGCAGCAAAGAACAAACGGTCATCTACAAAAACATTAGTTTTCAGGAGAGCGTTTTTAGTTCAAAAATGGTATAACTTCTACAATTACAAAGATATCTTCGTCGATTTTGGAATAGTTAATTATTACAATATTAACTATTATTTGGTATAGATAAATTATTAATAATTCTTTAATTTTTAAAATTACGGCAGATATATTTTTCTACTTCGATCAAGAAAACAAGCAAATTGAGTCAACTGCCATATATTCGTTTCTACTTAGGACCTGATAATTATTTATTCTGTAACAATTTTATTAATTTAATGATTGATTTTTATTTTTATTGATCATATAAAACCCATTTCATCAAAACAACAAATATAATTATTATTGTCACTAAAATACTGTAGTTGTCTCACATTGCTTCGGCATTCTTACGTTGAAGCTATTGGATAATTGCAGATATATTACCTAAACTATTTTGAGTTTTAGGGTGTCTTATAAAAAAAAAAGTTTTGTGATTCTTGTTAATAATTGTATTTGTAATATAAAGTAACTAAAAAGTATAGTTTCAAAGAAATAACTACTAATAATAATTATATTTTAACAGTACTTTGTATCATAATCATCATCTTTGTATCAGTATCATAAGTAACTCAATAACTACTCGTTTGACGAAACTCAAATTTTTACGGGACCTAACCTAAAGCCTGAGCTTTTGACTAAAAGAAGAATTATTAAAATCGGAACTCTAAATAGTAAGATATGAGGTAACATACATACATAAAAATTATTAAGGATAATTCAAAAACCATTGGTCAGATGCCGCTTAAACTTATATGAGACCACAATGCAAATACCAGCTTTCAAATAAAAAGAGAATCATAAAAATCTGAACACTCAATAAAAAGTTATTAGGAAAAAAACCATAAATACACACTTTCAAAAATCCTTACACATTATTCAAGTAAATTCAAAATTACTCATCAGATGTCGCTCAAATTTATATGAGACCTCAAAAAAAGTACCAGTTTTCAAGAAAATAAAGAATCATTAAAATCGGTTTACCCAACACGAAGTTATGGGGTAACAAACATACCAACAAAGATAGGAAAAAAAAGGTATAAATATTTTTTACATTTGTGGCTTGGTTGAATGTTACTTCCGGATTCAATTTTCAATTATTTTATTATTCCAATTGCAAGCAGTCATCATCAGACATTTTTTCTTGCTGAAGAGCCTCGAGACTTCGCAAGTTATTTTCGTAAGGACAGCTGGCCCGCCGCATTGCGCGACGTACACAAGGACAAATGGTATATGTCCGTTTGTACTTTGTCGAATTTTAAATAAGTAGGTAGTGCAGATGTCTTTTTGTACGTTGAAAAATTGGTGTAAAAACAACATTTTTCGAGAAAAAAAAATATCACAAGATAGAACAAAGAATTCCGAGTTGAATTATGCAAAAAAACGATTTTGGCAAAATTGCAGATGTCTTTGTTCTTTGCTGCCGTCGATGGTGCGAAATAATTATATTTTTGCTAATAATATAATTATTAATTAGGTATTGCTAATGTCCATATTGATTGACCGGTGATTTCTAATTATGAGGCAGTCGCCTGCTCAAACATAGAAAAACTACAAACATAGGTTAATGCTGTTTTTTTTATAATTTAGCAGAATTTAGTTTATAACCATTTTTATTATTTTTAGGGTCAAAGATGGGACGGTTGTAACAATATTCGTGCTCGCGTTGCATGTTCTGCCCAGAACTTTCGGTTTTATTAAGGTTCTAAATGCAAATAGTAAGTACCCATGCTAAACAACGTTAAAATGTATTTAATGGTTTTAGCTTATTTTTTGATTGGGAGTTAAAAGCCATTCAGTTCAGATAAAATTATCTCTAGAGGACGCAATATTGGCATAAAAAGTACCATTTAAATCTATCCTGTCTATCATTTCTGTTCTATCACATCAATCTATATCAGTTCAGTGGTTAAAGTATGAAAATAAAGCACACTTATCGATAGATACTTTGGGATTTATGTTATTGGTATGTATGGATGCCTTTAACCCACAAAATATTTTTTTGTTCGCAGCAAAAAGTGAACTTGGTGTCTTAAAACCAGATTCATCTATACTTTGGTGGAAGTTTGTTGACAAGAATACAAATTACGGTTATATAATACTTATAGGTAACTAAATTAAATAATTATTATTAAGAAACTACTTAGAATAATATTTTTTATCACGCTTGAGAATCAAATGTTTCGTTGTTTCAAAATTATTAATTTCTTATTACCCTGCAGGTGGTGGCATAGCTTTGAACACAGCAATTCGGGAAAGTGAACTGGGAAAATCATTGTCATTTTATTTTGGTAGACACATCACAGAACAACCTTGGAATACGGCGGTCTTTCTCGTCGTCCTGATTACTGTGATCCTTGCCAATATCATGAGCGGCGTAGCAGTTGTTTGTGTGTTTCTACCCTTCGTTCTTAATATGGTAATACTAATTTACGCTTATATTATAGTTAGCTCCTTCTGCTTTCACTCACTCATAAGGACACCAGAATCTGATGATGGCATCTCAGAGAAATCGAGGGGAACTTTCGAAAATTTAGGGACGACTCGTGTGTTTGTTAAAATTTTCATAAGTACATTAAAGCGCTACAATTTCATGAACGTCTGGAGTCGATCTGATGAAGCCGAAAGATAGTCGAGGGAAACTCCTTAACGATTGGGCGTTTTTCCATTAGCGCCGGTGCCGGCGCCGAGCCGGTGCCGGAGAAGCAAAACTGTATGAAAATGTATGGCTCGCTTTTCCACTTACCGGCGCCGGCGCCGGCCCGGCATTGAGTCCCGCCGGCGCCGTCGCCGGCTGGTTGTCAAAAGAGAGTAGAAGGGCAGTGCCGAGCGTGTGTTGTATGCGCAGCACTGGCTGACATGCCTAAAAATCGGAGCCGAGTGCGGGAACATCGAGGGCAGGCGAGCCGGAGCGGTCACCTGCCAGGGATTCGGGGGGAGGAGAGATAGATAGCGAGCAATTCTCAACGCTGCAGAATGACCCAACTCATACGAATCCCCACTCTGTTACCCCTGTTGTAAATTTTTAATTGTTGTAGGTATTATTAGGAATTTAGTATGAGGGTGTGATGTATGTGGTATGGCCACTTAGAAGAACGGCCATTCGATGAGGAAGTATGTAAGAACTGACGTTGTCATTCTATTAATAAATATTTGGAAGATAATATCGCCTCTTAGTAATAATACAGGAAATATTACAGGTAGCTTTAGATTTTATCATAGAAGTCGGAGATACTAGTGACGAAGAGTCACAAAGTGCTTGTAGCGATGTTAGTATGAGCTCATTTGATATTGATTGCGAAGAATGAAATATTATAATTCAATAACAACATAGTAAATCTTCTTACTAGCTCATTCCTTATTTACATGAAAATTATTTAAATATATAAAAGATATAACAAATATAGTCGACGGCTTGAAGATACCATTGTTATATTTATCTACGCGTTGTACTTTGCGTGTTGTCGTGCTGAAGTCCGTGTCAGTACTGTACCACTCACCGGCCATAAGCCGGCATCGACACCGGCGCAGTGGAAAAACGAAGACCCGGCGCCGGTGCCGTGCCGGCGCCGGGGCCGGTGCCGGGCCGGCTAATGGAAAAACGCCCATTTACTGCAGTTATCTAGTCTTTGGGCTTGATTAATTTGTAGTGACGATAACTTTACACCTACCTGTGTTGAATTGAGCGCCATCTAGCGAGTAGTTTGAGTTATCTCTGCTTGAGGTTGAAGTCGGTTATCTTTTTTGTAAAAAGCAATATTATAAGTTTTCTTTGCCTTTTCAGGCATTAGAAGGGGTTTCCCCAGAACCTTGGCCCAAGAACGTATACTTATGCGCTTTAGCTGTTGGTATGGGATCGTCATTTGGATTTATGTTACCATTTCTCTTCACCCCCGCCTATTTCTGCCACTACACGGGCAAAGTGCCCATAAAGAAAATGGTAAATACACTTTTTATAATCGAAAACATATCAGGATCTTACCCAGTGAAAATAAAACATTCAGTTCATAAGATTCAGTAACTAAAATAAGTTTCAAATAAAATCTAATTCTGAATTATAATCTGGCCGCGCTAACTATGCGTTCCTGACACATGTCAATTCGTCATGACTAGTGATGTACAATAAATAACATTATGCGTTGTAACAAATAACAATAACAACATGCATTAATTATGCATAATATTTATTCAATTTATATGTTGTTATTTTCATAGGAATTATGTTTCAATATATTCAATAATAATATTCGTTATGTAAATAAAATTTTAAGGAATCAATTAATTGAATTTAATCATAATTTCTGATTGTAATCAAGAGAAAAAAATTTAAATGTTTTATTTATTTATTTTATTTTCATTTGATTGACCTGAGTGATATTATAACACAAATTTTCCTAAGCTATGTTTGGGCGTAACTTTATTATAATAATATTATTAACTTTATTGAATACTTAGTACATTATATAATATATTATAAAATTATAACGTTTTATTTTATATTTTACCGACATTGTATTAAGATTACAAAAATATTCGATTACAATTACCTTGTTATTATGTCACATCACTACAAAAACAAAAAGTTGATATGACATGGATATAACCTTGAACGAGCGCCGTTTGACGTGGTTTTCTTTTAAAAGGTAGGTAATGTTTTTAATTTGTTATTGTAATTGTAATAATTTTAGCCCAAGATTAATACAATTATTGTAAGTTGGCATACTTATTCGATTTAATGTTTGATTTTAATGTTATCACTCGTTAAGTTAGTTAAGGCAATTAAAAGATATTAAAAAATTGTCAATTAATTGTACGCCAGTTCAAAGTTACATCGCCCAGTCGAATGACAGACTTCAGGGACGCATTCTTAGCCCGGCCAGACTATAACAAAATAAAAATTAACACGATACATTGCGTTAAAAATAAATAATAAGTATTATACAAAACATTATGGGCCCATTTCACCACTTCCTTATAAAGTGTCAAATAACTATCTAACAGTTAATACTATCCACCATATAAAGGTTGATGATAACTTTTTCTGTTTCATCAACAAACTACCTGACATGTAATTTATCTAGCAGATAAATTTACCCGCCAATTAAGAGTTGATGGAACAGCAACGTCGCTTAGTTGCGTATCGTTACTACTACGTAAACTATCGTCACTTGAAAAGAATTAGAAAAACTTAACTAATCAAATACTTTTGGTTCAAAACTGTTAACTTTACAGACAGTTTCTGATATGTTCCTGATAAGCTATCAGGGACTTTATCAGGAAGTGATGAAACAGGCACTAAATTATTTAAACAAAAACAATATGCTTTTCCACTATAACTTCACAACCACACGCCTGAAATATACAAAATGTTTTTTTTTCAGATTAAGTACTCCATCGGTAGTGTCGTAATCTGCACAGTTTTGCTATGGCTCGCTATTTGCTTCTACGGTCCCATGATATGGGATCCTAAAGGTGTAGGAATTTTACCAGTAGACGCTCCGACCTCTGGAGAACCTCCCGCTGCGGGAGGGGGTGAGGGTGGAGGCGGCGGCGGCGGTGGTGAGGAAGGAGGTGGCGGAGAAGAAGCAACTCCTGAAGAAAGAGCTTGACCTGGAAATATCTATTATCTATTTAAGATATGTGTTGCTATTTATTTCAATTTAGGTGACTTTCGTTTAAGTAATGAGTGTACTTAAATGTTAATAAATAGATTTGGCTAAATAGTTGTTTGGTTTTTATTGCTTAGAGTCTGTTAAGTGTTGCTGTATTTTAGGTGTTATGGGCTTACGGTTGTATTTTAGGTGTTATGGTGTTACGTTATGAGCGGAGCTAGCGTGCTAAAATCGCATAGTGTAAAGGCAGTTAGCCAGGTGATGCAATCTAGTTCGATCGAAAGGGCTCTGCGTGCTAGCTCGTCTTGTGCGCTAGCTAGTGCCCTAGATTGCATGGTGTAAAGGGATCTAGCGCGATTAACGCTCGCTGTGCCCGGTTCAGATTAGGTGAATTATTGCCATTTTGGCTATCTCAGTGGGTGTATTGGCGACCAAAAATCCAATCGGCTACCGGTAGCCATTTTGGCTACCTACAAAATAGAAAGGGGCGATTTAGGCTACTTCACGATTACCCGAAATTTATGAAATCATTACATAATAATATTGTATGCAGTTCTTTTGCCAGGTCAGGTTCTTTCAACATGCAAGGAGAAAACTTTCTTCTTCTTTTATCCAGACTGCCGAAAATGCCGAAAATTAATGACATTATGGTCTTAGGTGACAACTGAGTGAGCATACATTAACTGATAATATCTCAAGTTTTATCTTTTTACAAATTGTGAGATTGCTTTTACAATTGTTTTTATACTTTTACTAAATAACTAGCATAGTGTGATTAATTTTATTTAGGGTGCTCACTCAATCCACACACACACGTTTACAACGCCACTTCTTATCTTAAGTAAAAATAAATGTTACATAGGATAAGTCGTATATTTCTTAAAGTTCTCCTCAAACTACGGAGAGCAGAATTAGCCTGAAGCGGTGAGATTAAACCTAATTGAAGGCTAATTGTAAGGCTAGGCGTGATGAGGTGAGGGGCGTGGAGAGGCGAGCTGAATTGAGATAAAGTTATAAAATACGACCACGAGGAAATGACGGTAGGTATGTAGATAGGTACCTACACGAGAAAACTGGGTCTTTCAAATATCTCTGGCCACTGACACAGTTTACTTACTAAACGGCGATCAGTTCCTTCATGAGTGTCAGAATGGAGCATAAGGCCAGTAGAATCCAAAAAATAATAATTTTATTAGAATTTGTATGTCCGTCTGTATAACTGACCAGTCATCACGCAAAAATTACTGAACAAAATATGATTTGGTTTTCGCAGTTGTATTACTGAAGGTTTCACTTTAAAGTGGTTTATGTTTTATCATAAATGGTTTAGAAAAAAATGCGAAAGTATCTTTTCTTATTTTATAATTCGAATGAAATAAAACAAATATATATGTAAGTAGGTAGGCATGTGAAATAAAAAGAAAACACTGAAAAATTAAATTATACAATCATGTATACATTTACTTATTATGAAGTTCTGGCCATATCACTGGTGCCCAGAAGCAAACGCCGATCCAAGTAATTATTATGGTGGACAATGTTGGACCCACTCCGGCTCTAATCTGAAAATAATTAACTTAATTTTATTATTATAGGTTACAAATTATATACCGTCCTATAAATGATGAACATTAATTAAAATTGTTTACTTCAATTTGGTTTAGGATTTATTCCATTTATACTTCAATGTCCAATCATACATATAGTTGAGAGTGAAGTGAATAGTGGTTAATTTGAGAATTAAATGTTTCGGAGTTAACTCCAGAATTCGCTATCAGGTTCTTTATAACACTAAGCTTTGCATTCTGCCAATTTAGCCTCCTTTATTTTAATAAGAACACCTTATAGACATCACTCAAAAACGAAATGATTTATTTACCACATTGTAAAATAGAAGCTATGCAATGACTATTTTAATTTTAAACTAGCTGTTGTTTTTTATTCAAAATATTCATAGTGTGCGTAGAGCAATCAACATCACAACAACGTTAGAATAGACAGATATGAAAAAAAATGATAATGGAGCACAGCGCCTTCTATTGAATACTTACACAAACTAAAAATAAGAATGAGAGAAATTAAGGATGCTCATAACTCATAATTTCAAAGAATTAAATAAGTTTAACATGGCTCTATTCCTACTTAAATAAATAATAATAATTAATATTCCTACTTAGTCAACTTTTATGTAGATAAAACTTAGGAGTAAAATCCTACTAATCCTACTAATATTATAAATGCGAAAGTTTGTAAGGATGTATGTGTGTGTGTGTGTTTCACGCAAAAACTCATGAACGGATTTTCATGAGACTTTGCAGTAATATAGCTTAGACCACGGAACACAGAGACATACATGTCTCTGTGTTCCGTGGCTTAGACATCGGAATAACATAATATGTTAAAATTTATAGAGATTTTTGGAGGGACTGGTTTCCCGAAGCGAAGCGAGGGCGGATTTACTAGTATTATAAATGCGAAAGTTTGTAAGGATGTATGTGTGTTTGTTGCTCTTTCACGCAAAAACTACTGAACGGATTTTCATGAAACTTTGCAGTAATATAGCTTAGTCATCGGAATAACATAATTTGTTAAAATTTATAGAGATTTTTGGAGGGACTGGTTTCCCGAAGCGAAGAGAGGGCGGATTTACTAGTTTAATAATATAGCTAAATCTGAAAATATGAAATTCGAAAAAATTATAAATCAAGAAAGAAAACGATTGAATCTTTTAAATTGCACCAAGCAATAGATATCTACAAAATTGAAATCGGTTCAGTGATTTAGGAGATACAATAGAGATTTAATTATAATCCACATTTATTAAATTCCACTGTGCAATACAAACTTTCTTACCATTTTCGGAGTTGGTATATTAGCAGCACTTTGAACAATCAGATTGCCTGGAGTGCCTACGGGTAAGAGGAAACAATATGACGATGAGAAACCTGCTGCTATATTGTACCATAAGGGGTTTTGTTTGATTTCTTCAGCCTGAAACAAAGAATAGATAATAATATTAATAATAATATGGGTTAACGACTACTAGCCCACACTGTAGCAGTATGTTTTAGGCATCTTTAATCATGAATAGAAAGCTATGCTCAGTAGTAGAGTATCATACATATATATCATATTATAAACAAAAAAATAAAATGATTAATAAAGTCTTTTACCAATCGCATAACAATAGGGACTACGACGTTACAGACAGCCACGTTAGAGGCAAAATTTGTAATGAAAATAGTAAAAAATATGACGATTAGCAATATCAATGGATTGGGTAAAAATTTCATTCTGCTTAAAGCAGTGCCAATTTTGCCATTCAAGTCCGAATATTCTTTTTTCGCAGCCTCTGAAAGAGCGAATCCACCACCTGAAATAAGTAGACATCATATCTCTGACAGTTACTTAATCACATTTTGAAAAGTAATTTAATTGATATTCGTATTACTTAGGTATATAAATAAATAAGAAAACATTATATCAAAATTGAATCAACAATAGGAATAAACATCTATATCCCTCCCTATATTATAAATGGTTATATAAAAATTGTATTAAATGTGTATAACGAGTTTACTAGTACCTAAAAGAAACATGTAGCTATACGCCAACGCAGCATTCAACTCTGTCCAACGTAATACCGAGGGTATTGGGCCCTTTGTAAGTTCATCGTGCGCTGTAAATTTCAATAAAGTTATGTACGCTTTTGCTGCCATTTCATCTCAGAAATAAAGTAACAAACAAAATAGAAATCTCCTGCTTTTCCCATCCCGGAAGAATTATAAAATACCAGAATACTTTTAAAAGGAAGATTGAAAATACATATTTTTTTTTGTATCGTGGCGGATTATAAAAGATCTTTCCTTGCCAAGTGCTCACGTTATAAAATTTTCTTATCGCTTCATTAACGGATTTGCTTGCTAAAATACGAGTCTCTAGACGAAATGCAATAACAGGTGAAACTATACTATGACAGTACATTTTAATCTTATGAACGGTAATCCTTATTGCTTATTAGCACAAATGGTGATTATGTAAGGTAACATTTTAATCTTACATTATTGACAAAGTATATTCTCAATAATATATGTACCTACCTAAATTAAGCACAAGAACAAAAATTAACCCACTCTAAAAACGAAGCCCCCACCTTTTTTCAACTGTTTAAACATAAGAAGTAAAAATCTTGATATATGACTTACTTTTAGCCCGAAAATTATCGAAGAATCTCAACGTAGAAGGTAATAGAAACATCACAAAGGCTACTAAAGTCGCTACTGCAGAATCTTGAACACTGTAATTCAAATAAAAAAGAGAACGGCAAGCTTAATAAATGATTAATTTTAAGCGTTTAATTGTAGATAATATTTTGATGACTTACAATTTATAATTGTTCACACCATAAAAATCAGAGATTTTATCTCCCCAACCAGGAAATATTTGTGGAGAGCGACTGAAGAATAACAGAATTGCCCCACTAAATAGAATTATCACCATCTGAAATGTTATATCAAATAATATATTAGGTCATTTCATTTATTTTATCCCCCGGAACTATACCTTCTTACCAGTATTAATTTCTTTTATTTATTTATATCTAACATACCTAATAATGTATATTGTTATATAAAAAAACTATTGCAAGTTTTTCCCAAGGCATCCTTAATTTAATTCATCATTTTAATCATACCTACTCTGTTCGTACAGCTATGTATAGATTACATTTTATTACATGATTATTTTATAAGTCACACAAAAATATTTTCGAGTAGACGTTATATTATGTCTTGAATAAACATGTTTATATAACTTCATTAATTAGGTATGTTAAGTCACAAAATTGTAATCTCATTTCCTTCTGTTTAGTTGTAAATAATGTAAGTTAAGTTTTCTCATCATTAATATACAGTCAATCAATAAGCTATATTCGTATTATTTATTAAATCATATTTACAGTATTTTGTGGTACATACTAATTAAAAATATAAACAAAATATAAATAATATAATAATTAGTTCTCAATACTCTATCTATCCTTAATTTTCAATTCAAATGTTTAGTGATTGTCAATATGTCAAAACAGTGTTTGTACCTACTGTTAGTTGTTATTATTTTACCAACACACTAATCCAGGGATAAATTTTGAAAGCCGCTGTTCTTCGCTGTCAAAATTTTTATTTCATGTGTTATGTTATTTTTATATCCGTTACATAAATTGACTCACGATTTCCCAAAATGTTACTTTTCCAATTTCTTTCCAATCCCTATCCACAGCTTCTTTTGCTGCTTCAATTCCTGAAATTGGTATATTGGAAGTTGCTGCAACTTTGCTGCGTGGCCTAAATATACACTTAATTTTAGTATCAATTATAAAGATTAATTAGTTTCCTTATCTAATAATAAAAAGCTGTCCTTACCTTTATTAATGAGACCTACTTATCTAACAAAATTCTAAAATATTCCACATTCGAATATTTAACTCTGCTCGGTTGACTTTATACATTCGATAAAATGGTAACAAAAATAAGTTCTAATACACTTACATCCCCGTAAATCTGTACAAGAATTCCCTGTGTAACGAGTAGCAGATAATTCTTGTACGGGATGCCACAAACAACAAAATAATAAGATCCGCAATCCAAAAAAAGGTCTGCCTTACTTGGAAATTAAAACTTGGGATGCCTATTATAAATAATCAAAAATATTTAACATAATATTATTCTACCTACCTTAAAAATCCTAGATAAACGACTATCATGTATAGGTAAACGAATGCTTCTAAAATTAGCATATAGGGAACAGCAAACGCCGAAAACTTTGGGAATGATAAATGTTCGGGTTCTTGGGGATAAGCTCTGAAATAAATTATGGATGATATAGATGAAATATGTGAAGCCTACGTGTCGATGACTGATCCTCAGCAGCATGTTAATAAAAATAAAATGTTTATTTTAATCAGCGTTGTCAAAAAACCTATGGTTGGATCGGTTCCTATTAATTTATGTGAATTTTAGCAGCGCGACAAATAAACTAAAAAATAACACATAATTAAATATAACTAAAAAATAGACACTGTTGTGTTTACTTATTGACTAGCTGATCAAATTGTCTGAAAAAGTTATAAAGTTATATATTGATCGTACTCAATTACATTTTTATCGTACAAAATTGTAATCTCATTTCTTTCTATTTAGTTGTAAATAACTTAAGTTTTCTCATCATTAATATACAGTCACTCAATAAGCTATATTCGTATTATTTATTAAATCATATTTACAGTATTGAATGCTCACCGTTATTAATATGAATTAATCGTGTATGGCTTAAATAAATCTTTTTACTTACTTCACGTATAATCCCTTGAAGACGAGATTTGTTGCCGTGCCAACGATAGTACCAATGCCACCTGGAATTACAATGAATATTAATAATGTCATCCTACTTACTAATACAGAAATTTATAAATAGTTTATGTTAATCATTATTTTAACTCATTAATTGAAAGTGTCCTGGGTTCAATTCTCGCCTGGAGCGGACATTAAGGTGTACATACATTGCGTCATATTGTTTACCTTTACCCTATCTGCGTCAAAGAAAAACCTAGTTCTAACTAAACCCTAGTTAGAACTAGGTTTTTCTGTGTCGATAGATACGAATGCGCAAGTTTTTAATAAATAACGCTACACACTATAGCCCCACACTAGGATTTCCTGTATCCTGGTGCCATGGACAACATATAACGTAAGGACACACACCCAGATCGAAAACTGAATTTTAATATCATCATTGAAACCGCCTCGCTGGGTCCCAAGGACCTGGGAACCGCGACTCAGTGTGTTATCCATTGCGCCATTCGGATCCTCAATTATTTAATTGGTATGTTTACCTATGGTAGATGAAAACGTGACTGCGCAGAAGTAACACGTAGTTATATCAGATGCTACTTGTTCACCATCATTGCTGGTATCGTAAATTTGTAGGAGATTTTGCTGCAACATTAACAGATATCTTAATAACATACTAATATACTGTTCTTCCACCTTTGTTTTACTTAAAATCGCGAGAGAAACTAAATTGTGGCTCGTGGCTACAACCCATTAATGGCCCACTGTTGAGCACGGTTATTTCCTCATTATTGAGGAGGCCTAGAATCGGAAGCCAGTATCGGAAGTTTTCAAGCCGCTTGAAGGGCTTCAGTCGTGACTTAATGACTGCTATCTATCGATGACAACCGACACCGACGGCTTTACGAGCCAAAGCACCAAAGCACTCAAGAAACTGCCAATAGCGGTCACCCATCCAGTTACCGACCGCACCCGCAGTTGCTTACTTTGTCAATCACTTAGGATTGACGCAATTCGCCGATACGAAACTAAATTAATAAAAGTTTTAAAAATTAACAAATGTTTCAATATATAACATACGTCTTCAAACACCTTCAATACTGCGAAAACTATTGGCACCATCATCGTAGTTACTGCAGTGTTAGTGATCCACATTGAAATAAACATTGTTATGAATGACATTGCAAAAAGGAGTCTGAAATGTAGATATATTTTGGAGCTTAAAAACCGTTCAGTGTGATGAGTGTCATTCATACGCTCAGCTATTCTATATCTTATTTTAAAAACGAAATACAAGCCCAGCTAGGAGACAAGGCCTTGTGACGATAAAGACATGAATATATCCTTAAAATATACCTTCATAACATTATGTTTATAATAAGGGAGTAATATTTCTATAAGGTTATTAATGTTTAAGTTGTAATTAAAAAACGAAATATACCTGTAATGAGAGTACCCAATAGCGCGAATGGCGCACAGAGCCAAACGCTTGTGTAAGCCCGACTGCTCTACGGAGTACGCTAAGATCATGCTTGCTAGGAACATTAGTACGGAGTCCTAAAAGAAAACATTATTTAACTCCATTGGGGATTAAAAACGAGTAATATGATTGTATTTTAGTAAAGATTGACATGAATAAATATAAAATTTTGACCATCAATGATAAATCATCACCATTGATGATGGATATTGAAGTATGGACAAAGAGCATTGAAGTTTGAAAAACTAGATTAAACTAGATTAAACATGTAGAATCAAGAGACATTAACGTACAAAGACATTGAATTTTGTAATATAAAATTAATACAATACTTCAAAATAAAAATAGGGAAATATAAATAATTACTTCACTCAAAAGTTAAATCTACAGGTACAATGACTCTCAGAGTCAAAATTAAAAGAGATAAAAAAGTGTAAAGAAAAGAAAAAGTTTAAAAGTATATCGCCTTATGCATAATATGAATATGAATGAAGTGATCCAATTATGTCATGAAGTGATCAATTCTAAGGTCTAGCTACGACATTTACAATTGCACATACAACGATGAATAAATAAATAAATGTTAAAATTTCATGGCCATCCTTATAATATCAAAGTGTATTACTTCACAATAATCAGCTTTTTTCATTACTTGCATAAAATATTTAATTCTCATTTCCGCTAAACAGTCTAAATTATTTATGGCTCAAGACACTTCCTTTACCTTACGTGTACTGACTGACAACAATTGGTGATGTCTTTGGTGTGATTGAATGGATAACGGTGACCGCTTACCTTAATGCTTAATGGAGGGTTTACTTCCACAGATCTATAATAGTTGCACACTAGTAACTGACAGATGAATGACCACATAGTACTTATGAATGACTTTTCGTTAGTTCCAATTTTTGCCATTTCAGAGATAAGTTGGGCGCACTGTACTATTTACTTTTTGTCGACTATTTCACGTAAAAAATCCGTAGATTTTTGTAATTGAGAACTATTTTAAACAACAGCGTACTTACGTTGATGTAACACTTGCAAGTTGTAGCAGTGTTCATAACCCCGGAGAGAGGAAAAATTATGACGGGCAAGAAAGACGTAATTGGTAAAGGTATACATTCAGTCACCCAAAATACAGCCATAAGAACCAAGGCATAGGCACACCATTGATATTTCTGAAAATGTGTTAATATTTTTTCGAATAACGTACCTCATTGCACTTTTTCTAACGATCCTGTCAAAGAATGAGATGAAGATTCGCAAATTTAATTTCTATCTGAGGCAGACATTAAAGTATTGAGGGCCTTCGAACATTATATTCCTTCTATATATGTATCTATCAGCCTAACGAAGTCCACTGACTGACTTGACTGGTTACTACCAAATTTTAGCTGATTTTACAGTGCCTATTCACCACAAAATGTATTGTTTCGGTTGGAATGTTCAGATCAAATGATAGATTGTTCTTGCTTCATTCTTGACTAAGAATGTTTCGGTATAATTTTCAATGTCATTGATACTTAGAAACTAACCAAAGTTCGTAAACCAAAAGTGCCCGACTATGCCGGCTTAACTTTTATAATTGAGCAAACTTTGGTCATAGATGGCTCTTCCACTCGTTTACAATTTTTTTAAGTACTTAATTTTCTTCCCATTAGGGTCAGCTCAGACCGAGACGCGACGCGACGCAACGATACTGGAAGAGGCCAGTGATTTCGCGCTACGCCTCGCGTCGCCGCGAGACGCATCTCAATGGCGCGAGGTGCATCGCAAAAGTAGGCAATCTTGCACGCCGCGCGTACCGACGATGCACGGCTGCGTAGCGATGCCGCTAGGCCGCGCTACGTAGCCGTGCATCGCGCTACGCCGCGAGGCGTCACGAGACGCAGCGCTGCATGAAGCAACGTATTCTGAATTGTCACAATGAAATGTGTATCTTTTCGTGTAGAAAATAAAGTTCTATTTTGAGCCGCTCTTTGAAAGACTGCGCGCAGCGTCGCGTCACGTCTCGTCTCGGTGTGAGTTGACCCTTAATGAGCAAACTTATGTGGTTATTTTTTCTATTCTGAGTCTATTCATCAAGTAAAAATTAAGACTATTTTGTCTAATTAGATTACTTACCAATGGCGGAAAACTTAAAAGAATAGGAATCAATATAATAGGTGTAAGTAAGCAAATTACGCCTCGCCAATAAGTAAGATAGAACAATTTAATTTTATCCCACATTGTCAATTTGGGGTCTTCTGAGCTAAAGTTGAACATTAAAAAATTATTCACATACCTATAATACAATATTTCAAATTTTATAATTGCTTGTTGCTACTATATCAGACCAATATAAGTTTATTGGTCTGAGGCTATTTACTATAGTCGTGTACCTAATATTATTTATTTTCTGAATGTTATTACTGTCCTGTTATGTATCAATAGTACAGGAAGATATTTTATCCAAAATAATAATTTTGGATTTTGGATTCTTACTGGTCATACTAGCATGACCACCAATTAACGGAGCAACAAATGACTTTCATTTCAGCTAGGTTCCGAAGGTAAACTTACAGTGATAATGCCGGTTCAATGCTATCTTCATCATTTGCGTTTTCACTCAAGTTTACTGATAAATTGGACATGTTAATTTATTTCGTAACAAATTTATTAAATCTTAACATACAGTCGTCAATTGTAACAACCTCAAATGCAAGTGAGCAATATTCATAATCAAGCTGGTCATGACTATCTTTACTATTTTTAACCGACTTCAAAAAAGAAGGAGGTTCTCAATTCGACCGTATATATGCTTTTTTTTTATGTACGTTCAGCGATTATTTCGTCGTTTATGGGCCGATTTTGATAATTCTTTTTTTGTTGTAAAGTAGATATGCGCAATGGGGTCCCCTGAAAAGGAAACCAGGATCTGATGATGGCATCTCAGAGAAATCGAGGGGAACTTTCGAAAATTGTATGGACAACTAGTGTGTTTGTTCATGTTATCATAAGTACATTAAAGCGCTACCATTTCATGAAGATCTGGAGTCGATCTGATGAAGCCGAAAGACAGTCGAGGGAACTCCTCAACGATTTACTGCAGTTATCTAGTGTTTGGGCTTCATTAATTTGTAGTGACGAGAACTTTACACTTACATATTGAATTGAGCGCCATCTGGCGAGTAGATTTTGAGTTATCTCTACTTATCAAGATTGAAGTCGGTTATTTTTTTTTGTAAAAAGCAATTATTATCTCATCAGATCACTTTAATTAATTCCCAAAACAAAAACGTTTGCTTTTGAGGCAACGTTTTTTAATTCTCAACCTTTGTTTCAGACAATCGTTACACGAAAAAAAAGGTTATATATGTACTATTGTACTGTAGTAAGTATTTATAAAGGTGTTACCAGACCAATCGATCGATCGCCGATCGACCGCATCGATCGAAATCTACTAATCGACGTCGATCAATCGATTAGTCTTCGTAAAAACTATCGATCGACGTCAGCTTATCGATTCCACCATCGATCGATCGGGGCCATCGATTGACGATCGATCGATTGTTCTGGTAACACCCTAAGTAAGTAAATGAAATAAACAAACCATAAAATTAAACCATATTAAGTATTTTAAATGTTGGCGGTGAAAATATCTTAATTGTAATATTCTATGAAAATTTTAAGAATAAATTTTTCGTAAAATCCCCAGCAAAAAGGGAAAAGAATGAGAAAATATGGTCATTTATAATTTGTATTTCACGACTGAAAGTTACAAGAACAAACTTATAGAAAATTAAAAAAAGACAATAGGTATAGGTACTTGTTTCACTCGTTTTTATCCGTATTCAATAAAATTAAATGTACCTACTGACAACATAAAATCGTATAAATATCTGTTTCGTAGTTTTCAAATTGATCGCGTCCAGACAGACAGACAGGAAGGCAGAAAACAGGACTTCTTTTTATAATATACTAGCTGACCCGGGAAACGTTGTTTTGCCAAAAAAATGTTAAGGGTGAACAACCCTTATCACTTAGGGGTATGAAAAATAGATAGTAGCCGATTCTCAGACCTACTGAATATGCATACAAAATTTCATTACAATCGGTCAAGCCGTTTCGGAGGAGCATGGTACCTAACTAACATTGTGACACGAGAATTTTATATACCTATACGATATAGACATAGAAGATTTCTCGCAGATGACTTGCTCACTAACTTGAATATCTGACCACGAGAAAGACTTATAAATCCATGCGCGACCACAGTTGTATTCTACTTTTTGGAACTGAGAAGCGCACATCTTGTCGGTCAGCTGTAGCGTTAGCAAACTCACGTCGAAGCTCGGATTATTGCTATGTAGTTAGGTTTCCTGTGTAGGTACGCGTGGATTTTTGGTTAAGTTTTTATTATATTGTAACAGAGGAGTTTTATGCCTATGCTATAACACCTGTGAGGAGCAAGGACAGCAAGAGGTGGTGATAGGGAATGTGGTGAGGCTAGGGCAGTTTTGGCGTTCTGATGATGCCAGATGTAGAGTGGAGAGGTGCTATTGAGAGGAGCGGTGCTTTTGAGGAGAGGAGGGTAGCATTAGTGGAGAGGAGAGGAGAGATGGTTCTTTTTTTCAGGTTTTCTATTAAAATGTTACTGGCCAGCGACCCGGCCGGTACCTATTTGAAAAAGGAACGACGACAACAGAGGAAGATTTGTTGTTGTCAATACATTCATCATTAAATAAAATATATAATGCTACAAGGATCTTTGGTTGGGCCTGTTGATTCCCCTTTTCAGTTCCCCTAGTGGGTCTATGAGGACTTATGACTACTAGTGGATCCCCTTCAGAGCATGAGGCGCTCCATCTGGATTTGTGATCTTGTGATCTTTGTGATGACTATCCAATGTTCTTTTGTTTTATCGACTGTCATTTTTTTACGAAAATCCTTATCTCTCCCTGAGGAAAATAAAGTACTTATAAGTCCTCATGGACCCACTAGGGGAACTGAAAAGGGAAACCAACAACAGACCTATTTGCACCTTTGTTTCGCAGCCGGTATTGGATTGGATTTAACTTCACCCACTTTAAGTAAAAAATTGAGTCCTCTAACGAATAAAATCCAAATATTTTATATTGACAATATCACACTACTAATTTAGTTAGGATAGTTGTATTCTTAGGGTCACACCTCATTAGAGCCACCCGGCACCCACTCCGCACCGCCTCGCCTTCACATCGCCTTCAATATTCTTTATATGGACTTGTATGGGCATGCGCTCACTAAGTATATCAACTCCATAGCTCCAGATCGATTCGGTTATAAGCCGTTCACGCGCGGACGGCGGGTGGACCATTCGGTGACAACTCGCTGCTCGAATGCTCTTGCCTTGCGTTGACAACGTCGGGTCCCGGGTGGACCGCGCGCTGCCCGCGATTGATAAACGAGAGGACGATACAGTAAGTTCATTACATACTCGAAAATTCGTGGACCATGAGGCGTCCACTCGTTGACCGCTAGGTTAGCGTCAGGACCCCTGGACCAAGTGCGAAATTCTTTGTTTGGAGACTATCAAGATTTAATACAGGAAATTTAAATTTAAATTTAAATTTAAATGTGTTGTTTTGTTTATTGTATTACATAATACCATAATAAAGAATTGTTAAAATATTATTCATATCGATATATATTTTTCCTGCCTTATGCATAAGGCTACAGTGGGTGCACGGGGAATTTCTATTTCCCCGTGCACCCACTGGTGGGTGAAGCTAGTGGGTGGACGGGTCGCGGCCCCTTTTTGGGGTCCACTGGTTGACCGCAGGACGTTTATTGGTGATAACGCGACGTCCACCCGTTGTCGACAGGTCGTCCGATTCGCGGTTTAGGTCTGTTGGTTCCCCTTTTTAGTACCCCCAGGGGGTCCACGAGGACTTATAAGTCCTAGTTGTTCCCCTTCAGAACATGATGGGGTCCATCTGGATTTGTGAATCCTGTTGGTTCCCCTCCTATTAGAAAAAATGCTGGCCATCCACTAATATTATTTTGACATACCACATTGAGATGACATTGTGACATTGTTGACGATACATGTAAGTAAAAAAGTGCTTTGTTCACATTTCATATCTTGCAAGTAAACGCCTCTTATGTTATAAATATTATGTACGTAAAAAATATTACGTTAGCTTTCTTAATAAGCGCGATGTTCACAATGTTACCTAATACTAGGAATAATGCTTAAGTGATTGTATAAAATTTCACACGAAAAGACAAAACAGCTTGGACATGAGTTTTGTATTTAAGCCATAAGTAGTAGTAAGTGCAATCTGTAGCTGTGAGTAGGAAAAAAACTCCTCAGGAGTTTCTTGCGAAAGTCGAAAAATTTGTATTGGAACATCGTAGGTTAAGAAGAAACAGTTTTTAGAAATGGTTGGAGTATCGGATACATTTTCATACTTCTGCATGATCATCTAGGCAGAGATGTGCAAAATCTGTATATATAAATATCTTGCGTTACTGAGTGACTGACTGACAGACAACGCACAGCCGAAACTACTGAACGGAAGAAGCTAAAATTTGGCATACAGGGTGTCCCGTAACGAATGGATAATACGGAACCTACAAAATAGTTTTTCAGCTAATATTTAAAATACAAAATACTTGTTCCAAAATACTTTATTAAAATAAAATACCTTTAATTTTAAACTTTGTTTATTTTATTCATGTTATTTAAACACGTAATCAAAATTTTAACAAAAATAAAATTGTTAAAATAATAAGGATCGTTTAACATTTTTGCACCTGCCATTACATAAATTTTATGGCATTAACATGTCAACATTTTATAAGTAGGTACTATGGAGGTTTTATTTTATAAAAGTGGAAAAAAATCCACTTTTCCCTCCTAGGTGGGATGGCGAGGTGGGATAAACGGAATAGCCGGACATAACGACCTTAAATTTATTAATTCAACTAGGTTTCTTGGCTCCCCCATAATAAGTGGGTCCATTAGGACATTTTTATATCCTGCTGGTTCCCCTGGGGATCTCGGAGGGGAACAAACAGACCTAAACCCGATTCGCGTCTACGATGCGTCTCCTGTCAGTGAAAAGTGTCAGATACATACAAATTTTGGATTGCGTTGCGTTCACGTAGCTCATAAATAGCGTTGTGTGAGAAGTGCCTCAAATACAGCGTGCCTAATGAGCTGTGACCCTTAAGGTTATAAAATTCAATTAAATAAAACGATAATGTTTATCAAAAAATTTATTAACAAAATTCATTACTCCTATAGCAATTAACTTTACCGTACGAGGTACACTTGGAAATTAGAGATAAAAAATAAGACAACTAATTCTAAACAAACATCCTCCCTAACTAATCACTTTATAGGTGAGAGCCAGGCCAAACTATTGGGGCCCAGTAGTATGTAGCCAGCCATGTTGTCAAGATGACTGAAATAGTAGGGCCAATACCGGCAACTACCTGAAACAGAATAAATAAAAATATTTGAAGTTGAAAGTAACTTTTAACGGTACAACTTATACTTGAACATAATTTTTGCACATATGGGATATGTGGACTTTTCAGAACTTCATCACAATGTTGCTTCTAATGTCCATTGCAATTTACATTTCTGAGAACTTATGTAAGGTTACCCTTAGTCTACGGCTAAACTGATAAGACTATTAGGGGGGAAGTCCCTAAAATCTTCTCTTTGCAAGCCAAAATACAAGCCTAAATAGCTGTCTGCGTTCAGTAGTTTCGTCTGTGCGTTGTCTGTCAATCAATCACTGGGTTTCTATAGTTTTGCCTACTAGGAACTGCAATTGTCCAAAACCATACAAAACCTACAAATGTCATGCCATACCATTTTCTTCGTAGGAATGCTCGCAGCACTCTGCACTATCAAATTACCAGGTGTACCAACTGGTAACATGAACGCAAATGATGCAGAGAGACCAGCAGCAAGGGTATATAGTAAGGGACTTTTGTTAGTTTGTTTTGCCTGAAATAAAATAAATAATATAGTAACGCTTCATACTTATAGCCAAACACCACTATTCCCTGTGTCGTGGGTGTCATGGACACACACACACCCAGACCGAGAACTCGAACCAGAATCGAACTCCGGACACCTTTGGAACATCGACCCAGCGTGTAAACCATTGCGCTATTCAGGCAGTTACATCCTAGTATAAATTATAAATGCCGCGCCGGCTCACAAACAAACAAGCCATCTGAAGCCAGGTTGTCGTTCCTGCGTCCATACATCAGTTCATGTTCAAAAGTATAACCTATGCGTTTTCGGCTAAGAAAAAAGAGAAAAGAAACAGATTTCTCTTACAGTGGATAATATTACGGACAATAATGGACATACACAAAGGTTCGATTAAAATTGTCAATAATCGCATAATAGAAAACTAAATTAAAACTATCATAATATTAATGTTGAACCCCGCCATGGGTCAACCCAAGGCTCTTATTTCTTAAAGCTGAGTTACTAGAAACAATTGTCATACAGTAGAAGAGGTTTGTTTAGTGGCAGTGATTAATAAAATCGATAACCGGTAACTATCGATAACATAACCAAATTTTTACAATGCTTAATATGTAGGTTGCGAAAAAATTTGAGCAAAACGAAATAGTTCTATAATCTAAAAATCTTACCAATTCCATAGCGACTGGTGTAAACACATTGACAACGGCTACGTTGGACGCTAAATTTGTAAAAAACACTACGACGATAATGATTATAAGCAAAACTAAAATATCCGGCAGCTTGTCGAGTTTCTGCAGATTTTCTCCTATTTTTTCATTGAGACCAGTTTTCTTGGCGGCAGCCGAAAGTGCGAATCCACCACCTTAAATTATTATAAAATTTTACATAAGTAATTATTTTTATTAGTCAGAAATACCAGAAGCAAATATTACGTACAGATTATGTAACATGTTTTATAACTTCTGTTATATATAACACGTCCACATTATCTAACATTGTTGTATCACAATGAAACATATAACAAGACACTATGTGTTTTTGTAAGACATAACGTCCACATTTAAAAAACATGTTATATAACTATGTTTTATAACATGTTTTGTTATATAGTCAGCTGTACGCACCATTACAACCTAAAAGCAACTGATTTATGTAAGTACACAAATGATAGTAGGTACCTACCTATACAAATCAGGGAACTTTTATTTATTTATTTATTAAAAATTGCACCAATAAAGTATACACTGTACATAATTATTCACACATGCATAAAATACAATAAAAGTGCTACTTTAATTATAGGCGCAAGTATCGTGGTAAACTTCTTTGGCGCGTACATAGAAAGTAAAATAAAGATGAGTCTAAGTACAATAAATAAATAAATATGTTTAACAACAATTAAATTAAATTAAATTAAATTGAATTAAGTTAAAATTAATAAAGCATTAGATTACAATAATTAAAATTAACAATTAATAATCATCAATAATAGGGTACTTTCGGTAGTGAAAAATAAACTTGGTTTTCCTAATAAAACAAAACAAAAAATATATTTCGGCAAAATAAACACGCTTTCTGGCCTTAAAATAAAAAAAATATTAATTCTTTTTTTATTTCCAGAAAAACGCTGTCAGAACTTGTCAGCCATTTTGATGTCGTAATAATGGCAAATTGTACAGTGCCACAATCTTATCTGACCCAGTGGCCCAAATTGGAACTAATGCAAATGTTATACTGTTGTCAGAAAAATACCAAGACAGTAGCGCCACCCTTACCGGGTCAAATAAGTTTGTGGCACTGTATGTAAGACCGGCATTCATTCAAGTTGCTAAGCACGAAACTGAACTGACAGCTTGGTTCTTGGAGGAATAGGTTTGCCTTTATGACGTCACACTAATGCGTCTCGTGTTTTAGGTCACGTGACATACCTACCGATTAAAAATTTCGAATTTTAATATTGTTTATTAAAATAATTATGTGCTTTTATGACTCGAAATCAGAATATTAAAGTATATTTCTACATAAATTTTTATTTTTATGAAATTTCATAGTTTATTTTTTATTACGGAAAGTACCCTATTACAATTTGAAACAAATTAAAAATATTTCATTGGGGTTCCCATATATTTTTTATGAATTCATATACTTAACATAATATTGTACTTAAAAACTAAAAATTATACATTTATACATTTTATTCTCCTATTACTTGACTCACATTTTGTTTAAACTTGCTTTGGGAGTTTGAGAAAATGTCAAGATAATATATTGTTTAGTCCCATGTAGTTCCTGGTCATTGGTAGTTCCATTATGAATTACATTATAGCTCCTTAGTGATCTGTTTAATGGAGCATAATGACCCAGATTTGTTTTAGACGTTTGAATAATAAAAGGAGGTTTCTGAAGTCTCTGTAGCTGTTTAGGTATATAAATATTAATTCTAGACAATAGATCAGGGGCATGAAGCTAATATAGAGAGGAGACGGCCTAAGCAAGTGTGCACTGTAACTCAACTAGGTCCTGACGTCATCACAGTGGGCGTGGCCTTAAGACGGCGCTCACCAAATAAATTTCTGCTTGACGTTAGATGGCGTCACTTTGTATGTTGTGTGGCGACATTTTGTAAACAGCGCCATCTATCGACAACTACTTAAAACAACAAAAACACAGGGCCGTATTTAGAATCCAATCCAATTATTTTTCCGACTGTCCCATTGAATTAAACTACTGCCTATATGTAGGTAATCTGTTCATTGTAGTGTGACAACTTACCTACCTGGTGTAATTAAATAACAGTTTTATTCAACTTCCATTACATTAGCCTTATCATGAAATTGGTTGCAATACACAATGACGTGCTTCTTTAAATTATCAAAATTAAAATTCTGACGATTTGGTCGAAATATAGCTTTATATTGGCTGAATGATTTCTCCACGTCACATGACGTGATGGGTGCATACTTAAACATGCTTAATTCAGTAATTGTGTAAGCCATGTCTATATTGCCCTCGAAACTTCCGCACAGGATTTTGTTAATCAAGATGGTTCACAAAATTTATGTTAAAAAAACAGAATGAAATGATGTGGTATGATTATGAAAATTCTGAGTACATCCCTGTTATATCCTATATTTATTGACATCTAGTGTGAGATAGTTGAACTACGTAGTAAAGTCGATATAGAACGAAGCGAGTAGTTTTGCTATTGACCGTTAGATGAATGGGCGGGATCTAACAAGATCCCGCCCGTTTCTTTATCCCCCTCGCCCCGCAAATCCTCACGCGATCTTGCATAGAGAAATATACATACAACGTCTCCTCTCTATATTAGCTTCATGATCAGGGGTGTCCAAATTTCCGTTTATTAATTTGTACAAGAACATGATGTCAAGTAGTTCTCTCTGATGCCGCAGCGATTTAACATTAAAATGTGATAGACGATCACTGTAGCTAGTGAATCTATTAGATGATCTAAGTTAGAGCTGTAAGTCAAATGCCACAAAAACCGCTTTTGAACGCTCTCTATACGCTTTATGTAGACAGCGTAGTGTGGGTTCCACACAGTACTGCAATACTCAAGAATGCTGCGTACAAGGCAGGAAAAGATCGTAATTTTGGTTTTGGGGTTCTTAAAATCCTTACAGATGCGAAGAATGGACCCTAACATTCTGAACGCCTTAGTTGATATAATAATAATAAATATAAATAAAAGAAAAGACCTTAGAATCCAAGCCAACTTTCCATTTGCAAGGAAAGCATTTATTCTCACAGGATAAATTAATGGTGGCAGTTAATTTACAATAAATGAACAAGAAAAGTGTCTTTTTACTGAGTTAAATCTAAAATAATAATACAAGAATAGAGTACCAATGTTTCGATAAAATGGGGTAAATTATATTTTTATTATATCGCCGGAAATAAATAAATTTATAATGATTTTTAATTTATTATTTATAATTTTATTTTATTTTTATGTTTGAGGTGTAATTTTACCGAAGTGAAACGAAGGGAAGTCGAAAGTTAATTATAACAAAAGTTTAATATGTATGCATATACAGCACCGTTATACATATTATATTATATTGCACCATTGTCTTGCGAGTTGTGATCACCACAGACCAAGACCCAAATCGGAAATAGGATAACATTCCCATAAAAACCTAAGTAAAATACTTCATTATACCAACTTACCCAGTAAAAAAGCAAAGCTAAAAGGCATGGAAGAAATCATATGTGTCCAATCGAGTACACTTCTGATGCGTTTCTTTGTAAGATCCTCTTGGACTGAAAATCCACAATAAATTTAAGGTTAAGCAAGCAGACTCGATCTCTATATTTGAGAAGTTTGGCTAGTCCCCTTTAAAAAATAAACTTTGCATTCATTCAAGAAGTATTTCATTTCAACCCAACACGTAAAGTGTTTCAGGGTAAATTAAAAATAACGAGTTTTAGCTAGCCATCATGGTTAAAGAGAACTTTTTGGTACTTAATACCTCTTGTCAATGAACTACTTTATACATATAAGTAGCGCATTTTGTTGTGAAAAACGTTTATTAAAATTTACAAATTTTCTGTCAACTGTATAAAATAAAATTAAGAAATATAAAAACTTACACTTTGCACTAAAGTTCTTAAAAAACAACAAATTCGCTGGTAATAGCATCATCAGAAATAAAACCAAGCCCGCCAAAGACGAATCTAATATGCTAAAAATAAAAACATTTTATAAGTTGACATTTACATCATAACCTATGTAGCCATTCACATGGTTAAGCCATTACAAGATTTAAATAATTCTTTATAATATGGAAAACCATATTTTAATTAATTTCTTCGAAGTTCACAGGAAAAATAATAATCAAACAAATGAATACGTTATGTAACATTCTATAAGCTGGCACTCATTTCATCTTAGGGTATTTCAAAACACCTTAGCAATACGATGGTAGCACATAAAATACCCTCATAAGTGTGTCATTGATTCATGGGCGGAAGCACAAGATTTGTCTATTACTTAAAAACAATAAAAATAGTTATGAAAACCATTCTCACAATTTAGGTGGCTTTTCATAATAATTTTCAATCTTATCGCCCCATCCACTGAACATCTGGGGGGAGCGGAAAAAGAAGAGTGCCATAGCACCGCCGAATAAGACAATAACCATCTGAAAACAATAATAATATTACGTTCATTAGGACCATAAGAGCGGATTCGAAGCGATACTACAATCTAAAACCGGATGAGACGTAATTATCCCCTGAACGCATTGAATTAATTTGAACAGCTATGAGAAAGGTAGATAATTATAATATTATTTTGCTTCATCAACATTGCCTGGCTACCAACCTGATAGTTGAGTCTACCGCCAAGTTACTCTTTATATTTTGACCGAGAGCTTAATAAGATCGAGTAATCTTTCTTTGCTTGGCTGGCAACGAATTGGTACCTTTTGATATTATAATGGCCATATTGATGTCCATGAACGATGGTGACCACCTGCCATTAGAAGGTGTCTATGGGTTTATCGTCTTTAATTGTTAAAAAGTTAGAATGTCTGTACTATTTCCCAAAAAGTAAGTGGTCCAAGTTTTGCCCAATCTTCGTTTACTGCCTTTTTTGCTGCTGCTATTCCTTCAGGGGTCAATTTAGATTTTTTGGCTGCAGAGCTCTGTGGTCTGAAAATAGATGATATTCACAATAGAAATAATAATTATTAACACAGTTATTATCACACGAAATCGAGAGTTTACAATAAATGCTTATCTATGTAAAATGAAACTATGTAGTCTGCTGTTTCATAAATTCAGGATAGCATAGTGCCTACTTGAAATAACGACGAAGAATAAGTAAGTTATTAATAACATAGCTGAAGTAGTATTTTATGCAACGAAGAATTACAATTAACACAGAGAGAGCCCATAATATATTTTGATATAAGTAAATCAGGCTGGGTATGAGACTTAAGACTACCATGGCAATACCTTTTCATTTATCTATAGTTAATTGTGTTATTTCCACCAAAAACCAACGTTTCCTTACATGATGTTTTATTCTAATATTTCAATAACAAAAATATATTTATTTGAGTTTCGCGAATTAAGCATGTGCTTGTTCATACTGAACACGCGGGCGCGGTGGCGGGCGCGCGCGCGGTGGACGTGGCGAGATCGTGTTCATATTGACCGCCAGGCGTTTTGCGCGAGAATTCAGTTGCGTCGCTACTGAATCGCGCACTCCGCCGCTAGTTCAGTGTGAACACACTTCATGCATTTGATATGCCACGAGCGCGCCGCGCGCGTCGTCGCGAGCTTGCCCGCTACTTAGACCGCACGTGCGATTCCAGTATGAACACTTGGATATTACGCCATATGTTTGATATTTCGAGACCGCGCCCGCCACCGCGCCCGCGAGGCAGTATGAATGAGCACTATATCGAATTTCTTCTACAAAATAATTTTGTATGTTGACAATCCACGTATCACTAGCCTAACTTTCTCGTTCTGAGAAGAGACCCTCAATTGTGGGCCATGATGGGTTTAGATGATGATGATGATGTCGACTATAAGACGCATGAGTCCGCATACTTAAAATTAAATTCAAAAGTGAATCCATATAATTACCTCAAGAATCCAAAGAATGTCACAATCATATAGACGTACATAACTATCATATTCACAAGCATAAGTGGAATAGTGAACGTAGAAAACTTTGGGAAGGATAAGAATTCCGGTGCTTCTGGATGGGCACTGAAAAAAATAGGCAATATTGAAAGCAAAATGTAAAAAGGTGCCTAGAAAATGCAACATAATATTATTTTCTTTTTATCCTGGTAATCTTACTTAGAACATCAGAAAGTAACTACAAAATAGTCATATATTTGTAATTTAATTTCTGTTATTTAATGTTTATGGAATATTTTAATTTCTGTTCGATTTTGTTATTGTCGTAAATAATTCCATATCGTTTAATAAAATTTTATGTTAATTTAATTTAATTGAATTTAATTTAATCTTGTAATTTTTGATGTCGTGTTTTCGTGCTGTAATTGCACATAATTATTCTAGCCCTTGTTGTTTTGTAATGTTTATTTTAAATGGTGTGTAGAATGTTGCTTGTAAAAAAAAGCATTTTTTAAGTTAATCAGACTTCTAAATTAATAATTATGCAGGTTCTAATTACATTCATGTTACACAGGTCAAGCTAATAACTATTATATGTCAAAAGTAAAAAACCAACTGTAATCTTATTAAAAATGTAGTATTAGTAACTGAAATATTATAGGATTTTACCTTACAAAAAGACCTTTAAACGCTAAGTTTGTAGCAGTTCCAACCAAAGTACCAATGCCACCTGAAATAGTTCAAACGAAATTGATTTTACAGTTAACAGAAACTTTAAATGACTTGAACTTATCAGAAATACTTATTAGGGCTTTTTAAATTATAAATAATAATAAGGGTAATTAAAATGTCAAAAATAATAATAAACAACTTTGATGTGGCGACGACTTTCTTCAACTGACATTACTGTAACTGATAATTAAGAACCGTATGAAGCAGTAAGAAAACTATTTAAAAACTATAAGTAGTATAATTACATATAGTAACAAAACTATAAACTATATTGGGAAAGAAAGATCCTCGAATGGAGACCACGTCTTGGAAAAAAGATCATTAGGGCGTCCCCTGACCAGATGGAATGACGACATGAAGAAGACAACAGGGATCCGCTGAATTCAAAAAGCTCGGGACCACTCAGAGTGGCGCTAGTTAGGGGAAGCCTACGTCCAACAGTGGGCATGTAAATGGTGAATATATAGATGGATGATATGCAAATTACTCCAGTTAGGTCAGTTCGTATGCCCTTTTTACTCTCACGCACGAGTCCTGTGTCATAATGTGATTTGAGGGCGGACTTACTAGTATCTTACCTATAGTAGCAGAATATGTAGCCGTGCAAAAATAACATGAAGTAATGTCCGACGCTACTTTCTCTCCATCAGGGCCGGTTTCATAGATTTTCAATAGCCTATACTGAAATATTTATTTATTTATTACTAATTAATTGTTACTAAATAACTTAAGCACAAATTAATTTTCGCAAAATAAAACTCTAAAATAGACTGAAAATGTTCACGTTGATGCATTAAAAATTGTACCTAAGCAATAATATTGCTTAGGGCATACTCCACCCACCATGCTACTCCAGCGTAGATTGGTGGAGGGTTTAGTGACTAACCCAAAAGTTGGAAGATTTTTATGCCTCCTGAAGGCCTCCAACATGTTATAGTATCAATAACAACCGGGACCAACTTGTTAACCGACCCTCAGAAGCACGGAAACACTCGAAGACTTTTTAGCTACTAGCGGTCACCCATCCACCTACTGAACATATTTGCTGTTACTTAACTCGGTCAATCACAGATCGACTCTTCTATACCTACCTATTAGGTAATAATATATGAAGACAGATAAATACATGCATGTTCTACAATTAAGTTCTATTTCTTACAGCTCCACTGAAGGAAAATTAAAATAACCTTACGTTTTCAAATACGCCCAAAACAGCAAAGTTGATCGGAACCATCATGGTCGTGGCAGCTGTATTCGTGATCCACATTGATACAAACATTGTCACCAAACTCATCGCAAGAAGTAATCTAAAAAGCAAAAAATTATAATGTCTTACTATTAAAGCTTGAAGAACACAAGGTTATATACGGTCACCAACAAGGATAGAGACGTGAGTATAATCAGATAATTATCTTTATATCTCATATACCTACTAATTATAATAGTTATTAATCTTGTGATGTACAGAGGTACACACATCCAACAAAAACAAACTCTCGATAAGTTCGTCGATTAAGCAATAAATCAACTTTCACTACTTTTTGCCACTTACTACGTAATTTTCTGATGATATAGAATGGAATAAATCCTACTAATATTATAAATGTGAAAGTTTGTTTGTTTGTAAGTTTGTATGTTTGGTCCTCAATCACGCATAAACGGATGAATAGATTTAGATGAAATTTGGTACACGGATAGTTTGTACTCCAGAATAACACATAGGATACTTTTTATCCCGGAAATCCCGCGGGATCTGAATTTACGCGGGAAAAACTCCTACGCGTATAGGTATGGCTTCTAAACAAACATATTAATATAAAAGTAACAAGTCTGTCTTCCCAAAAATCCCGCGGGATCGGGGGTTTATCCCGAGATTCCTACGGGAGCGGGACCTACGCAGCTGATACTTACGGGTCACGAAGCGAAGCGAGGGCGGTTCACTAGTATAACATAAAAACTGTATCGATTGGCAATCGCACCGTAATTCATGATTCAAGTACCTACTTTCGAGGCAAGATCAGCTGCTATAGAGCCCGAAAATATCCAGGATAAAATATCGCAAGACGTAAAAGAGATAGATGTAGGGATTGCACCCGTAAATGTAGAAGCTTGTAAATTACTTACTTATAATGACTATAGCCGATAAGTCGAATAGCGCAATAAGCTAATCGCTTATGTAACCCTGACTGCTCCACGGAATACGCCAACATAATGCTCCCAATGAACATCAGTAAGGTGTCCTAGAAAATAATGTCAAGAAAAATATTTAGGTAATACCTAGTCTAGGTGTGCCTACAATATTAATTCAGATTTTAATCAATATATTATAATATTATTATGGTTATATTGTTAGTGTCTTAGGTCTGAAAACCCTTCCACAAACAAGCGGACGGGGCGAGATGGTAAGTAGTCGTCTCCTCTTATTAACACGTGCAACTGACGCGTTGCCAACTATATAGAAAGCAACTAATAAACTGTTGATGTCATGTGTTACTATACGCGTAGTTATCACTTGACTAATATTTTAATAGGTATGACTTTAGCTTATGTACCTATAATTTCTACCTCACGTTCAGATGTTTCAGTTTCAAATACGGTAGAGACTTCATTTTTTTAAGAATCCTAAATAAGTCTTAAGTAATGTTATTTATTTATTTATTAATCGCTTACATACTATACACTATAACATTAATAATCACTACATAGTATAAAACAAAGTCGCTTTCTCTGTCCCTTTGTGTCCTCAAATCTTTAAAACTACGCAACGGATTTTGATGCGGTTTTTTTTAATAGATAGAGTGATTCAAGAGGAAGGTTTATATGTATAATAACATCCATTAAATAGTTATTGCACCCGTGCGAAGCCGGGGCGGGTCGCTAGTTTATAATATTTTACTGTGACTAATAGGACTAAACGTACCTAGTCTTAATTTATCATGCTAAAAACCGGACCTATTAGTAAAATGCTTGTCTTTCCTAGTGATGAGATAGGTGTTAAAAGGTTTTGAATTATCACTAGTAAATAAAACACTCACATTGATGTAGGCTTTACATGTATCTCTTGTGTTAGAGACACCGGTCAACGGGAATACAATGACCGGTATGAAAGAAGTTATTGGCAAGGGTATGCATTCAGTAACCCAGAATAATGCCATCACAAACAGACAGTAGGCACACCACTGGTGTTTCTGTAAAAAAATATGGACGGTGCGTATGACTTAACTTATTTTCTAACAATAAATGTGAGATTTCAAAGCTAGATATTTCCAGGTTAAATTTTAATGAGAAAGTATTTGGCTCAAAAATGCTTGGCGTCCTGAACTGGCCGAAACAGTTATTCACTGCAAAGGACTTAGGTACTGATGCCTTATAAAACTCATGTCAGGGCTCACATGGACTAAAGCTTTGGTTTCCTAGGAAAGCGGTGCCGTCATGTAGCGGCCGTAATACAGCGGTGAATGACGTCATTAGAACGTTGTCTATGTAAAGGAAATGGCGCGGTTTCCTAGAGAGCGGTAACTGACACCGTAACGTAAAAAGCGGTACCGCCATATGACGGCCGTCTTGTCGGTGTCCGATGGTTTGGTCAACGTTTTATTGATAGCGGTGAAGCTATTTTTAATATGTATTTGTGTTTTTTTTTCGGAACAACGTCAAAAAAATAAAAAGTAAAGAAAAAAGTCAACTAAAACAGAATTGGTGGCGTGAAAGTGGAGAAATATTAAATTCTGATGAATTATTAATTATTAAAATGAGTGACGGTGTGTTAAAACGGCCGTGGAACTTTCCACATGTCATCACCGTCAAGACGGCCGTCTACTTGCGTCCGTAATATTACGGCCGCTACATGACGGCACCGCTTTCCTAGGAAACCAAAGCTTAATGTTTTCATCTGGGCAGACGCGCCTCAATACTAGCTTAATCCATTTGACGCCGTACAAAAGCGCACAGTTCGAGTTATCAACGACACACGAATCACTAACTGGTTAGAACACCTAAGTCTTAAGAGAGACATAAGGATGGGTGGTAGTGGGAGGGTACTGCATTCTCGTTTTCTATCTTAATTCCATAAAAAATCCCTCAAAGCTTAGTAAGCACATTTAAAATACGTATGTTACCTAAATTTTGGCGCGTTAAATACTCAGTTTGGCTTTGAGGTCTAAAAAATTTCATGAATTAATATTGTTATATAGTAGCAGGTCAACGTAACGTAATATTATGAAACCCACAAAATTTGAACATAACAACTGTAATAAATGGATTTCTAGGAGTGAACTATTCAACTAACTATTTTAGAAGGTAGACAAACCTCTGGTGGTAGTGGTAACAGCAACACTATAGCTAGTAGTGGTGTGATTATGGTCATCAACCCGCGCCAGTGTACCACGAATAACAACTTCATTTTCTCTAGTGTTTCTAATTCAGGTTCTTCTCTTCGCCTGAAAAGTTTTGAATATTGAAGCTCTTTTTACAGATGTAGGTACTCCTGTATGGGTTTCGTACTCCAGTTCGAATGACGTTATGTGCAAGTCTATGATATGTTAGGAAAGTTTATCAAAACATAATATAAACCCCCAGTTAGCTTAACTAGTTACCACACTCTTGCCCGGGTTAGTTGTCTACGTATTTATTTACAAAAAACCGACTTCATCATCGCCAAGTACTGATAACTCAAAAAGTACCCGCCAGATGTCGCTCATATGTGATCAGACGATAAGCAGTTTATATGGAATGACAAAAAAAAATATTAATCATGTCACCAAGTAAAAAAGTTATGACAAAATCGAATGGAAATCTTTTAACGGTCTTACTAATAAATGCAGTACCTACACAGTAATTATTATGTTTCTTTTTTTACTTTTTCTTTTCTTCAGAGAATCGTATGACAGGGACAAATAACTTTTAACATGGAATAACTTTATATTTATACTACGTTTATTAATAAGGCATTATAATATTAATATCTTTTTTCAGAGCGTATTCTGCCTCATTTTTTCATACGAAAGTCTGAACGAGAAGCATAATATAAAACATGATAAAAAGGGACAACACGTTGAACCAGCGACGCTATTTTCGTTCCTTATTAAGACAAATTGTCGAGCAAAACCCATTTGTCAACACTCCAGAAAAATATGATGAAGAGTCAGGCTCGGCTTAAGATGGCTTAAACCTGTCCCCGGTCTCGAATAACGTATTTTAATTAAATAAGTAGCTAAAATTTATGAAACATTGTTGTGAAAGGACATATTTATATATGTTATATAGTTTAATTCTGGAGTAGGTAATTAAAATATACTTACAACATGTCGAAGCGTATTGTTTTATTATATTCCTCTCAAATAAGCTGTTAATAGTTTGTTGGAAAATAAACTTAAACAATAGGTGTAGGAATTTTTCTTCGACAGCTATTTTAATATTCTACAGTTTTGAATTGCTGTTACTTTTCTGTCATATCGTTATCTTTTCTTTATGCTCCTATAACAACCAAAAAAGTTTTTACTTTCCTATTAAATATTACTAGCAGTGAATGAATGAAATTGATTGATAAAATAAAGTTATGTATTCATTTATTAGTTCATTTATAAACATGAAAATGTTTTTCTTTTACCACCGATTTGGAAATGTTTTTAACAAAGACAAATATTTTAAAAACCTTCCAAGTGCGAGTCGGACTCGCGCACGAAGGGGTCCGTACCATTATGTATAAAAACGCCAAAAAAATCTGGTCTGTTGTATGAAAGCCTCACTTAAATATTTCATTGTTTTATTGTAGCCATATATTACGCGCAACGCCATCTCTTGAACCGAAAGGTAACTAAACTATCGCAGATTCGTCGGAAGTATGGGAGCCCACTTAAATATTTATTTTATTCTGTTTTTTAGTATTTTTGTTGTAGCGGCAACAGAAATACATCATCTGTGAAAATTTCAACTGTGTAACTATTACGGTTTATGAGATACAGCCTGGTGACAGACGGACGGACAGACGGACAGCGAAGTCTCAGTAATACGGTCCCGTTTTACCCTTTGGGTACGGAACCCTGAAAACAGGGACAGTCATATTGATTGGGGTTCCAAAGATTGCATAAAGTTGGACATCAAAACGAACTCAGTGTACGAGTTTTATTTTTGGTAGGTTATCAAAAACAAGCATGCAGAATACAGGTGTCATGGGTGGCAGCGGAAGGACCACCCTTCCGCTATCGGTATATCGGCCTGGAACACACAAATATCTTGATTCATGGATTCGAAAATTGAGCTTAAATGCCTTTGATTATATACACGTCGCTGCATCTGAATAGTCAATGTCAACCATGACTTTTAGTAAAACAAAAAGCAAAGATTGCCCGCAAAAAAAGAACCAAGTAACCCGAAATACTTTTCCAAATTTTCATTATTTTTTCCTGTATGGAATAAGGCAAAGAATGAGTTAACACCTGGACCCAGTGTGTAAAGAGTCATATTTTTATCTTGTAAGTAATTTACATTAAACCTATACCACAAACGCAACATACGTTAAAAACTAGTATACTAACGTGCTTTTAAATCACGAGAAACTTAAATGAAAAGCACAAAAGCATTCCACACGATGACGTTGTTTACTTTCCCGCTGTCCGGTGCGGGTGAAGTCAGTTAGCAAGCTAGTTTTAAATAAAGTGCGAAGTGAAACGTGGGACTGGCATTTGTAGGAAGAAATGGCATGTAGCCGGGTAACGAGCACTGTGCATAGGAGCCACGTGAAACAGTTCCCGCCCGGCCCGTCAGTTGGGCGGCTGATACGCTCCGAGCGCGCGCGTGTTTCGCGCTCAATAAACGATTCTGTAATGAACTGTACTTTCAGTGTTCGTTAGTGACAATAAAAATGTAAATGCAACTATCGTGTACACTCGTGTTGTTAAGCATAATAGGCATTAAAATGCCCGAAGTTGAAAGTTCATAACATCGCACCGGTACCCCGGGAATCTCTGCGCTTCTCAAATTGATCAACAGGTCAGGTATCGTTCTTTTTTTATTTTTTTTTCAATACTTTTAAGAACATTTATAATTTTTTAATTTCTATGGGAACTTTGTTCTGGCCCGGGTTTGCGAGTTTAATGGACTTTCGTCTGTCGTGAATTTTAATTAATTCTAATGTATTTTCGTCGTCGTAAAACCTTAACGATTGGATTATTTTATGCGGGACAGGAATGCAATTCAACTGCTGTTAAATTACTAATGCGTCGGATCAAACAACCGTAAAACTCACTTTGTTAGATGGCTGAAATTTTGTATATTTGTAAACGAATTGCCTCAGGCGAAGATAAAATTTTTTATAGCACCAATTATTTCCATAATATTATTGCAAAATTATTTTAATAAGTATTAATACTTTTGTTTATATTCATTGTATTTTGAAATTACAAGTTACATATTCAAATTTTGAAATGTGAATATTCACCGAAAACCAAAAGGATGATTAAATTACATAGTTTAGGATAGGGAGTCGATGAGAGAAACATTCAGGACTAAATTCTAATGCATAGGTACCTGTTTGATACAAAACATATCTCGCAGTCCTTTATTTCTTTCAAACACCCTTTCTACTTAGAATCTCACTTCGAAATCTATACCTACTTACGATAAAAATGTGAGGACTATATTTTTAATATATGTATTTCGAAGTTACTTTCCCGGGTCTTCTGGAAAATGTGCCTTCTTATAATGTTCTTACACTAAGTAAATAACGGTATAGAATAATACTTTATCCCTAGTAAAATGTTATGTCTTCAAAACTCTGCTTAGCTTTATTAGCTTGTTTATTAGTCTTCGCTTGTAATCGCGTATAAATTCTCTGGACAGGCTGAGCCTAGCTGTGATAATTCTATCCGCTCAAGAGCCCATTTTGTAACAACTTTATTTTCTGTTCAATGGCGATTTAATGGATCTTTGCAATTCTTTACTAGTTTCAAATTTGTGCTAAAAAAACATTCGATCTTCTTTGTTATCGTAGTGAATAAATTATTTTGATCTATAATAATCATGATCATCAATGGTTTGAATCCATTGGCAGTCTTCATGATTATTTTGAAAGACTACCTATAGCGTACACGTTCACTACGCTATTCCGTTATTGGTTTGATATAGGAGTTGGTTGACCCAAGGGTCGGAAGTTGGCCAAATTTTGCAAAACGATAACAGCGTGACTGTTATGCGGGCTTTACACTATCCAATTTGCAGAACGCTATCTGAGCTAGCGTGCTGAATTCGTATTGTGTAAAGGCAGTTAGACAGTAAGTAGTGCAGTGCAATGTATGATGGCACTAGTTAGTGCACTGAGTTAGCGCTCTGCAAATTGTATAATGTAAAACCCGCCTTAGTTTAACGTAGGTACCTTTCAAAGCATTGAAACGTTCAAGAAGTTTTGCTATAGTGGCCTGGCCAACAAGAAGAAATTATTAATCGTTCTTATGTGACAAAGAAATTCCATTTATACAATACACTAACCATACTAATTTGGCATTGGTAACAAACTTTAGTACATAGTATCTCAATGTAACAAACATTCAATGATATCATAATGCGACGATTTTTGGCAAACTTTCGAATTTTAGCACACAACTGATACTGCAGAAGCTACAGAATCATAAAGCATCTCACACAATATAACAGCATTCAGAAAACTATTGAGAATACCAACTCTGATAATAATAAAACAAAGACTAAATTTAGTGCCCAATTTTTCAGGATTAGATTGAACACAATACGCGACAGCTGTGAGATTTATTTTTTATTTTCTATTTTAAAAGCTAATAAAGGAGCAAAACGACCCGTATGTCGGTCTCAACTATAGACATCATTAATACACAAGGCAACAACGATACTTTGCCGTCTGGCAAATAAGGTAGTGAGAAGAAATAAAAGGGAAACTTTGACATAATTAAATCTAAGTCAGTTTAGAGAAAGATTAATTTTATGTTTTTATGAATATATTTATATAAAAAAATTATATTGGGTGTTAATGAGAATAATGTTAATGAGAAATACGATCAAATTTTGACCACACATTGGATCTCTAGTTTAATATGTCCGTCATCGCTTTCAATGCAAAATGCTTAGGGAGCCCCATATGGTAATCAATTCCTTTTACCCAGGCCTACTTTTTTAAGAAGAATGGGGTTCCTGTTATTTACATTTCCACATTTGGCCTAATCCAATCTTCAAATCTTATAAAGAGTTGAGTTTGACGGTTAATAAGAGATCTTATATAGATAATTTAATTCAATGGAACCGCCTGGCAGATCTTGAGATTAGCTTTACAAATTACATGAAAATGCTTTTAAGAACCACTTTTAGATGTTTTGGAACGCAAAATTGAATACATTCTTCTAAAAAGTAATTAACTGGAATGACAACTTACTTGGAAATGAAATCATTACGACATTTCAACGTCGTAGCTAATTGTTAATGTGGTCACAAATTATAATATATGTATATGTAGATTTTGATCCTATTCGAACATTTTTCATTCATAAAAAAGCGAAGATGGGTCATTTGATGGAAATGTGCACTCCATAGGCGACCAATCAAAATATCAC
Organism: Hesperia comma; assembly: GCA_905404135.1. Classification (NCBI taxonomy): domain Eukaryota; kingdom Metazoa; phylum Arthropoda; class Insecta; order Lepidoptera; family Hesperiidae; genus Hesperia; species Hesperia comma. The sequence goes on from FR990023.1 coordinate 11,971,161, forward strand.
TAAGGTGTTGTGGGTCTAGAAGAATCCACAACAGAACAATATTTTCTTCTGGAGTTCTAGGCCCACAACAATTATTTAATAAGTAATATATAAGTATCTTTCATTGCTTTTATATAAGAGTACCATGAACGGACTTCATCATCATCATCATCTCAACCCATCATGGCCCACTATTGAGCACGGGTCTCTTCTCAGAACGAGAAGTGGGGATGGGCGGACTGCACACACTTTTGAGTTTTTGCGAACTCTCTGGTATGCAGGTTTGCTCACGATGTTTTCCTTCACCGTTTGTAGCAAGTGAATTTTTTATGCTTAAAACGCACATTACTCCGAAAAGTCAGAGGTGCGTGCCCTGGGATTCGAACCCGGGCCCTCCGAACAGGAGGCCGAATTCTTAACCACTAGGCTATTACCATTACAGGACTGAAACGAATAAACGGACTTAACTCAAGGAATATCTAAGGAAGGAATATCTACCAGTCAATCCATAGCATTATGTGGTTGTGCAGTAGGCTCATAAGAAAAACAAAAACTAATACATATATCGTGTTGTCATCACTAGTATGATGGAATATAACATGATAGCAGAACAAGACAGCATTGCCTCCTTCGCGAAAAAGATAAAAGATGAAGTGTAAAAGATATAGTCATAACAATCAAGTTGACCGGCAGAGAATACTTTCAGACAAATATTCCCGTCCGCAAAATAATTTTTAAGAAAGGATAAATAAATATATAAACAATAATTGTTTATGTCCGTTTATATGCTTACGTATAAAGATAGAGATTTTCATACACAAAATGTAAATATGTTGAAATAAACAGAAAGTTCTATCTTAAATATCATAATTGGAAAGTTTACATCTTAGAGATGCGAATAAAATGCAGATTTAACACGTCATTAGGGTAAATTTACATACAGTGTTTATGGACACAAATTTATGTTGACACAAATGTCGCTTCCTTGGCTAGTCTATTAGAGTTTCGTAGCCACGTCCGAAAAATTATTAATCTTTAATAAAATTGTCACTTGACCCGATAATTTTTATTTTCGTAGATTCTGAAGTTGTGAGTTGTTATAAAACAAATTTCCTTCTCGATGAATATATTCAATTATCACTAATTCTGCACGGATCTCTTAGACTTCAAAAGCTATTAGAAAATCGTGGGTATAATATTTAATTGCTGGCTTTATTCACTTTAGAGAAGCCTTGGTGAAAATTTGCTTTGAACACAAATTTATTTTTATCTCTAGTGAGAAATGAGGAAACGTGCTTACCTAAAAGTCCTTCAATAGGTTTTCAAAGGTCATCGCACTTGATCAGATCCAGATACTAGAAGTGGAACATCGTGATGACAATAATTAATATCACCAAATTAACGAAGAATCAGTATACAAAAAATTTAATAAAGGAGATCTCTTTGAAGAGGTCCTTCGTTTCTGAAGAGCATTTTAATATACATCGCGACGCCACACGTTCTATTTTACTGGAGTTCGTCGATCGCTTCGAACATTTCAGACGACAGAACTGCACAGCAATGACTCAATTTCTTTTATTATTTTCTCCCACTACTTTGCATCTATGTCGAGTTTTATTTTATTTATCTTAAGTCAGTCTCGCTTGCGTCTCAGTGATGAGTACTCTTTTAAAACGTTACACGCGATATCGACGCCCGTAAAATATATCTACATAAATAAATGAATTTTCATTCGTACGATACGTTTGTACCATATCATAACGACTTTCTTTACCCATTTCACAGCAACGTTTACCCTCGTCTTTAACTGATTGTCCAGACTGCTTCAAATAAAAGAGAATGAAACGTTATAAATTCAGTGTTGTAAAGATACTTGTAATGGTATTAAATCACCCTTTGTACGATACAAGAAATTCCATCGTTCCACCCTTGAGCCTAAACCGATCTACTCGTATAGGTACCTTTTTACATACTGATTAATTTCTTCGTGGAACAAATTTGAAAAAAACTTATTATTTGGATTGTTTATTAATGCAATACACCTGATCACATAGGTACTCAGATTTTTTGTTTGTGCGTTTGTCAGTTTATCGTTATGTTTGTTCCAGTTATTTTGAGAAATACGATAACTGATTTGAATACCGATTTACTTGCTATAATAATACTATTGCAATCACGCGGCAGTATTATGTGTTTCTTTTACTACAATAAATCCACTAATAAGTAATGATTTCAATTTAAGAATCTCATCCAAAATGTGCTGAATATAGTTGGAAAAAAATGTGCTAAATATAGTTTTTCAAAAGCGAGCAGTTAAGAATATATTGCTTAATACTTCTTCGTGTTCATAGGTTGGTTCGCTGCTAATAAATGTCACTCGGAAATCACTCGTGAAAATATATAACAGCTTTCCGTTGCAATGTTGCAGAGCTATTTTAAAGCGAATTTACCTTTTGTTTCTTGTTTGACAACGGAGATAGTGATATTACTGCTAAGGTAAGTACCTACCACAAGGTCAGGTGTCAGGACCATCAGAATACCCCCTTATTCATTTACTCTGATGCTATATTATTAACATAGCAGTCATATTTTGTCTGTCTGTTTTGCAGCAACTCCCAAAAATATGGGTTCGAAGGTATCTTACCTTACTTCTAACAATTGCCTAACTTAAAAACCGGCCAAGTGCGAGTCGGACTCGCGCACGAAGGGTTCCGTACCATTATGTATAAAAACGCCAAAAAATCTGGTCTGTTGTATGAAAGCCTCACTTAAATATTTACTTTATTTTTTTAGAATACTAGCCACAACGCCATCTCTTGGACCAAAAGGTAACTAAACTATCGCTGAGGCGTCGAAAGTATGGGCGCCCACTTAAATATTTATTTTATTCTGTTTTTTAGTATTTGTTGTTGTAGCGGCAACAGAAATACATCATGTGTGAAAATTTCAACTGTGTAACTATTACGGTTCATGAGATACAGCCTGGAGACAGACGGACAGACAGACGGACGGACAGCGAAGTCTCAGTAATAGGGTCCCGTTTTACTCTTTCGATACGGAATCCTAAAAACTGAAATACATTCGATTTATGTTTTGAATAATGTGTTACATTTAGGGTACCTTTTGTTTCATAAAAAGGACTCATTTGCATGGAATTGAACATAAAATTTCATAAAGAAATTCTGTAATACAATTAATGGGTACTCTAAAACTCTGACCGCATAAAAAGTTAAAGGTCATAAACAAAATTATGATTCTTTTACGCAATGATTAAAATACTGATAAACAACACAATACAAATAATAGTATAGATAACGATGGTGGATGTTATTCTAATACTATTTCTATTAAACTAAACGATTATCTACTAATACTCTGAAAATAATAAATCGATATGAATATTAAAGCATAGACGCGTTCTCTATTACATTAATTCTAAAAATTCAGTCATTGATAATATAATGATAAACAACTCGAATAAAAACAGTAGTAACAGTATGATAACGGCTTTAGGTCGAATAAAAGATACGTGTTTATTCGAATACTGAACGATGAGTCACGCTGAAGATTATAACTCAATTACCATATGCTGTTTCCCACTAGGATTAAGGTAACTGTCTGATCATACATCAGACTGTTACTAAGTACCTGAAAGAGACAAGCGTTATTAAATGAAGTATATGGTAAGCAAAATATATAATTTTAAGGACGATGTTCGTTATCCCACTGTATGGATGGAAGCTAGAAAATGAAAAATGTAAGGTTTTTCCGTGACGGAAATGGGAATGTATGCTATTGTTGAGCTCAGTCATAGATGCGCGCTTATTGGCTAATCAAATTTATTAATTGCAGTCAACAAGCTGTCACATTAGGTAAGTCTGCTGTTAGGTGAGGTGTATCAGATGTACAAATTTCAGAATTATAGTGCAACAATGTAACTTCGTTCCAACTGAGTATTATACGGCACTCGCGAATTTATTTTCTTTTTTCGTGGTCATCAAACTGTCAGTGATCCTTTCGATGTTGCTTAAGTTCATGAACGAGAAGTCGTTCTGTACCAAAAATTTAAAAAATAAACTTATAAAAGTTATCATGTGAATATGTTACTCATATTATGTTATTTTACAATAGTTATGTAAGTTTATTAAAGTACACACATGAGCCATTAAGGCTGGACTCTGTATCAATCAACATAATCCTGATCTTCTCAACGTGATTATAGAGATCCTTACCCACAAAGCTAAGTAATAAATTATTAGTAAGCTAAGTAGCCTCTTCAAGAATTACATTGTGATTAACATACCATTACATAGCCAGTCGCTTATTAGTTTATTTTTAGATTATTAGGATTTTCCAGTTTTTGTGTGTTGAAAAAAGAGTAGTAAAATTTTTAAAAATATTGATACCTTACTTCGTCGCTTCAAGCATTTTAGTTACTCGCTATGAATAGAAAGCTAATCTTATATTAGATCATTCTAACCCTACAAAAAAGTCAGTGAACTGTTGCCAAAGTTTTCACGTAGACAACCAATACCATCAATTAGGTAAATTTAGTAACCGCCGGAGTTTAGACTTTAGAGAATTTTTAGAATTTACGATTCAAAATCAATGTCGCATGTCGTTAATAATCGTAATAATAATATATCGTTAATAATATATCGTGCGAAATAATATGTTTTCTTACTCGTATTCATAGCGACTGTGTCGGCGGGAAGAAACCCATGACAGTTTTGTCACTTGACAGACATTAATGATTTATGAGTCTGTCAATTTTAATTTAAGTTTGTTTTGCGTTCTTTGGTACTATGACACCATCACGACACAACACTAACGACTATTGGAGAGCAACCAACACGAATTGTAATATTGTTTGACAATCACTACATAGTATAAAACAAAGTCGCTTTCTCTGTCCCTATGTCCTTTTGTGTCCTTAAATCTTTAAAACTACGCAACGGATTTTGATGCGGTTTTTTTTAATAGATAGAGTGATTCAAAAGAAAGGTTTATATGTATAATAAATAACATCCATTAAATAGTGGAGAAATATTGTTATTTTTGAGGATTCTAATGTGATGTCGTTAATTATCAATTTTTTCCGCTTACACTGCAAACGCAGGCTGAACCCTACGAGATTTATCAAAATAATGTACTAATTATTTGTACACATTGAAAAGGTCTACAGAAAACTCCGCGATGGTATATATCTATATCTTATGAATATCCCACAATAACATTTTTTTGTCATTTACTTTTTACGACGAATAATGGCTAATTTTCGAAGCGATTTTAACTAATACAGCATTAATCCTTATCCAATTAAATAGCTTAAATACATCGTTGATTTAATATAGATCTATATGGTCCTTTACAGCACAAGATTTTAATGAATATTTTGGAAGATAGGTACCTATTACAGATTTAAAATTGCGGGACGTAGCGCTTGCGGCGGTACTGGCCGGCCGGGGCGAGTGACATAGGCCATTAAGTTATACCCGTGCGAACCCGGAGCGGGCCGCTATGTTTTTATATACAACGTTCACAGTTTTTCTGTATTGTACATTCAGCATTGCACCCGTGCGAAGCCGGGTCGGGTCGCTAGTATCTAATAATTTTCAAAACACAATGAGCGTCTTAACTAACATCGTGAGAGAACTTGCGTACTTGAAAATTCTCGATAATGTCTTCAGAAGTTTGGAAAATCTGTCAACCTCTGCTTGGTCAACATAGTAGGTACTATAGTACCTACCACGCTATAGCGTGTACCCCACTTATTTTAAAAGCAGATCCGTGCCCAGGAGTGGGGCAATTATTTGTCGCGATGATGTTATAGTACTGTCTACTGAATGAAAATTGTATGTTATATACAAGGAAGTTTAGGGAAGGTACCTTACCTATATTACTCGAGGAAAGCATTATTTGCGTGTATTAGGCTGCAGTTATGACAACCCGAATACTTAGAACATTTAATTTATAGGATAAACCACTGAAATATGCTTATAATAAGTTTAATTAATAATTTTGAACACCAAATTGTGTATCTATGAAAAATGATACAATGATTATGAGGTAACACGTGAGCTGAGCGGCTTGCACGTTGGACGCCCGAACCATTGGATTCTGGTTCAAATCTGCGTGCAGATCTAATTAAAAAAATATAAGCGTTTTAGAATGGTTTTATGGTCATAATTCTTATGGGCGACAAAGGAAGAGTGGTACTACTTGCTCGTTTACAACCTTTCCATAAAAAAGTAATGGGTTTTAGTTAAAATGATGAAACGTGGCTGCTTTTGGAGTGTGCTCTTTTTGAAGCACTGACGAACCAATATTGTATCGGCATAAAAATATCGTGTCGTACGAAATAAAAACAATACTGGCCGCGCTGCCAAATTTTTTTATGTGCTCCTGACATTGGTATTGTATAAAAATTATAACAACAGCAAACAATGTTTCAAACAATATTGTTTCACCTAACGCTAGAGGCAAAGGAAATTATATAGCCTCGATAGATCGTTATGAACACAGAACCATAATTAAATTATTTGATTCTATCAAATACTTTATTATTTTAAAATACCATACTTCGTCATTTTAAAATAGCTTACTATGTTCTATTCTTTTGATTAGTTTTAGACCTAACATATTATGTACTCGTACTATATTTACAGCTTTTTAATTTTAATATCATACCTACGGTATACAACCAACTACGTTATTTTCCAATAAGTTGCATGTAGATAGGTCCATGACCCATGTGTACATCTTAGTAGGCATAAATTCATAAGTAACTATGTTAAACATGTCGTTTATTTCTCAGATCACGTAAGTTATATTGAATTCTTCCCTTTCTCTGAACAGGATTCATAAGAAGGTATAGTAATAACATGCACTAGACTTGAATTACGATTACAGAAAACTGAGTTTTTTAGGGCGACGCCATGTTTGATATGCTAGGGTGGTATGCGTTGAAATATGCCCTTACATTATCATTATAATGGTATAATGAAAATAAATGAGTAAAAAAAGACTGAAGTGTCATAATAATACCCGGTTTGGGTAAGTCCGTTTCGCTTTATTTCAATTTGTAGGTATAATTTAGAAGTCGCAAACGTTAGACAGATGTGGAGCCGATTTCACTCTTTAGACGCGAGTATTCTAGTTCCATCATCTAACTGGACTAACCACGTGGGACTAACTGTTCTATTTGAGTCTTATCAAGTGTCGGTTCCAGTTGTCAAAGATAAAGCGGGAGGATGGTGTTGCATGTTCATTTGCTACCTTAATTGCATAAAAAAGGTAACAACGTGCGCGACGTTTAACGTGAAATAACTTTAATAAAATAGAAAGATCTGAGAAGAAATTATTATGAGGTTTTTCTTTGTATTTTGTTGTATATACAAAGAATTTACATAAATAAAATAATAGTTCATTGACAATAAAATATTACGGTTTAAAGGAATCCACTTATTAAAGTTTTATAATCGAAACGCCACTTTACACTTAAACTATCAGAACCTTAGAACCGCCGTGTATTTTGAATATATCAGTTAGAAAAACTTCTGCTCTTAAATTACAGAAATAAATAAACTTTACCCATTCCATCGAAAAATCTGAGACTTCTTTTTATTTTCCAGCCGTCAGTTGTCGCGCATGTCTTGTTGATATTTCAATGTTTTATGTAATGGTGTGGGATTTTAAATGATTTTCAGCAACTAATATTCCAATTACTGATGTCTAATATTCGTATTATTAAACGTCCAGTGTCAGTTTCAAATACTTTTAATTATTAAGGAAGAAAAGAGAAATGGTGTGAATTATTACTGTCTTTCTTTCGCTTTTACCATTAACTTCGTTCCTTGAGTAGGGTAACGACGCCAGAAGTCAGCCCCTCTCCAGTAGTCAGCCTTTTTTGACTTCTATGTCGAATAAATAGTGCACATATTCATATTAACCAGTAATAACCAGTTATTTCGGATCCTTAATTTTCGATTGATCGATACCGTTTACGTTTGTCTGCGCATGATTGAACTGCAAAGAGTAATTTATACTTAAGTAGACGCGATCGACCAAAAAGTGCTCAAGTGCCAAGACGGCCATTTTTTTCGTAATGTACAGTGTTCGCGAAAAAGGTAATTATTTCATATAATTTTCAATTTTAACATGCAATTCTCTATTACAATGAGTATATAAGTAATCTCTGGGTTCTTTTAGCTTAAAGTTTTATGCTCAATATACAAAGAAATTAACGCGGCCGACTACTGGTTTCACTTTTTTGCTATTTTTCCATGTAGTCAGCCACCCCTGGCTGCAGGTACTAGAAATCACCCAATTTTATAAAAAACAAGTAGTCGGTCTCCCAAAACGAAGTGAAGTAGCAAACTGCCCCCGAAGGCAGCCATGTGATTTTTTTTATTTAATTTTATTATCCGAGTAATTATTTATTTCATATGATATTATTATTCGTAGATGCCATGTGATTTTTTAAATTGGATTATCCGAGTATTTCATAATTTACTTATTATTTAGTTTAGTTTTGTTGATTTAGTTATAATGTGATCTTTAATTGATAGTTATTTATTGCCTTTGATTCAAATTATCAAGTTGTAAGTATTTGATTATTATTTATATCTCAGGTTGTGAGCGGCGTTTCAAGAGTATCTAAACGTATAATATCATTTTTTATGTTAAACTCAAATCAATATAACTTCGTAAACCATATCATATTTCTTTAAGTACTTAGTTTTTGCGTGATACCTGGACAAATATACAGTCAAACCAAAATAATTAATATTTTTGGTTTCTATTAATTCCTTGAGGACCCTTCATATTTTTTTTATAAAATTTCATACGTACAGATATAAACTGATTTTTATTATTTATTTACCTAATTTACTAAAAATAAGCATTTTAAGATAAGATTATGTTATAACTTAAGAGGCTGAGCACTGGCTACAAGGTGGCCGACTATTCGATTTTGCAGGCTGAGCACTGGAGAAAAAGGACTTTTTTTATTATTTTTTTCTTATTATTTTTAACAATTTCGAGATTTTATACATTTTATAAAAAACTTGAGTAAATAACGGATTCACTTATTCCAATATTTTAGTGAATACCTTTGTAGGTAAAAAGAACCAAGCGATTCAAATCTGAAAATCCGCTAAAAGGCTGACGACTGGGTCCTTTACCCTATTCTTGCAAAAGACATAAAGAAGATATTTTATATGTTTACCTAAATGTCGCACAAAATAATTTAAAAGGTCTAATGGCTATCCTTGCTTGGCAAGCGGTTGGTAGCTTTAATCTTAAATGAATGTTTTAACTTTTACGGACCTGCATTGGTCTTATCTAAACGTCAGTGTATGCTTAATCTATGGTATTATCATCATGATAAACATTTTATAAGTCTCGGAAAAGTTTAAAGCTATGTTGAACTTCTTTTTATTAGCTTGACTTGTCCGTAATGGAAACTCTCATCCTAATTTTCTCCACCTTTAGATTAACTTGAAAATTGGCACAGATATCAAGGGCCGACTACAATGCAATATTATTATGACAAACATGGCCAAATAACACCATGATAATTGGATCCAGACAAGGAAACTTCTTAACCGTTAACGGCACAGTGACTACATTAATTGCTTTGCATTTGTAATTCAGTTAGACTTACTTAAAACTATGTTTAGATTTTCAAACTATTGGTTATAATAATACTAGCCTGCTAGTTCTCATGATGTGGAAATCGCTACTGATCAATATCCACAACATTGAATGCTAGATTAAATGCACGGATTATTTAATTATAAGGTTATTCAAATAATTATAAGCAATAATTATCAATATTATGAACGACTTTATGAATTAACATTAATTGTGATGCTCGAGTTTAATTTATTATATCTACGTAACAATTTTGAATTTAATTAATAATAAAAGTTTTTTCGAACTATTATTATGATAAATAATTTTATAAATTAATGATACCTATTATAATCTTTTGCATGCAAAAGTTTGCAATCATGGCGATTTGTTTGATGATTATTCAGATTAATTAAGTTTAAAATTGTACTCGTAAAACTAAATTGTATCCATAGTTACGTATAGCACTGACAGGACTTTTAAAGGAAGTATGGCAAGTCCCCGTGTGGCGACATCGCACAACGTCACACGGTGACGTCACCGAACCTGAAACGCGCTATCGAAGATTTCTACATCGCTGGCATATATGTATACCACGCCTCGATTACATTCACTCGGGGCCCGGCCGCCCCCCAGGCATGTCGTCTCGCCTGGCGGGAGATCTCCCTTTGCCAAACTGGTGACCTTCGGACATGAACACGTCCCTTCAAGAACCGTTAGCCATTCAGGCTTCCCCTCCCACCTCACCTCACCGCTCACGCCCGACGGATTCACGCAGCGCGTCTCTTCGACACTCAGCCAAGCTCGCCGGGATCATCGCCGCGGATGGAGAAGACGCTTCCTGATCCCGGTCCGGCTGCCCTGACGACGACTCCACGGACGGCTGGAGTGCACCACTCGCCCTCCGCAACTGTCGTCTCACCCTCCCATCCCGACTCACCGCGGATAGAGGGTATCTTCGGGGCACAACCATCAAGGGGGTCACCAACATCGAGGAGCACGGGCTGCAATATCGGAGTATCGACCTCCGGTCTGAGCAGGGGGGTGATGTGGCGACATCGCACAACGTCACACGGTGACGTCACCGAACCTGAAACGCGCTATCGAAGATTTCTACATCGCTGGCATATATGTATACCACGCCTCGAGTACATTCACTCGGGGCCCGGCCGCCCCCCAGGCATGTCGTCTCGCCTGGCGGGAGATCTCCCTATTGCCAAACCCCGAAAGGGTTAAAAAGAGGGAGGGATAAGTATTAGTATGAAAATATACATAATTATTTCTTTGGATCTACTTAAAATATGGTTATTACTCTTTTTAACCGAATACAAGTTACAAAATATTAACTTTGACCATTTATTTCTTTTTATGTGAATTAAAAAAAAACAGTTACATAATTTTCGAATCATAATCCTATGGCGAGTACTACAATAGCGGTATCGTAAAATTTTTATATAAGTATAAAATGTGTTCGTAGGAACCTTAACGAGCAAATTTTAAATGAAACAAGCTCTTCTGCAGAAAATTCTGTAAAGCTTCAGGCTGTGTAAATATAATTTTTGTACTGTGTTAATAAAGGAAGCAGGACTTAATAAATTTACCAAGATCTCAGAGGAATCGTATAAATTCTAAATGATTTTAGGGTTCTATTCAAGCCAATGTAGAGTACAATAGGCAGAACTCAAACTTATGGAATTTGGTATAGTTTGCTTAACGAATATTTCTCAATTATGGGAATTCCATCTTTTGCTCAATATAATATGTATCTGATAATACATCCTGCATACAGAGTTTCGAAACGACGCAAAATAGGAAGCATAGATTCCATAGGTAGGGAACGTATGTGACTATTGGGAATCAGAATAATGCTTTCGTTCTTGTTTCTTCTTTCGCAAATCATCGATTGATGGTTTTGGTATCTATTACTGATGTTCACAAATGAAGGCGGAAACTTACCATATTTTTTTTCTCTTCACAATCTTCTCCTTTTAACATTAATCCTATTAATATTTTAATATTATAAATGTGAAAGTTTGTGTATTTGTTTGTTTGTTTGTTTGTTACTCCTTCACGCAAAAACTACTGAACCGATTTTCATAAAATTTGGCACACACATAGAGGGCAACTTAGATTAACATATAGGATATTTTTTATCCCAGAAATCCCGCGGGATCGGAATTTACGCGGGAAAACCTTCTTCACGTATGGGGTATAAATAGCTTTGTTACTCCTTCACGCAAAAACTACTGAACCGATTTTCATGAAATTTGGCACACACATAGAGGGCAACTTAGATTAACATATAGGATATTTTTTATCCCAGAAATCCCGCGGGATCGGAATTTACGCGGGAAAACCTTCTTCACGTATGGGGTATAAATAGCTTCTAAACAAACATTAATATAAAACTAACAAACATTAATATAAAACTAACAAGTCTGTCTTCCCGGAAATCCCGCGGGATCTGGAGTTACGCGGAATAAACTCCTGCGCGTACGAAGTAGCGGGCACACGCATAGAGGGCAACTTAGATTAACATATAGGATATTTTTTATCCCAGAAATCCCGCGGGATCGGAATTTACGCGGGAAAACCTTCTTCGCGTATGGGGTATAAATAGCTTCTAAACAAACATTAATATAAAACTAACAAACATTAATATAAAACTAACAAGTCTGTCTTCCCGGAAATCCCGCGGGATCTGGAGTTACGCGGAATAAACTCCTGCGCGTACGAAGTAGCGGGCACACACAAAGAGGGCAACTTAGATTAACATATAGGATATTTTCAGAAATCCCGCGGGATCGGAATTTACGCGGGAAAACCTTCTTCGCGTATGGGGTATAAATAGCTTCTAAACAAACATTAATATAAAACTAACAAGTCTGTCTTCCTGGAAATCCCGCGGGATCTGGAGTTACGCGGAATAAACTCCTGCGCGTACGAAGTAGCGGGCACACACATAGTATTATAAATGCGAAAGTCTGTCTGTGACGTTTTCACGACTAAACCACCAGTCCGATTTGGATGAAATTCGGAATGAAAATATTTGAAGACCCAGAGTCACACATAGGCTAATTTTTTTTAAAAAATCAACCCCTAAAGGCTTGAAATAGGGGATGAAAGTTTGTATGAAAACAACGATTTTGATGAATTTTCCTAGGAAGATAGTTGATGACGTACTTTCTCCCCCACTTCCCCGGTTCGCGATATAAACGAATTCCACGCGGGCGAAGCCGCGGGCAAAAGCTAGTAAATTATAGATTCAGAAATCCGCTCACGCTCACATAAAATCTTACTAAGTAATGTGTTTATCGATTTCCCATAAATTTCTCAGTTTCCTGTGGCAAGCAAAGTGCTATGGAAACAAGTGTAACGATAAAAGCTCGACAATCGAGCGTATCTGTATTGAAGTGGGATTATTTGAACAACGCAGCGATAGCGTCCGGTAGCTGTATCGTATGATTCAATTTCAATGATTGGCTAACGTTTTGTTAGTGTCGTGCCTATTGAGTTACCGAGTATAGGTATGGAATTGCCTATCTCCGCCAAAACCGAACTTATTAACTATGCTCACAATTTAATTTACTTTGTAAGCAAAATTCGAATACGAACGGGGTAGATATTATATGGGTGCACTTTACTTAAAAGAAAATTGCAAATATTAATATTATCTAATGATACTAATTCGGTAGCAACTTAAAATAAAGTTGAAAGACTATCTACAATAATAATTCTACGATTTTAAGTTATCATTTTAACTAATGAATTTATTTGAATAAAGTCAATTTCATAAAATGATTTTTTGCTAAACGAAGAGCCATAGTTAAAAATAAAACTTGCGCGAGGAAAACATATAATATCCATTTCTGATAATTTTTAACACTTTATACTTCCACCCTGTTTTTACATGTTACACAATGACATGTCCTTTTTATTGTACCATCGTTTTAGAAGTGTTGTTTAAAGAAGAGGAAACGATGAACACAGACTTGTGTATCTTACTCGTAGGTACGTTCAGCGCTTTTCTTTTTCATACTTCAGTCATTCAAATATTAAGGATGTAAGGAAATTCAATGAACAAAAGAAAGTACATTATATTCTATGAAAGTTTTTATTTAAATTAATTCAATTAGTCAAAATTATTTACATGCATTAAATTTTGCCTGTAGACTACAAAGTATGTAACGCAAAAAAAAACAAGTGAAATAAAATAAAACAAACTAGGTCAGCGAGTTTATTGTACGTATTTAATTGTTGTTGTAAATATTCTGGCGCCGTGTTGAAACGAAAACAAATTCTATCAGTCTTCATTAATTGGACGGGAATAATTGTAGGTTCAACAACAACAACAATAACAAAATAAAGGCAAGAAAATTGATTCCGTTTTAAACGGGCGAGCTATATCCGTGAGGTGACGAGAGCTCTCTTCGTGTCTCGTCAACGTCGCCCTGCTTTTTTCTTATTCTACACGCCATCGCTGAACGTACATTGTTTGCACCCAAAATAGATCTGTCTATTCGTGAGACCGCGTTAACGGTTTTTGTAGAAAGAATTGATCTGAACTAGGGTAAAACTTAAATAAGAGTATGTGATTCGCTACGATGTAAATGTTTGCAATACCAGGGAGTGAATTTTTAAAATATTTATATAAACTTTAATGACCACAAAAACAAATGAGGTACGTCTATATATGTATATGGCGAGCTGAATGCTTAAATCATTGTCTACCAGCTAACCAGTTAAATATTCTTTCATATTTATATATTTTTTGTTAACATCTATAAAATCTTTAAGAAATTGCATATTCGAATTACTATATTTATTAACTGTTACTTTTTTGGGCTAATTAGTCTTTTTTAACCGTTCAAAGCAAGCTCAGTTCTAATTAATTTCTCTAGATGTAATGCACTCTGCTGAATGATGTTCTAAGCAAAATTCTTAGATCTTTAGTTTCAGATTCATTTAATTTCGTACCCAACTTAATCCTGGTGTTGTGCTGCATGTAAATTAATGTTACTGACTTCGAGCTCTCCCAAAAATCAAGCGTACCTAAATTAGGTACAAAATACCCTGATCACTAAATTACATCTCTAAAGCCAGTTAACAAAGAACTATAAAGACGGAAAAATCAGTATTTACCGGAAAAATATTGGCCATCACATGGCTCACTTACCCATTTTAGTAACTACAATGTACTAGCGCTGGCAGCGTTGACCACTTTCCATTTCTTGCATCGAAGTTTAAGGTGTCTATTGATTACGATTATATAGAAGTTAGATTTTTCTGTGCTACAATAAATTGAACACGTCCTAAGTGCTTGTTCACATAGAACACGCGGGCGCGGTGGCGGGCGCGGGCGCAGATGACGTGACGACCTCGTGTTCACATTGGACGCCAGGCGTTTGCGCGAGAATTCAGTTGCGTCGCGACAGAATCGCGCGTTTCGCCGCTAGTTCGACGTGAACACACACAAACATCTCACGCGTTTGATATTGTCGCGAGCGCGCCGCGCGCATCGTTGCTAGCTTGCCCGCTACTTAGGCCTTTCACACACAACGCTATTTGTACGCGACTAGGATGTTGCCAAAGTAAAGAAGCGACGCGTCTACGGAGCGTCTCCTGTCAGTGAATCTGACACTGAGATACAGCGAATTTTGGATTGCGTTGCAGTCGCGTAACTTGTAAATAGCGTAGTTTAAGAAGGGCCTTAGACCGCACGTGCGTTTCCTATGTGAACACTTGGATATTACACCATATTATATGTATGTTTGATATTTCCTGACCGCGCCCGCTACCGCGTCCGTGATCCAATGTAAATGAGCACTAAGAATTTGATATTAGTTTCAGCTTGAGACTTCTATGCGGCTCTGACACTGAGGGGTTAACCAGATGAACACTCAAACAGACAGAGGAACAACCAAGTGTACCTATAAATATTTTCATTTTTCTTTTGAGGTGCAGAACTATAAGATTGAACGCTTTTCGTGTATAGCATCTAACGAAGACATAAAAAGTCTATACGGACTGAAATAAGTCTATCAAGGGAAAATTACATACTTACACGTGGCTTTTTCACGAATAATGTGAAAACTTAGTGTAATGTTACCTGCCAGGAAAGGTAATGCTTATCTTCGCTTCTCGGGAAGGGAAAAATATATGGATAATAAACCCTCTACGCTGTGGTGAGATTCCGGCACGTGTAAGCTCACAATGGGAAATAGAGCATCTCTATGAGAGGCGCTCTCGTGATATGGATGTAATAGAAACCGGTGAAGAAACTTGGCATAAAATAAGGTTCCGTAATGTATGACGCCACAAATGACATCATACATTCTCTAAATTGTTGTCACCAAACGCACATTATGCATGTAAGATTCCATATAATAATTGATAATAGGGATCAGACATTTTATACTTCTACCATGGCCAGATATCGAACATCGAACTTCATGTTTCACTGGCAAGGCCACTAACTACCTACCAACTGAATTATGCGCAAAAAGCTACGTATAAATTTTCAAGGCTTCTACGGAAACGGAAAAGTGAAAGAAGAAAAGCAGAAAAGCTTTCTAAGTGCACTCCTGCTATTATTCCTATAACCAATTGTTCCTAGAAATCGATGGAAACGTGTTTCAAATCTTATAAACATACTATGCAAAATAGTTAAAGTAGGTACCTACATATTAAATTACTTATAATGAAATAAAAAGTATATTTTGACATTGAGATACCATGTACTTTTGACCATAAAGATAAATCTAATCAATAGCTTCCAAAAAAAGTTAAGCTAATATGTGTTTGATCAGCCAAAAAACAATTAGGTATGTATTTATTTATCACTTAAAAAATCTTGCGTTTTCATTTAACAAACATGAAAAGTCCTATGAAGATAAAACTGCTTATAAAAACTTTTCCAATATAATACACAAGTTACACTGACCTTTTTTTTTTTTTTTTTTTTTTTTGTTATCGAGGGGGAAACCTTCAAAAGGTACCCGGTGTCGTGGGAGCGACACAGGGTTATGTGGGATTTTTACCCACTAAAACCCCCCCGGTGGCCTACCTCAGCGCTTGTGGAGAACTCCGGGATCTCCAAAGGAACACAACCGGAGTCCTCCGAGCGCGGCGCCCTTGGGGCTCTGCCCGCGAGAGACTAAATGCCCCATCGCTTGCCATCTCCATACGACGGTATGCGGCCACACATACCGTCATCCTTCCCGGGGTTGGTGATGGACGGTTCGAGCTCCCACTCTAGCCGCCCCCAACCCCGAAAACCCCTTTTAGTCGCCTCTTACGACAGGCAGGGGATACCGAAGCTCGTATTCTGCTCCCGAGCCACAGGGACAAGTTACACTGACCTACATGTTAAAAATGCAATAATACTGTAAACTTTGTGTAGCGCTGACACTGGAACTTTTATTAAAACTTCCTTCACGAAAACATCACACTAACCTTTTGTTTCAATAAAACTAAGTCCTAGCTTCTTTTTGGAAGCTTAAGCCTTAGTACTTAGTAGTCTTAGTAAAAAATAAAGATGAGAATTAGAAGGTCACTCTAAAGTGCAGCATTAACGTATTCAGTTGTCCTGAAAATGAAACTATCCAAATATAAAAATCTGTATGTATATCAATATCTACGATAACTGTATTCTAATTTATGCCTAAAATCGGCAGCTTACTTGATATACTTAAAATTGAGTCGTTTGTTTAATTTTGTGAAGTTTAGAGTAGGTGTAAGTAACAGTGTCTGTTATTGCGTTAAAGAAGTTATTTCTCAGGTTTTCAAAAAACCTATCTTCTATCTATCAAATAAAATGATACCTACTGAGGCTACTGACAACGCACAAGTTAAACTAGTACCTAAACCAAGAAACATGAATACTTTCTTTGTACACGTAGGTATTAGATATACGTTATAATGTACGGATCAGTCAAAAAAGCTAGTATTAATATAATGCTTCCACGGGAAAACCGCAGGCTTATTAATCAATAAAACGGAAAAACCGCTGTGATCGATTCCGCGATACTGCAAAACACGGCAAATAACTTTCCGGGTGATCGCTATCAAGGCAACGAAAGAATTTAATAGTTCATAGGTACAACATATTTATTTGCACAAAGGTCGCAGTTTGGGGTAAGTATAAAGGATTCCATCCATTTTGAGTACATTTCACTGTCTCCGTCTTCCCGCTTGTGGTGCATTTAGTCTAGAGTTAGGTAATCATCTGTAAACAAGATTACAGATTACATTTTCGTGTGGTGTAGAAATGACCTAATTTAATCATAATGAAGGCTTTTAATTACTCTTGGAGGCACAGAAATGCTCCCGCCGAGAATGTTCTAAAAACATTTTCTCAAAACTCAAAAGTTCAACGACTCTAGCTGGAGGAACATTTCCAAGTCTCCATATATAATGGTAATTATATCAGTACTAAAATTATAAATGTGAAAGTGTGTTTGTTTGTTTGTTTGTGACGCTTTCACGTCGCAACTTGGCTATTATATGATATGGTTTATGTGTGTGGGGATAGTTAGGGGTGTGGAGAGCGACGTAAGTTACTTTTTACCGCGGAAAAACATCTCATTCCCATGGGAAGATCGATATTTTTTTAACTGCTAGATATTTAATTCCGAATGTTGTTAATAGATGGCGTTAGTTCATTTGCAATTTGCAAGTTTTTAATCACGCTATCAAATACTACATAAAATATTTGGTCCCGAAGCGAAGCGCGTGCGGTTCTCTAGTGTGCAAATAAATATGATAACATTTTTCTTATTTTCCCTACTTGTGATATTACCGGGCCTTTTAATATTTTATTGAATCTTTCTGTATATATTATCATAATAACATAGTTTGCTACCCACCCGGCTGACTATTTTAATAACATATTACTCTTCGTTTAAAAATGTTTTTTTTCTTATTTCGGACGCAGGCTTCTTACTCGGTGTTACTAAAAATGTTTGATGATTATTTTTGTATTCGAAAGTTGATGCTTGTCGTAGCCCTTTTTAAACTTGAGCAAGATCTCACAAGAAGTTTGAATTATCGTTAACAACGCGTGTTTCATTCACTTCGACTACATTGATGATGTTTTTATAAGATTAATATTAGTGTCGCTATTGGAGTTTGGAGTCAGTTTTTTATAGTATATTATATATAGTTATATTTTTTCACTGGAAAGGACTACTGGCTATCGGAGATGCATTGTTATTATCTTATCTCATGTCTCGTGTACTTGTTAGCCGATTTTTTATAAAAAGAGAATTAATCTGAGCATATTTCCAACCTACGACATGACAGCTTCGTCTCATCGAAAAACGAATAATATCAATCATCCACAGCATTATTATTCTCCTACATTAAAAAGTGACGAGTTTTTTTAAATAATCGGATTCCTGTTACTGAGTGACACTTTTAGTGTCTGAAAAATATAAACATTGAAATATCGTTTTATTCATTGTTCTGTTACATAACATTATGAACTCAAATACCGAGCCGTAAATCCGTTTAAATTATTACGTGTCAGACTATTAATTTATCACAAGAAAAGAATGTTTACGGCATTTATGTAGGCGTTACAAATTTATTGCAAGAAAAGCTAACAAAGTCTCTATATGAGTCGGAATGCATTTTTAATTTTGGATTTTTAGTTTTAATTTTATCACTATACATAAATATTCTTCTGAAGATGTTATTAGAATAGTCATTGATTTTTACTACTATAAAATCAGTGCACTGAACAGCGCTTATCTGCGCGCATGGTATAGGTACCTACACAGACATAGTAACTATGTCTGTGGGTACCTACGCATAAAATATCGGTGACGTTATAATGTGAAACTTTACAACATAATCACAAATCATACCAAACCCATATTTTAAACACATTGTAGGGCTACGAAACTAATTAATAGTACAAAAAAGTGCATCTCTTGTATGATTATAGCTAACCTTATTTATGATAGAAATTACCAAGAAATAGATAATTATAAATTAATAATTATATTACGTCATTTTCGCAACTTATAGCTGTCTCACTGCTAGGCTTGGCCGCTCAGCGCTTCTCTCGTATAGTGTAAAGGACGAGGAGCTTTTGGATAAAAGGCTACAGGCCGTAGTCCACCACGCTGGCTGACTTCGGGTTCGGTAATCGCAGTTTTAAAGGTTTTCTCACCATATTTTCAATCACCGAAACAAATATTATTTAAATTGCACATAATTTTTGAAAATTTTTCTGTAGGTCATTTTAATATCTGTTTATGGTAAGCTATAAGAATATCTGTTAATTCTAGTTTACTACAAAATAACAGGTTAAAAAACCGAAGGAAAATATGTAAAAAATATTCCTTTGATTAACCGATTACTTTAAGTACATAATACCTTAAATAATATTATTTTCATAATGTTTCTCTCATACGTCAGTTATAGTTATATAATAATGTCTCGTCAATACTCGTACCTGAAATAAATTATTTTGGGTCGAGAGTTTCATTGTTTCGGTAACAAGTTTACTTCAATACATTTAATTAAACTAGAGACAAGCTCTGCGCTTGAAATTCGATCATAAATCTAAAGGTTTGCTAAACATTTAATGTAATGAATGTATAGGTAATACATATTACATATTTTGTGCGTTATCTCTAGCAAATGTTACACAACTTTACAAAAAATATGTACGAGTACGTACCCCACACAGGATTCATTGTGCCATGTGGTATGAACATCAGAACTATAGGATCGTTCTATGGATCATACACTCGAATCATGACCCGAAAACAAAACAACGAAGACTACACCCGTTAATGTGTCACATAAATATCTTCCCCAGCTGGATATCGAACCGGGACCCCTTGCTCGCTCGTAGGGACACTAACAACTAGCTATGGGGTAAATTTCAACTACACTCAATCATATTGTGATATAATTATGTGTTTATTCCTAACACGGCGTACAAAGGTTTTATATGCTTTTAAAACTTTATTTTTTACGCCGATATTTCGTCACAGGTGCATGGATCATGGTCACAACTGAACTCAGCCGTGTCAGCCGTGACCACGATTCACGCAACTGGGTCAGAATATTCCAAAGGTTTGAGTTTAAGTATTAAATAAGATTAAATAAAGCAAAATTATATTCATACTGGACAATTTCTCTTCTGTTAATTGAGATTAAAGCTTGCGGAACGCAATTGCAGAACTGAACTAACAAGCGGTTCAATCAATTAATTACCAGCTATCTGATTCGTGTTAGCTTGGGTTTACTCTGATTAATTACTAATCTTTGTAAGTAAATCAATCATAGTACCAACTGATAATATACACCGTTTCTATTAACATCCCTTTATTAACTTGATCTGTTTAGATGCATGTATGTATGTAACGGAAACTTTCAGCCTAATTTTCGCCAACCTCAAGAAGTGTGACAAACTTGAAAATTTTTACAGAGGCCAAGGTTAACGTTATGACAAACAAGGCCAAATGTCACGCTCAGAATTGGCTCCAGCCAAGAAAACTCTTCAACAGTTAACGGCACAGCGACTACATTTATTGCTTTGCATTTATACTTCAGTTAACTTAATTCAAGGGTGTTTTTAGTTTTTCAAACTATTTATTATGGCTTACAGTGATGTCATTCAGGTTTATGTGCACCGATTAAGTACTGATATGGGTCTGAACAAATAATGGTCTTAATTTTATCCGACTGCGTAATGCAGAAGAGATTAATATGTTTCCATAGTGACGCTCTAGAGACTAAAAATGTCAGTATCCACTATGTTTTTTCTAACGTTCGATATGTCTTAACATTTCGAGTATCAGTAAGGACATGGTGATTATGGCGACAAAAACAAAGTTAAAATTGTCGAAATAATATTTTAAAATAGAATACAAGAATGGGCCTAGGTATTTGAAAACATACGTTTGCTTTTCTTATAACATTTTTCATTTCGACAAAATATTTCGTATTAGTAAAGATCGTCGTCGAGTTTACAGTTTCAACTTATTTAATACGAGTATACTTGCCCCATACCACAAAATTTCAGTAACTGGGACTGTACTTAGACTTATTTCATACGACCTGTAAGTTACTATTCCATAGCTGCGAATGGTTCCTTAATCTGTCAAAATGCATGTTTCATGTTTGTTAATGTATGATGCTGGCCAAGTACGGACAAACACACTTTTGAGAACACAATATTGAACTTCTGGACTAATTTCTATAAAATATTTCCCTTCATAGAAGCAGACAACAGTTACGTTTAAATTTTTTATGTAAATTAACTTTCAAACATAGATTACAGTACAAACTCATAGCCCATTAGGATTCCACATGCCATGGATATAGGGTCAACACACACTCATACTGAGAACAGAAACTTAAAGTCATCATTTAAATTTCCGCTTCGTAAGGAATCGCCTTTGAACGGTGCCGGTATGAAAACCATTTGTTACAAAAGCTGAGCATTCCACGCTATATTTCTCATGAGAAAGTCTGAGCAATATGAAGCGATTTACGAACTTTCCTTAATCGATTCACTCAATATCTAAGTACATACAAGTATAGTGTACATGGCATTTAAGTGGAAGGTTCGGTCGCATAGCAAGTGGCGTGTAAACTATGACGACAGCTGCGTCATCCACGACGCCAGCTTGTCGCCGAATACCTTACACTTCCTACGACTAAATACCTACCTCGTGAATAGATTACTTAAAGTAAAGGATACAGTCACAATGTAAGGATGAACAAAAAGGTTAATCGTTCAAGTAACAAATCTCCTGTGGCTTAAGGATCGGTGAAAGTAAAATCTAGACGCATTTTTCTTTGTCGTATGTAAATTTTGATGGTATAAAGAATTTTGTGAAAGCTCTTAATGTGGTTTTTTTAAGTAGTTTCAAGAAAAACTGAGAAAAGAAGTTGATCTTTTAAATTATAGTGCACGTTTAAAATAACAATACAAAAACAACTAGTCTGCTTATTTATTAACTTAACAATTGTGTTACATTTATTTAATTTTCAGAATGGGCTAATTTACTTTTGTCTTTATATAAATTAAGGAAATCCCCTGCGAAACCTTTTGGGAGTTTCCTTTCGAGTAGAAAGTATCATTTGGAATTTCTCTTTTATCTTAATACCTTCCGGTGCCTTTGGGAGCAATGACCTCAATTCCAGGTACCTTCAAGTCCTTGCCCTACTCACAAAATACCCATGGAGTCTCTTGAGATTTGAGATCATTTAATTTTGCTTATAAGTTATTTGACCACAAAATCTTCTTATACAATAAACCAGGTTATGTAGGTGTTTTTACAATGTTCTCTTTTATCGAAGCAACTGATATAATTAATATCTAATGAGCACAAAATTTCAAGTATAAAGAAGTGAAAATTAGAAGCAGGTACACGGTACGTAAAATTTTACCAGGACATAAATTTATAAAGAAAACATCGAAAAGAAAATCTGTTTAAAAGATATTGATTTTTCATAAATTTAAACTTTTTTATTTTACGGTTAAACGTGTCAAACCCAAATTTTACGTTATAAAATCTAATTGCAACGCTTTATTTTACAATAATGTGAGGCCCATATTTTGCTAGACAAATCATTTGGACCCTTGTTGCCACTTTTAACTCCTTAACCTTTTCCCTTATCCCCACTTGATATCTAAAAAATAACATTGCACCTTCTTACAAACGTACGCTAAGCCTAACAAAATGTAACACTTCAGTGGACTCAACTGTTTTAAGTCGGTATATTTTCAGCATGACATAAAACAGTTCATATCATTAGAGGCATCCAACACAAAATGTCACTTCAACTTAGCCGAGACACGCGTAACACACTACAGCACCATGCATCAGATTTCTAAAGCCATATGGTGAACATCATTGCAAATTTATGTAATCTTTTTATTGAAATATTATTACTGCAGGTGTCTGGTAACCATCATACAATGTAATTATGCATTATGTGATTTGTGGAGACGATGCACAATATAATAGAATGCAATATTTAACATTCTATTGAAGCCAGCTTTAGTGTCAGTGAACCTACGAGAGTTTTTTTGATATTTGATGATAAATGCTTGCTACGAGTATCTCTAATATTGGTTATGACACGCCACTTCAAATATGACTGAGAATAATAAGGTAGATGTAATTTCAAATTCCATGAATTCGGTAAAAGGAACCACGTGGGAAACTCGTATGTCTCATCTGATTGTTTTCCAACGGTTTACATAAAAAACTTCGAAGATTTCAAATTTTAATCATAATCATAGTTTCATATTGTTTTAAACCATCATTCAACCATTTCTTACATAAGGTAAGTCATAAATTTAAAAGAATAAAAGACAATACAGAACGCAATCTTATAGAAAGGTAAGCTCCAAACAATGAAACAATAAAGTAGCGCTGCACTTTTCATTAAAGTCATTATTTTACTTCCTTTCCTTTATTTTCCTTCGGTCTACTTCTGAAATCAAACTGTTCATTTAATGATACAGTGGATACATTTATATCTTGGCTTTTATATAAAACTAATTTTACTAACGCACACGCTGACATCGTGGATACCTACATAATATATTGTGATGTCACTGTATCTTCAATAGTAGGTATTATCGTGGATACTTTGGGGTACTTCATTTGTCAAAAGCAGCGAAGTGCTAGCGATAAATTGGTGTAAATTTTTGTAAGGAGATAGTTGAGGGCCTCGAACATATTATGACATAGTATACTTATATATACTTTTTTCCGGAAAAATATCTCATTTTGATGCCAAATGGTCTCTGAGATTTAAATGACATACAATTTCATATTTATCTTCAGTATAATTAATGTATAGACACATTATCTACCGAAAGATTGCACAGTCAGTAACAAGGTAAACTTATTTTAGCAGTTAAATATTGCAGTAACCGCGTCCACTATCGATTTCCTACGCTACCATGTCAACACTGTCACAACACAACATAACTGCAGTACAGCGAAGGGTCGGTATATTTGCATTAGACATTGTACAAACAACGCAACAAATGCTACTACGGTCTTAACTGTAGTTTGTAGGCTTAAATATGGCTTAAATATACACTTGCTACTACCCTTGTTTATTTATTAAAATTGGTTGCCTGTAGTCGGTATACGGGCGAAAGTTTTACGTGACAACGACTTTGAGTGGTAAAATAATTTTAATGTGAATATTCATTCGTATAGTAGGAAGAAGGATGAAATAATAGTAACAATTTAAAACATTTATTTATACTGTCTAACCGTCATGTGAAGGCGGAAGCAATTTAAGTTTAATGTTTTATTTTTGTTAAATAGTTCCTCACTTGTAAACAAGATGGCATTGTACCAATTTGTGAAACGCGCTAACGAGTGTAACGTGGATTTTATATAAGAGAAAAATTTGTAAAGGGCAATGTGTCGACTTCTTTGGTTTTATAATAAACTGCTATGCTATTTTGGGTTTGGAAGCAGTTGTGGTTATTTGTGAAGTTGACCCTGCGTTCCCGTATCTTCATGGGGTAAACATATACAAAGAATTATATTTAAAACATTGTAACACCATCCGCCATCTAGCGCTGCTAACCGTTAGACCATTAACCATTAGTCACAACTAAGTGAGGTAACAAACTAGTTACTCTACTTATCCAGAGATGGCGCTGTACCATTTTCTGAAACACGCCAACGTGTGTACGCCGTAGCTACCATAAGTAATGTTAAGGAGGAAGGGACGTTTATGTCTGTCTCTCTCGCTCTTAGGCGGGCTCGCGTGCCTCTCACTCGCTCTCATTGTAAGCGCATAACGTGAGCGGAGCTTACTAACGCAGTTTCTTGAAGTGCCACCCGGCAATCCAATTTATAAGACGTTGTCACGTCAAAATTTTATTGCGCCTTACAAAAGTGCAGGATACAGTAGGTCAACTTTATTCTCTGTCAGTCAACCTTAGGAATGGGGAAGCATTTTTGTAGGCGGTAGTACTAAACAAAAAAGAAGGAAAGGAAAAAGAAACAAACACTACAAATATATTATTATTATTTGATAAATCACGACTTTAGACAAAACTTTTAAATTAGATAAAACGAATACAGCTGCATCAAATGAACGATAGGATGTAAAATGTGTGCTGTAATTCGTATAACTGAACACCAATATTAAATGAAAACGCATCTGTTTTTTTTAAACCATAATAATATATTGTGTTAGTTAGTAACTATTAAAACCAATTAAACAGTGACAATCATTAAAACGGTGCAGGTAAACATACACCATAATATCAAGTACTGGTGAAACTTAGGGTCACTTATCTAATTTCCGATGGCGTTGGACGAAGCTAACTCAGTTAATCAGTTACGTCTGGCAGAAGTTACAGGTTACAGCTAAGAGCTTTTCCGCCTGTTACGTAAGTAACTTGTTGGATACTGTTATATAAGGTACGAAAGAGACGTTGGAGATTTCGTTTAGATTTAATGAATGCGGTACCTACTTGTCAATGTCAAAATGTAATCTCTGTGATACCATGACACAGAGTATTTCGACTTAAGATTTATCGTTTTTATCCTGCTTTTATCATATTGATTTTTGCTTTCTTTATCATTATTTTATTTCTTTGCCGCATCGGTGATTTCTTTGGTATTACTGGAATCTATATGCCACGATAACCATTTATCGTCAGATGGCTCGTCTGCTTGAACGTCGCTTTGATAAAAAAGTCGGTAATCATGAGTCACTACACATAGCAAATTTCTGCGTTCCGAATTGACTTTCATTTCCCCTCAAATACTGTTAAACGCACAAAAAAACTCATCTGCAAAGGAATTAAATTTCAATTTCTATTAAAAATATTTAACGTGACTTCTCTGTTAACAACTAAATATGTTTCCATTTCGATAGTCAATCAAAGCGAAGTTATTATTGAAAAACCGTTAAAAGAAAATAAACATGACTCCGGCAAGCGAAATAAGCTTGATCAACCTAGTGACTTTTATTAGTAACAGAAGTTATTCTAGAAACTTGTGTCGTTTTAATTAAAACTTCTCTTCAGTTCGAATACGAACTCGTTTACTTTTATGATCGATTGGATAATTCGATGGGTGACAGAATGACATATGTGCGAAATGGAAATACCTCATAAACCGAAAAAAGGTTTGGTTCAGCGCTTTCCAATAAAATTCAAATGGGTTCATTCAAATTGATTGTTTTATATTTAGATAAAGGTACATTTAAAGCTTAGGTTTTTGATAAAGCATTACGTTTGAAGCACGTGAATAAATAAATGAAGTGCCGACGTCTTAGTGTAGGCAGATAAAAATAATCTATAAGATGAAAAGTCCTATGGTTTTCAATAATTTATTCTTTATAATGTCCAAAAACCGTGAAGAGATACTATGAGAGAGCAATCAAGGAGCGCTGATATTAAATTTCTTAAACATATTTAAATTGGTACTCTGACGAGATTGAGGGGTAACTCAACCTTCATTCAAGCATTTCGCTATATTTTAAAGGTAGAAGGACTTTTTTAGAAGTTTGTGTTTAAAATCACGATTTTATTTAAAGAGATAGAATGGAAATGGACGGGCAGATACCAACAGAAAACTGTTGTAGGTATAGCAGCGCGCATTCCTACAGTAACATAGTAAACAATACACTACGTCATACGCGTCATGCTGTACTGACCAATCAGAAGACGTATCCCTAACCGCGCTATTAAGGTTTCTAAAGAGTCTAACACTGTATATACAAGTGGTCCGAATGTTAACATTTGGACCGCGGTCCCCAAGCAGTGACATCGCCTGGCGGGAGATCTCCCCTTTTCATCAAATTCAAATTCAAATTATTTATTTCTTCGAAGTAGGTTTTTACAAACACTTTCCGAACGTCAAGCTACGCCATCGGCGCTTCAACAAATCCCTACGGCGAGTGGTCTTGGAAGAAGAAGCGGCAAGAAACTCCCAAGGAGTCTTTTTTTTTCTCTTTCTCCACTCACAGTTACAGTTGCACTTACTACTAATTACGGCTAAAATACGAAACTCATGTCCAAGCTGATTTATCATTAAAATATTCATCAAGTTTGTAATAACCTTTCGTCATAAGAATGCTTTTGACATGAGTTTTAAGTTTACAGTACGGCATTTCTATTAATTGTATCGGAACTTTATTATAAATTTTAACGCAGTTACCCATGAAAGAGCCACCAGTTTTGCTAAGTCTGAATTTTGGTACAATCAGTTTAGCCTTATTTCTAGTATTTATATTGTGTACCTACATCACTCTCTTTTTAGGAAAATGGTCATGATATTTTTTTACATACATAATATTTATTTATTTATTTATTTATTTAAGCTTTAATGACCACAAAAAACAAATAGGTTACATATGGCGAGCTTAATGCTTAAAGCATTCTCTACCAGCTAACCATTAGGCCAAACTGATATACACGAAGAGCGGTATTATAATATTATCTAAAATATACTGTGATACTACAGTTAATATATTACTTTCTTTAAACAATTGTCTGAGTGAATCCCTTGGTCTGAGGCTGTAAATGGCACGTACTGCTCTTTTCTGTAATATGAATATTGATTCTATATCTGCAGCTGAGCCCCACAACAGCAGACCATAGGACATTACACTATGAAAGTAGCTAAAATAAACTAATCTTGCTGTTTCTACATTAGTCAAGAGCCTTACTTTCTTAACAGCGTAGGCAGCAGAACTTAGTTTCCCCGACAAGGTTTCGATATGAGGACCCCATTGCAGATGAGAATCTATAGTAAGGCCTAAGAATGTCGTTTTTTCTACTAGTTCTAATACTTCTCTATTCAGAACAATTTTAGTTGGAATATGTTTAACATTTGGTAATGTAATACCACATAGGTAAGCAGTTATCCTCTTTAGATAGTTACGCAACAATTTGCAAGCTTGTATCTAACAAGCAGGTCAATTTACCAATAATACGTAGAATTGTAAAAAACATGAATTGTGTCCCTTGGATATTATTTCTTTCGTGCTAAAATCACTAGCTATCTGAGATGTAATTCCGAATCTTGTTGGAATCAATAAACATTTGTAACGGCAGTGAAAGAAGCAGCTGAGGCGGATATGTGAAGAGGAGAGATAAGGAAGGGTGGCAAGGAGAATAGTGTAGGTGAAATTGGATGAGGGGAGAAACGAGGAAAAGAAAATAAAAATTGACGGCATAGCGCGTAGTGAATACTATTTTATAGTATTTTGGAGTTGTCACAAATAATGAAGAAGTCAATTAAATTATTATTTTAATAATATAATTAAATTCCTTATTTTCATCATCAAAGTATTTAGTAGCAGCTTAACACTGAAAAACTAATTGTAAGTAAAAAAGCTGTGATTACTTTAACACGTGAGAAAGTTCTTAATCTAAAATCCAACAAGCATACGTTGTACAGATATTTTATATTTAGTTTTATATCCGATGTAATGTTTCGTCATTTTATAGTTTCCTTGCAGTCAACTACTGTTTTTGTTAACTACTACAAAATGACGCAAACATGCGCACGATTTAAATTTACGAACTTTGCTTGCCAGCAGTAAATTGTGCATAAGACAAGACATTAATGCTACATTCAGCTCGAGAATCATTATCTAAGAGAGATTCTACAAGTTTTTATTCACCAGAAATGAGTAAGCAGTGACTGAGAATGTTTTCACGATGTTTTAATAAAATATACAATATTATAGACCACGCAATGTATAAAATGAATAAATAATAATATTTCTCACTTATACTCCCGAGCTATCCTTTTTCCAGGTGGCGGGAATGAATGAATGAAATGAAATTTGTTCGAAGTTGCTTTTTTATTAACGCTTTTTGAAACTCAAACAACCCCATCGCTTAAAGAAATCCCTTCCGTAAAAGTCTTGGAAAAAGTAGCAAAAATTCCCAAGGAGCTGTTTTTCCTATTCACAGTTATAGACTGCTTTACTACTTACTACTGTACTGAATCAGACAAGACGAAATGATACATTACCAATAACTACAACCTATGAAAAAACTTTGTATCTCTTAAATTTATCTCTACTTCGGCCGGAAATTGAACTCGGTAACCTGCACGTTTTTCAGCAACGCCACTATGAAGTATAATAAAAGTAACTTACCTCACATAATAAACAATCATTAAGCATCTGTTACTGATCGTAGGTACCTAAGTTTATTTATCACTCGACGTTGCTCCTGACAATTTAGTTTTATCCAAAATATGATTCATAGCTTAGCCCGTGAACGAAGGCCTTATTTAGCAAGAATTTAATCATATTAAGTCAATTCAGGCGAACCCATGACAATTACTATTAACATAATATTCTAATTTGCATTCATACGGTAAGGATGAGAGTCACGACACCATATTAATTGAAATAAAAGTGATGAAATCGTGACTTGTATAGGATTGAGTCCTGAACTGAATTTTATATTTTAGGAACTCAAAAAACGAGCAAACTAGCAACCAACCCGAAGTAGTGCGTAAAGTAACTTCGTTCAATGGTCCATGTTTTCATTTCAAAATTTCCCAACCTTTTATTTAACATTAGATAAAAATGACTTCAAATGGAAGTTTGCCAGCAGACATTTAATACAATGAAACGCAAAAAAATTATATTTCTGAATTATATCTACTATGTAGTATAATAGTAAGAAAATGTACACAATAAAGGACATCTGGCTTAGTCTTATGTGATTATGAGACCCGTGAAAATATTCGCAATAACAGCTGTTGAGCATTAAAGCTGACGTCGCCTACTCTGTAAGCATGAACTCATAAACGATTCATGACGTCATTAGCGATAAACAAAGTAGGTTATAAGAACGGTTTGGAGCATCTTAATACATCGACATTGTTTATTCATTACACGACCGTGTTCCTAATTTTGTTTATATGTAATATCTATAAGTATAATAAACTTGCTGGTTTATGTCTGCGCATAGGAAACATTGGAGCAACATGTATCAAGTGTTCAATCAATCATTCAACTTACATAGGGCCAATAGCCAAAAATATTGTATCAAGAATTTTTTTCTGTCTAATTGTATTTTGTCCACACATCACGCAAAAACTACTGAATGTAACAGCTGAAGGCGGATCCGATAAAGTCTGTGTGTAAACTCATTCTTGAAGTAATTTACCGGAAGAAGACGCTTCTTCATCATGACGAAGGCATTCATATCTCTACGTTTTTTTAAAAGCTTTTTCAATAAAATACCGACTACAAAGTTGATATAAATCAAAAACCACTGCCAGATGTCTCAAATTTATAAGGGACCACCTATCCCTTTCATTACAAGGGAAATACTTATCTTTCGAACAACAAAAAAAATCATCAAAATGGGAACACCCAGTCAAAAGTTATGAGATAATGAGCACAAAAATAAATTAACATTATTGAGAATAACTCAAAAACTGACCGTAATTTTTCGAATGGCAATCGTCTTTTGAATCGCGAGACATACTTATCATAGATATATATAAATATATAAATCATACAAGGAATTAAGAACCTTCTTTTTTGAAGTCGGTTAAAAATACAAAGGCATACGTAGGTTTCTCAAAATGATAATATTCCGTAGTCCTCGAAGTATCTTGCAATATCTTCGAAATTGTTCTGAATAACTGTAAGTTATGGAAGCTTCCTTACGACTCACGATATTCTCCCTAAGCTCACTGCAATGCAGCTGCTCGAAGGCCGAGAGGATTTCAAATTATTTTACTGAATACTCACTGCATAAAATATTACTATAATTATTTACCTTATGCAAATATGGTATTTGCGAATTGTTAATTTCTTATAATTAATTAAGATGAATTTTTTGAATCATCTATAAAATCAAACCACACTAACATTTTAGGTAAAACCAACGCTAACATAATACAGTATTAAATATTCTAAAACTTGTTTTTTATAACATAAGTTTATCAGGTGGTTTACTACGCGATCGCATTTGAAAATTAATCAAAATCATGTGATATTAAATTATGTTAAATTGTTCGGTTTTTTTAATTCACCTCTATTTTTCGATAAAAGTATATATGACGTATTCCCTAGATAATTTTACGATTCATGTCCATTAATCGCATCAATATTAATAACGTCGCTAATTACCGTATTAACCCATCATTAAGAGACTTGTTGCCAATTGTACACAGTCAGAGTTTATTATTATTATAGTTATCTCAAACACCTCTGTTATACAGACATCATTCAGTTACACCTAAGTAACTTGATATTTATATTTCCAGGAACCATGGAGACAGACAAGATGTCGACGGCTTCGTCAGTGGGGGCTGAACGAAGGCCTCTGCTCCAGGCGTTGGTGATAGAGAGGCGCATATTGTTCGCGTGCACAGTACTCGTGGGACTGTGCACGTTTGTATGGATCACAGCTGTATGCACAGAGAAATGGGTGTATATAGAAGCTGGGAATGGTGAGTACCTCTAATGACTTTGTATGTTTTGTTATGTTTCTCACACATACTATGATGAAGACAAGAGGAAAGCTTTGCAAATGTAAATATCTATGGACATTCGAATCCGCAGAACTTCTAAACTATTAATTTCTCAATGAAGTTTTAAAATATCTAGATTGAGCGTCGCCTTACAATGAAAACAAAAAAAACAAGGCAACATTCTCAAGCATGTGTGCGTGCAGGCGATGTTTTTCACGTTCATTTATTGTCTATGTGTGCGTAATCTGTGCGTAATTATATAAAAATTGTGGCTAACAATTTTTTGACACGTTTTCGCGGATTCGATGCTCCATCTAGATATTTAAAACATCATTGTAATTTCTATAACTATTTATTTATTCCTTAGTTTAGTTGGTAGGTGTTTACTCTACCTGCGAAGCGAGAGATTCAGGATTTAAAATATTACTAATATTAGGCATATTAAATAATACTAGGGTTTATTAAATAAATAATATTTTATACATACCGATATAATCATATCGATCCGTTGCTTCTATAAACCGTGAAAGATTAAAAATTTACGCACATTCGAATTTATACTAAAATTTAATAGTTATTAATGATAATAATAACTTGCAAAGCATTAAGCTCGCCATTTGCACCTTAATTATGTTTTTTATGGTCAATAAAGCCTTAATGAATATTATGATAAAAAATTGTATGTACCACCAAACCGACATACCTACCGACAGCATTAACCTGCAATCAACCTAATGTCACATCCTTATATGTATATGTTATCAAGCCACACGTCAGTTAACTTAAACCTTTACACACTGACACGAGAGAAGCTTTAGTTTAATTAAACCGGTGAAATTAATTGGATTTAATAATTTTGTGATGGTACCTGCCTACTTTTAACTTTATCGTACAAAATATGTATATTGTCATTTGCAAAATTTAGCAACTTACCTTATGATGCCAACATAATCACGAAATCACTCCATCAATTAAGACAAATTATCCAAGTTTCACCTTACTCTAATCCCAACGGCAATCAGGCACGCTAGGAAGATTTTATTAGAGTTCCTAAGTAACTACTTAATATAAGTATTGTAGTTTGAAATACCATATAAAAATACTTTTTTCGTTAAAGACTTCATAGAATATTTGATATAACGTGGAAATTTTCTATGCATTTTCATACAAAACAGCTCTCCCATGCTTTTGAGCCCATGCTTTTTATGGTCGTTTACAAACTCTGACTAGTTTCATTACTGAACGCTGGTGGGTCACTGGTCGGAACAAAATGCCCATTTACATTAATTATTTGCTTTATTTCAAATATACACGTAAGTAAGGTTATACAACGATACATCTATGTAGGTCTGTACGTTGAAGTTTCTTTTTTATGAAAAGATTAAACCTTGCAAATGTAAAAATTCATGCAAAGTGCATGCGGTTATGAAATAAGAATTAAATGTGCCAATTCATAAACTCTTCTTAACAATGCTGTGGCTAAGAGTTTAACCATTACGGTCTAATTCCAAATACCGGTTACCTTATGGCGACTTGAAATGCAGCGAGAGTCTCAACTTTACAGGAACAAATTTATTGTGAAAGTTCTCGAAACTCGCTATGTGACTTGGCGTTACTTAATTTTTTGTCGTTGTAAAAAATTCGAGAGGATATTTTTTGTGTAGAATAACTTTGACAATTTATTATGCTGCCCCAATATAATGTGGATTAGTCGCCATAACAAAAAATAAATAAAAAAACTTGAATTGAAAAACTTGACTACGTCATAGAAATGTTTAGCATGAATGAATGAATGAATAAAGAAGATGATGATGTTTATGACGTAACTACATACATAGTCTAACTTGTCATAGTTTGAAGACTTTTGTTTTATTTTTTGCGACAAAAAATATGGTGCCTGGTTGATAATATGTATAATCCCTCCACTGATCTACTAGAGCGAAATGTGATGTATGCTCTAGGCCTCTTCAATGACGAGGAGAGAATCGTTCTCATTAGTGAGCCATTAATGGGTTGATGTCACGTGAATATTACACTCGTGTTATGCGATTTTTAGTGTAACGAGTTCATTGAAATCGAGTTTGAAATGCCTACGCATGTCACGTTGGAATTTTCGAGATATTGTTCTAGTAATATTATATTTTCTTTTCGCCAACGCTTAAATATTTTTGACACGTTAAAAAGTCATGGATGAAACACACATGGAAAAACCATTAGTCATCATTTTTCTATAAATAAAGTATTGTGGAGACGGAACTATATCTGGTAATTTGCCAGGGTGATTAGTCTTATACAATTTGTTTGTTTATTGTACAAAGTTGGCTAATGGTTGATGCACACTTAACGTATGAGACACGATTTGATTTGAATCGCAGGACTGGCATAGCTCATCTGGTCACATTGGTGATAAAATGCCGCCTACCGTTGTGGAACGTTTAACCCTTAACTACCTGATCGGAGTCTCTCAGACTCCAGCAGTTTTATTTTTGTTTATAAGTTTAGAAGTAAGCGTCTTTAACAGTTGTGCGTCTGTGTACCTTCGCCCCTCTACCCGCAGTATCGCGCCTGCGCTCGACGAGGTGATATGCGCGCGCGCTGCATTTTGGTGAGTAAAAAA
Source organism: Hesperia comma (assembly GCA_905404135.1). Taxonomy (NCBI): domain Eukaryota; kingdom Metazoa; phylum Arthropoda; class Insecta; order Lepidoptera; family Hesperiidae; genus Hesperia; species Hesperia comma. The sequence goes on from FR990023.1 coordinate 12,005,868, forward strand.
CTATGTCCCCGAGTCTCCTAGACTCCAGGTAGGTAGTTACGTAACTTTATTGTGAATTTTCTTTTTTTTGTTTTAGTTGAAAATGACGTCAAATGACAAAAATATTGAACGTTGGTTGGAGGAGGACCTTTCTTCGAATGAAGAGGAATGTTTTGAAGAACAGTAGGTACATAGAAAATGAAGCAGACATTGATGAAAATTTTGTGCTTTCTTGTGATTCTGCTTCAGATACAGAGATCGAAGGCGATGAAACGGTAGACGCACGACAAGAAAGTGCTACTTCGAAACCTTTGGATCCGAACCCAGATTCCTCTTCATCAGACGATGAAGTGTCTTTGAGTCAGTTGCGATCCAGGACAAGGAGTGCCAATATGCCGTCAAAAATTGTAAACTTTATGCCTTGCAATTTTATAAAAATATTCCTTTTTTTCCAAATATTTGTGATAGGTTATGTTGATTAGTCACTAAACTTTAAAGAATTTATGGAATAGTTCCTAATTTCTGTTAATTTTTTTTGAAGATCTCATTTAGTAAACATGTTAAACCTTTGATATGAAATTTCGTATTATTTTTTTAATTATAGTTTTTAAGTAAAGGCTGTGAGGTTATAATTTTTTTTAAGTTTTAATAAATAAAGAAACCTTTAAGTTATAACATGTTTGTTTCATTTCATTTACATATGTCATAGTTTTTTTATATTAAGAGTTCAAAGTATGGGAGTCTGAGTGACTCCAGGTAGGTAGTTATGTATAAGAAATTAGGGTCAGGTAGTCAAGGGTTAACAACCGCCGTGCTGTAGTATCCGTATCAGGAACAAGCCCTAAAGGAGCACTCAAATATTTGTACGCGAACTATAAAAATGTATAATATATAAATATATAAATTACACCGATCACCAGTTGAACACTTACCTCTCGATGCCGCCTCAGGTTTGAGGAGAAATCCATGCTCATTAGTAGGATGTTGACATTAATGGGTTAAAGCCAAACAATTTCTCGAATATGAAAAAATACTAGGTCTAAGGTTTTCCAAAACGAAGCCAGACAGGGCCATTATACTATAGTATATAAAACGGCTACAATCCTTTAATGGCCCACTACCTACTGAGCACGGGTCTCTCCTCATTATTGAAAAGGCCTAGAGCATACTCCACCCACCACGCTGCTCCATTGCGGATTGGTGGAGAGGCTAGTGGCGAACCTTGTGTCAAAAATTTTCAGGTCGCCAGAAAGCCTCCGACAAGGCTTAACGACTGCTATCTATCGATAACAATCGGGGCCGACGTGCCTTCCGGAGCATAAAAGCAATTAAAAAATAAAATAGATACATGATCTTAACCAAAACACTTCAAATGATTTGGCATGCTATACCTACATCCATTACGATAGTTAGACAATTAAAATGTTGGCACATCATTAGTATGGCAACTGCAATAAAAATACCTGTGACACGTGTAAAATGACTTTCTCAACGATGAAACATCGTGCACCAATGATTGTAAGCGACATTCAGTAATAATCTTTATGAAATCATTATATTAGGTACTCATTTTAATAAAAAATCATGATAAATACTTAAATTATGTTAGCCATGCCTTGTGCCTCAAAATACTAACTCAGTGAAATTGTTATGTATTTAATTAATTACACATTGCCTTGCGGCTCGGGCTGTGCAATACCGCCTCGACTGTAATGACCAACTTCGCGCACTTGTATCATAATGTACTATTCCAAAATAACTATCAGGGGGTGATTAGGGATCGATACTGATGCCAAAAATGCAATCAGTAAAATTTTTGTCTGTCTGATGTATAACCGTTATAGAAACAAAAACTACTCGACGGATTTTAACGAAACTTGGTACAATTATTTTTCATACTCCCGCGCTGGTTATAGTATACTTTTCATCACGCTACAATCAATAGGAGCAGAGCAGTGAACGGAAATGTTGGGGAAACGGGAGAAGTTACACCATTTTTTAAGCTTCCGTCGCGTGTGCAACCTTAATGGTTAAAGCTACACAGAAATCATGTATGACGGAAATGTTCTCCTTAAAATTATATAAAAAATATTCCACGACAGCATATGTCTATCTTTTATGGTTGACTCACAATAACACGTGTAACTCCCGATAGCTTAGCAGTTCGAAGCTTTCTGATTAAGTATACCTATATTTTATCTACTCTTACGTTTATGACACTTAAGTGGGTGAAATAAAGGGGTGAAGTTTAAACGAAATTCACGTGGGCGAAGCCGCTGGCAAAAGCTAGTATGAAATATATTTTTCATCACACCTATTCGAAAAAGACGACTTGGTTCGGACTTACGGGGTTCCAAAGTTGCTGTTTTCTATTCAGCGGGCGGGAATGAATTTTCATACAACTTTTCCTGCCGGCTAGATCTTTTCCGTCCTATTTTGAATTTAGAACATTTTAGTATTTTGCGCTAAAGAAATCGAACGCAAATATTGTTTGAATAAAGAATGTCTGGTACGACGCGAGGGCCCCGCCAGCTGAATAATAAAAAAAGAAATCAAATTAAGATTTCGTTTTCAAATTAAAATTAAGTTTTCGTGCATTTTTACGTATTATTTTCTATTATATATATATATTATTTTCTCATAGTGGGTGATGAAAAGTAGAGTGTATCACTCGGGTGCAAGTATATTTTTGGCTCGGGCGACGTACTTTGAATCCCTCGCTACGTTCGGGATTCTACTAAAGAATCCCTCGCTACGCTCGGGATTCTACTCTAGAATCCCTCACTTCGCTCTTGATTCAAAAAACGCCCTCGCCGAAAAAATATTACTTTGCACCCTTGTCATACAATCTACTATTAATCATAACAACAAAGTGAAATAAAATAGGTATTCCTGCTAAATGTGACTTTATCAACCTGCCTGAAGTAAGGTTGGGGTTATTAGTTGACAACAAGTCCTAGTTGTAACTATAATTGTATTTGGTATAGCCTAATATGTATAGGTATGTATATTATGTTATGTAGTTCGCACGGCCTACCACTGTATGTCGTAGGTACGATTTCTGCCGTGTAGTAACCATAGAGATATTACAGTAGTAACTACTTAAACTACTGTACAAGCTACTGTAGCGTACTCTGCTGTAGCTGTAGCGTTTTTTCGGTTAGAAAACTGTCTTGTAACTGGACTTTCCATCCTAGCCCGAGTCGAGTCTTGTTCTATGCCAATCTCAGAGCGCGGTGCATGCTTCTTTCCTATTAAAACCATAAATAAATTTATCAACACTAATTGGCATCTAGCAACTTCAACTTTTGAAGTAAAATTTTATGTTCAAAACTTCGTAACTATACCATCAAACCACACTAGAGCACTCCAACAAACTGTACTGGAGCAGCGTGGTGCAGTATGTTCTAGGCTTCCTCAATAATGATCAATAATGATCCGTGCTCAGTAGCGGGCCAATAATGGGTTACAGCCAGCTAACTTTGTAACTTAGATTTTAAATTACCTAACGAAGTTAAACAGTTCATTTGACAAGTCACAAGAGACAAGTTCGTCCTATAGATCAATGAGACAAGTTGACGCCACTTATGTGTTAGCCGGAATCAAACTGTTGCCGGCGAGTTTATTATTAATTACGTCCATGTGGTACTCGGGTCGTTGGCCGTCCATCTATTTCTGTCCAGCGTACGTAACTAAATGCATGGCTAGATTGTATGTAAAAGGTGCAGTTTTTGGATATTGACACGTAAAATTAAACTTTTTGTTTTCATTGTAAGGCGATGCTCAATCTAGACATTAGATCATCAATGGTTTTTTCATATATTTTTTACACAACAAAAAACTATTTATTACCTTTATTAATTTACTGCTGTTAATATTATATAGATTACAGTCCCAAGGAGGTGGCTCCTATGACCGTTTGTCGATATATTTACATAAAAAAGATGTTAACGTTCACTTTATTTGTTGGTATTGTTTTAATGAGGGTCGCCGCTTTTTTGCTCACCAGTTGGCGCCACTGTCGAGTGAGGTCCTGCTGTCAAAGTCCGCCCATACAAAAACAGTGACAAGTGAGAAGTGACAGTGTCACAAACTTATCTGACACGGTGGCAAAAATTGGAAGTAATGCAAATGTTAAACTGTTGTCAGACAAAGACAAAGACAGTAGCGCTCCTCTTACTGGGTCAGATAAGTTTGTGGCACTGACAGACAGACCTCACTCTCCACTACTGCCTCTAGCAGCGAATTCACACGCTTTTACCCTCATTGAGAAATGACGTTGACATATTAGTATAATGGAGGTTGTATATTGTCGCTTCTCATAATGACAGATCTGATTATGACAAATGTATTAAATTAAACAAAGTGACTCCTAACGATTCATCGTTATTAACAAAAAGTAATTTGAAATAATAAAAAAGCTTTTATTCCGCCAAAAATTAGAATTTACATTTTGTATTTCATTTTTCGTAAAAAATGTATTACTTTTTTGCTCAACTAAATATAATTATTAGTGAAAAATATAACTTTTATTATAATACATATATTCGGTGTAATATCTCTTAACAGCAATACATAAATATCCTGAGACACATAAGTAATTAGATGTTTGGTATTAGTAATACATAACATTTGGTAGTATCAAAAAATTACTTTCATAAGTGTATTTGTAAATACCTACCTACCTACATGAAATAAACGATTTGAGTTTGAATTTGAGTTTGAAGACTTAGTATAGTAGTTAACTCGCACATACACGCGTCTCATATTTATCCAAGTGGAAATTAACGTGATTTGTTTTCCATTCGCCGTCGGAAAATGAACTCAATGAAGTTATCAACGTACACCGGGTGGTATATTGAGCTGTCCGGAGTGTCCCATCGCTAATCTCATTTCCGGAAATTGTAGTAGCTTTCCGGAAAATTATGTTGCAATTCTGAGCCACGCCGCAAGCTACCTTAACGTGATACTTGGAATTATGTCATTTTGAACGGTTCGTAAATCCTGTTTAGTTTTTGATAGAAAAAAATAATATAATTATAGTAAACTATACACATGGGGCATACATGCCCCAGTCGGTAACGTGCCCCACTCGCAAAACTCACAGATGCATTTTGAATTTGGCGCTAATTTGACCCGAACAGGTCAAAATACTGAGTTATTTGCTGACCCTGGACGTTTAGTCACTCTCCGACCCATAACTAGGTCAAAGAAAAGAGAAATATACATGGATTAATAACTTTTTCTCCTCAAGTTAGGAGGCTTGTAGGTAATAAGGCAGTCCTACGACCAATTACGACCATTGTGGATTTAAACTGGGTGGCAAAAATGGTCTCATACGTTGTTCAGGTTTTCATATAGAGTCGTGCATAATAATTCCACCATTTATCTCCATAACACTCCTAATATGATCCATAACAATTAGAAAAAAAAGATTAAAAAAGGTTAGGTTATAAAAAACAAGGTTTTTGATTACTTAATCGTAATATATTTAACATAAAACTTTCCAGTGCTTAGTTCTACAAGTCTATAGTGCAGACGGTGCTACTCGTCATAGATTCTCCGGTAGTGTGAATCACACGTTTGACTATTAAATAGATTTAGGGCAGTAAATATCTAGTATATATATTTATAGTCATTTAGTTTGCTGTTTGTCAACATCTGTTACTGGTTACAAAACAAAACACAAATAATTTTATTAAAACTTCAAAGTGGATACCTACTTTGTTCTACTTAAATAATAATGTTTGGAGAGAAAAAGAGGCCACAAGTCCCGTTATGATACTCTGAAGTTTTTTATAAATGTATAAAGCTCTCTCAAGTGATCCTGTTTAAAGAAGACACGCTCTTTTGATACGTAGCTGGGTAGCTTGAGTATTACAAAGGCTTAGTATCACAATAGGTCCTCACTTGAGATTCTCTCATAGTAGCCACATACAATTTTGTCAGATCTTAAGAAAATTCTCTTACGATATTTTAACTGAACTTGCTAATATCTATTTCACTACAGATAATGTAATTAACATGGTGTTTTGCATATTATATTAATTTAAGTTTGCGACAGCACTTAGTAATTTTCGTTTTTACTGAAGTTGTTAACCTGACATGTATTTTTTTGTTAAAAGAAAAAACATTTTCCCACAGGTCTCTTAAATAAAAACGAGAAAACCACGTTCAAATTAAGAGTACGTCCGTACTGAAATTAGTGACATAAACGCATGGAAAAATAGATAAAAATCTAAAAATTACTATTAAGTATACATTTTAATAGAGAATAATAACACATTATTATTCGTCGAATTGGCATAGTCTGACAGAATGGCAATTAAGGTGTCGAAGTAGAGTTACTTAAAAATAATTAAGTTAAAAAATAAATCTACACGAACACAAAATAGTTCTGGGTACTTACTCAGAACAGGATACAGTAAAATCGATAAACACTCGACTAAGGGAAATTAAAAACACACCCATCAAACAACCTCTCAACATAATTGCTCGAGCTTTCCACGCTCCGTCGAGGGTAATGGCATTTAATAAGGATACGAAATAAGCAACGTCAAAAGAAGAGAAGGACCCATATTTGACGAGCCAACAACGATTGACGACAGTTGAAGAAAAAAAGTTTGAACAGGTGCTTGAGCGGTACTTTTTGGTGCTTGACAATTTTTATTCATTATTATTTTTTGCTTTATATGCAAAACTGAAGTGAAGCCAAGATGTTTAAAGGTTGGACTCCCGATTTGTAGGTAATCCACAAAAAATAACAGAGAATAACTAATATTTTACAAAAAAATGACTGACTTCAAAAGCTATCCATACTCTATGCTATACTATTAATATTGTAAATGTGAAAGTGTATATTTTGTTTGTTTGTTTGTGGCTCTTTCACGTCGCAACATGGCTATTATATGATATGGTTTATGTGTGCGGAGATAGTTGGGAAGGTGGAGAGTGACGTAGGCTACTTTTTACTGCGGTAAAACAATCTCATTCCCACGGGAAAATCGATGTTTTGTTAGTTGCTAAATATTTAGTTCCGGATGTTGTTAATAGACGGCGTTAGTTCATTTGCAAGTTCTGAATTACGCATTAAATGCTACAGGTAATTTACTTTAGTCGTAGACAACTATAAATTCAATTGAATTTTGAATTCGCGCTGGATAATATTTTGTTGTTTCGATTTTATATTAAAATTGTAATGTAAAGGAATGTAACGGAGTTAGAGTGATAAGAATAAATAAATAAATAAAATAAATAAAAAGACATACGCTATGATTTTGGTTTTGATACCATTGGTGAATTGTTTTGGTTGACTGTTGTTGTTTTAGCTTAAAATAATTATTATTTTTAAGGAAATCCAGTCAAAATAGACAAAAAAACCTGTAACGTTGGACAAATTCGCATAGTGCTGAAAATTGGTATATACGTTGAATAAGTCATTACCAATGAAATGTCAAAAGTCCCCATCGATCCTATGTGTGGAAAAGTTTTTATTCAAGGCCCAAAGGTCGCAAATTCTGGTTTTTCCCATTTTTCTCTGAAACCAGAAGAACAACACCTTGGATCGGGATAAGATTATAATATAGTTCGTAATCTTTTCCCATTATTAACCAACATAATCCACAGTAAATTAAACTAATGATGGATTAAATGAAACAATGTAAGAGATCAGTTCTGGATGGAATGACAGAAGTTGGAACTTTCATCAACATACGAACTTACTTGTAGATTACGTAATATTAGTTACGTACTAGAAACTTACACAGTGCTTCTGAAACTAAAAGTTGGCTTGTTAGTACTTTAAGAACATTGTTGAACTTACAGTCTATGTTTATCTTTTCTTAAGTTTGTGATGATCTATAGGATATTATTATAAATGTATAATTCTGTTTACCTATGTGTCTGTTGACATTTCACTCTTAAACCACTCAATTCACTTATGAGTAAGAAATTTTGTATGGAGATAGTTTTAGACTGGGGGTTTGAGACTGACGAGAAAGGACATAGTATAATTATTAAATTTTTACCCAGAAAGCATCCGTTAATCAGGTGAAAAGGAGAGAATAATTAGTCTTATCAGATTGCTATATTGGGCACACAGGTATCAGCACCACCACCTGCACTTAGGACATAGTATACTTTTCATCACCCCTATTCGAAAAAGACGACTTGGTTCGGACATAAGGGGTTCCAAAGTTGCTGTTTTCTTTTCAGCGGGCCGGAATGAATTTTCATACAACTTTTCCTGCCGGCTAGATCTTTTCCGTCCTATTTTGAATTTAGAATATTTTAGTATTTTGCGCTAAAGAAATCGAACACAAATATTGTTTGAATAAAGAATGTCTGGTTCGACGCGAGGGCCCCGCCAGCTGAATAATAAAAAAAGAAATCAAATTAAGATCGCTCGAACTATTTCCCGCGTTTTCGTGCATTTTTATGTATTGTTAGAAATTTTGTTTTGTTTTGAAAAAATGAGTTCTTCCAACGATAGTGAAAGTATCCTCCTGATAGTATAAAAACTGAAGCGAGTAATGTAATGAATAGTTTATTACCTGCGAAATCCCGGGAAAAATATTTGAAAGCCTATGATATTTTTTTGGAATGGAGAAATGCAAGAGGCGCCAAGAATTTTTCAGAAACTGTGTTTTTGGCGTACTTCCAGAACTTAGCCAAAACTAAAAAACTTTCCACCCTTTGGAGTATCTACTCAATGCTTAAATCAACAGTCAGTTCTAATAACGATATAAAACTGGACACATATTCGAAATTAATAGCATATCTGAAGAGGATGTCTGATGGATTTAAACCTAAAAAATCCAAAGTGTTCACAGTCAAAAATGTGGAGACTTTTCTTAATGTAAAAGTAAGTAACTATGTATATGGTGGATTGGACTATTATAGTAAAATATAGCCATAGTGTTTTAAATAGCTGAATAATAAAAAAAGAAATCAAATTAAGATTTCGTTTTCAAATTAAAATTAAGTTTTCGTGCATTTTTACGTATTATTTTCTATTATATATATATATTATTTTCTCATAGTGGGTGATGAAAAGTAGAGTGTATCACTCGGGTGCAAGTATATTTTTGGCTCGGGCGACGTACTTTGAATCCCTCGCTACGTTCGGGATTCTACTAAAGAATCCCTCGCTACGCTCGGGATTCTACTCTAGAATCCCTCACTTCGCTCTGGATTCAAAAAACGCCCTCGCCGAAAAAATATTACTTTGCACCCTTGTCATACAATCTACTATTATTCATGGATATGTTCCCGTTTTATGTGTCTCTGACGCTGCGAAAGCTGAGAGCAAATACTAATATTATGTAAAAGTGTAAACAATTGTATTGAGGCTTCATGTAGAGAATTGATGCGAAAACTCTGGGGAACTTTTAACGGAAAATTTTGGTGTAAAATGCGAGTGATATTTTGTTATTTGAATCTTATTCAAAAAATAGTGTGTAGTTTTAAAATTTGTTAAATGGTTTATAAGGGTTTTGAGTATATATGTTATGGACCAGGTGATAAATTGGGCATTGTACATAGTGCTCGGTCATTATGAAAAATGCCCAATATGAGTGAGCAACTTGTTAATTTTTATTCAACTAAACAAATTGACCGGGTATTACACATATTGCCCATTACCTTTTGGACAGAGTTATACACACATTTATCAACGTTTGGCCGAATCGTAAAAACGCGGAATATAGGGCATAATTTCGAACCGTGACATCTCCGGCGCTGCGGAAAGTGCAGCCCCTTCGCCCTTGGGTAACAAAGCACAAACACCCACGCGTCTGCGTCTATGTTTTGTTACAGCGGGCGGGGGCTGCCCTTCCTGCGCGCTTCCGGGTTCTAAAAAACACTCTAGGGGTAGGGCATACAAGACTACGTGGAGTAGGGGTAGGCTAATTTGGTTCTGTAACCAATTCGACTTAAAGAATTTGACTGAGTATTAATGGAAATGAGTATTCATTGTTTTTACTTAATTTATTTATCTTTACCACCCTAATGACATTAATAGTTACCAAGTCATTATTTATGGCTCCTGTCCTAATGATTCAGTCGACTTTTATAGTATATTTAATCGTTGCTCTCTCCCCGCACCGCGTCAAAGGCTTTATTATCAAATTTCCCAATTGTCATGTAGCTATATAATAATGACCATGTCATGTGATAAATGTTTAGATAGAAATTAATCACTTTGCCCGATAGCTAAGCTAAGCTACAACCCACTAATGGCCCACTACTGAGCACGGGTCTCTCCTCATTACTGAGGAGGGTTAGATTCTCTCCACCACGCGGCTCCAATGCGGATTGGTGGATTGCCCGATAGAGCTGGGCATTATTCATAATGCTCGCACATTATTAATAATGCCCGCATTAATCACCTGGTCCATAACATATTTAACATTATGCCTACGAATTAACCCATTAGCTAATAGCTAATAGATGGACAGTTATGTGACAGATCCCAATCAGGAAGGCTTTTATACTATGTTTATTCAAATCAAGTAGTTATTGCTGTCTGTTTTGAACATATTGAAATAAGAAGTGTATGATGCTATTGATGATTATAATCACCCGAAACATTATGAATCTGTCAAGCAATAATTATTATAGCCAACTCATTTAGCCAGTCCTGATCATGGGTCGCTTATGTGGCCAGCCTGTGTTAACGACATCTCCCTGGAAAACAATGGCTTTTTGTGCCCATAATTAAAGGCCAACTCATTCATTAATGTCCCACCTAAGACAGTCCTGACCATGGGTCTTATGTGGCCAACCAGTCATAACGACATCTACTTGGATATCAATGGCGTTAATGCCCTCCCGAAGCCATGAAAATGCTCTAGATTTTTTTTCCGCCCATCGTACTACCTAACAGCTCCTTGTTGCTTAACTCGTTAGATCCCTACTATCAATGCAAACCGCATCGGGCTCATTCACACGAGGACGAATCGTCTTTTTTCACGAATCGTCTTTTATTGTTATTTTTTTTGACGGCGGCAATGCTTTTTAAATACTCATGTTCACACGCTTAACGAATCGTGAAAATAGACGAATACGGATACGTCTTTTAGAAATCACGAATCGTGAATGTTTTATGATTATGACGGATTTATTTTTCTTCTATTTTTACATCGACGATAATTTTAAAGATAAGATTAAAGTATTCACGTCCATTGTGTTTCTGAACCAATCTGAACTGAGCTAAATCACGAAATAAATGTGAACTTCAATGCGGATATTTTGACGAATCGTGAAAAAACACGATTCCGTATTCAATGTGAACGTCCATCCGTCAAGACGTATCGTGTTTTTTGCCGAATCGTCAAAGACGTATTCCGTAGGAATGAGCCCTTAGATATAATATATGACGTTGATAAAAACAACGACATTAGTTAAAATCAAGAAAATACCCTGTATCACAGATTAACATAAATTTAACGCGTAGTGTGGTTGCTGTCAGTTAAGCTGTCAGCAATTTGGCGCTAAGCCAAATGAGTTGCACCAATCTAGCAATCTTCTTACACGTAGGTACAGCGTAGGTACTATTCTAACGCTGGATCACTTTAGTAAACGTTATGTAAATCAAATGTAGGCAATTAGTGATGCAATTTTAGTACATTGTTCTCTATTTATAACAACTAGTATGCTCAAGTCACATATGTCTGTATATTTTTTTTTTTTTTTAATAAGCTTTATTGACCACCATAACATAAATATTACGGTACAAATGGCGAGCTTAATGCTGAAGCATTCTCTACCAGCTAACCATTAGGCTAAACTGATATTCACGAATAGCGGTTTAATTTTCGTGTAATTTACACAAACAACTACATAAATATATAACCATACTTACATACAAATATACATGCATATTACAATATAATATAATATATATATATATATATTTATATGTATATCTATATATATATTTATATGTTTCTATACACAATTTGCTAACACAACAATGAAATTAGTCACATAATTACGCGGAGAAGGGAAATTCCGTCCCTAAATAATTGCTACATACAACGTCACTCATCACTGTTAAATATGTCAAAGTAATTAGTACACTAAGATAATCTCTAGCAACACCAAGGTTGTATGCTTCTACTCGTATATGTGATCTAAATTCAGCAAACAGGGTGAATACCAACACCTGTGGCTTATTAAAACAAAATATAACACAGTGTCTTCTTCCAGGTATATACCTACCTTCCAAGCACGTGTACTTCTTGTGGAGCAACTCTGGCGTTTGGGAGATCTGTCGATACCTCTTCCACCCGGCGCCGGCGGCGACAGTGCACAACTCATCTGTCTCTACTACGACGCCAAGGCCAAGTGATATAACCGGCATGGTTGGGGAATATTTTTTGAGTAAGTCCCTTTTAATACATTTTTTCTAATTTATATGTAATTTTATTGTTTCGTTTTCTAATATCTCGTAGCGATGTATCAAATATCTAACACTAATTAGTGTTTTGTCTAAGCAAACTGATACATTTTATGTCTCATGTAAATGATAACTTTCGATAGCGGTACCTTATATCATTCAATTAACAACTTCAATTATTTAATTTATCTAAGGAATTAGGATTATTAAAAACAGTTTTAACTTTTCTAAAGCGAACACGAAGTGATTTACGACGAAGAAGCAGTGTTTTACATGGTATATGCTTGAAACAAGTCAAAATTCTCAATGCGCGACTCGGACTACCATTTAGCCGAATTTTAAGTTTTTTCGTACAAATGAAATAGAAATTCTTCCGCGAAAATCGACTGACTCTAGTTGCTCAACCGACGATAACTAATGTGGTTGTCGAAAACTTACTGTAAGTTTTTGTATTCCTAGCTGTCACAGAGACGAAATCGGATTACTCCTTAAAAATAGTTTTACCTAGTTATTACTAGTTTGAATTTGTACCTTGAAAATATAGTAAGTTTTGTATATTAATTACACTTGGGATTTGCGTGGCATAATTCCCCCATCTCCTTTCTGCCATCGAACAAGCCGACACACAGCGACGTGTTCGATCACATACGATCACATACGTAATGAACGACGCGCTTTGCTTCGTCTTTTATCAGGAGTACCGCGAAGGAATGGCATAAATTGCGTGCGTCGGTGTTTCCGTTTCCGTAGGTAATATTATGAGTGTCTTTTAGTCAAGAGTGAAAAGGTTTTTTTTAGTTAATCGGCTTTACCATCTTAAGACTACTTTGCCATTTAACATCAGGTGGGATCGTAGTCAAGAGCTAACTTACACCTACCTAGATAAAAAAGTAAAATTAGAAAGATTTGTTCTCTTAATATACTTGTTCGTTATTCGTACAAGAATAACCTTTTCTCATAAAAAACATAATAGTTCAGCAGTAACTTTTCATAATATTGCCTTATTTTAAAGTACGCGACCAAATATGAACTTACTTCTTTAGGTACTTTATTTCTAATATTATTGAATTTACGACTAAGTACAGAACGAGAAAGTAAAGATACGATCCTTAAGATAAAATTTTATAAGGAATCGATGCGATTCATGTTTACAGAAATATAATCTTGAAAAGATCCCTTTCATACGCGAAATTGCGAACCAGATTCTACCAAGCTTTATAAATCGTTCAGTTGAATATAATCCGAACCTCTGCTTTGCTGGCAGTATTAAATAAACCTGTTTTCTACTTATCTTTTTACCAACACTGTTCAGAGGAAACTGTTGTATTCCCTTCAATTGAAACTATTTTTGTGCTGATTCGACAAATTATAAACATTCGCCGATTATAAACGAAGTCCAACACCGTTGCTAACGGAATAAATGTAGTGTACACGTGATTAAATCTCCGTTTATTTTTTCTCTGCCTTCTGTTTTACCTCACTCTGTTACTCCATTATCCCCTACTGGTTTACTCGAAGCTATTTTCTCATGTTATAAGAAAAATAGAAACTAAACAAGAAAGAAACTATACAAGTCGGAGGTTATTGCAGTGGTAAATGTTTGTATGATTATAATTAATCACTTGTTCTTATTGTGTAACATTGTTATGACAAGGTCAGCCGTGTCATGGTATAAATTTAGACGTTATATTGAGTTACAATCGTTGAGTAATATAATGTTTGTCTTACGGAGGAAATTGAGGAATTATTATAATGCTTTATTATGATAGATTAGGAAATTGGAAGTAGAGTTCAGTTTCTATATGCTAGCTAGCTAGTCCCACTGACTTTTAAATAAACCTTCATCTCGTCATTGAGATACTATGTACTAAAGTGCTCTGGTAGGATTTCCCCCTAAGGACGAAATTAGACAAAATCCGTTCTCAGCTGACGTCTCCTGATTAAAAAACTACCTGCATGAAAACTTCAACTTCAAGGTCAAGTAAGTTTTGAAATTACATGTTAAATCAGCGAATAAGTCTAAGTAAGCTTTTATATCGTTTGCTAAAATAAAAGTGCAATAAAAAAAAACAAAATCAAAAATCATTAATTATTCCAGAACGTTTACAATACATAATATAGTTTTGGGATCTTTCCATTTAAGTATGGAATACTTGTGTTAGGAAAGTCCCCTTTTCCCTGTGTGTAAAAATCTTGTCTGGGATATAATGACATGTAAATATTGTGTATATTAAATTGTAAATATTGTGTAATTAAATATAGATATGGTATATAAACTATATAATAGGTATATATAAATAGATATGGATACGGAACAGATTTTCTATAGATAAAATAGTTTATACATATATAGATGCACAAATAAAGTTTAAGTAATCGAACATTACGTTTATTTCCTTGAATATAATATGTTTACTTATCAGATTGCACAAAGATCGTTTTAAAAATAAAGATGTTATAAATATCAATTATTTCAATATACCATCAGTTTAAAGCAATAAATATCTATCTAAATAATAAATACTTATTGAATACACATTAAAACGTTTAGTTATAAATTCAAATTTCTTTTTCATCACACCTATTCGAAAAAGACGACTTGGTTCGGACTTACGGGGTTCCAAAGTTGCTGTTTTCTATTCAGCGGGCGGGAATGAATTTTCATACAACTTTCCTGCCCGACTAGATCTTTTCCGTCCTATTTTGAATTTAGAACATTTTAGTATTTTGCGCTAAAGAAATCGAACGCAAATATTGTTTGAATAAAGAATGTCTGGTACGACGCGAGGGTCCCGCCAGCTGAATAATAAAAAAAGAAATCAAATTAAGATTTCGTTTTCAAATTAAAATTAAGTTTTCGTGCATTTTTACGTATTATTTTCTATTATATTATTGTATTGTATTATTTCTCATAGTGGGTGATGAAAAGTAGAGTGTATCACTCGGGTGCAAGTATATTTTTGGCTCGGGCGACGTACTTTGAATCCCTCGCTACGTTCGGGATTCTACTAAAGAATCCCTCGCTACGCTCGGGATTCTACTCTAGAATCCCTCACTTCGCTCTGGATTCAAAAAACGCCCTCGCCGAAAAAATATTACTTTGCACCCTTGTCATACAATCTACTATTATCTACCTACGTAGTGCAACATTGGACTATCTAAATACCTATAAAAAATATAATATTTTTACTTTACATCTTTACAGGAATGTGCTAACATTTTGACGATAATGTTCTGTCAGTTATTTCATAGAGTCGTGAAAGAAATATTTTATTTTATTTTATTTTATTTTATTTGGAAAATTTACAGCTAACTTACATACTAATTAACTTATTAACAATACTGAGCGAAAGCCATTTACAAATTTTCACACATAATATTAATAGGATAATGATAGACACACGTTTAAATTTAAGGACTGTGGACGCTTTAACAAATAGGTAATCAAAAAGAAAACAAAGATGAGGAAAGTAAATCCTACTAATATTATAAATGCGATAGTTTGTAAAGATGTATGTGTGTGTGTGTGTGTGTGTTTGTTGCTCTTTCACGTAAAAACTACTGAACGGATTTTCATGAAACTTTGCAGTAATATAGTTTAGACATCGGAATAACATAATTTTTTAAAATTTATAGAGATTTTTGAAGGGACTGGTTTCCCGAAGCGAAGCGAGGGCGGATTTACTAGTATAACAATAATTGTTAATTATTAACAAACAAAAATGAAAAGTAAACATTAATTTAAATTCAAAAACTCCTTGGTGAGTAGACGTTTAAGTTGAATATCGTTGGTAAAAAACAAATCTAGATCAGTCTATATTTCGCGATGTTCTATTAAATGAGTGACAAGATCTTACTAAAAATGAATTCCGCCTATATTTACTTTTAACTGCGGGTACTAACAAAAGACTAGGCTTACGAATATTGCGGGTATGCACTACAAGTTCCAGTTTGCTCAATAACTCAGGACAGTCGATCAAACCTTTTGCTATTTTAAATAAAAATGATAAATCCGCTATATTTCTTCTCGCGTATAACGGAAGAATGTGAAAGTTTTTACAACGCAAGTTATAATTAGTGTATATTTTTTTTGCTTTAAATTGAATGAAACGGAGAAAACGTTTTTGAATGCGCTCTATTCTATCAATATAAATATTATATTGTGGGTTCCAAATTTGTGATGCATATTCTAAGTGGCTACGAACAAAGGCACAGTATAGTATTTTAAAGGTTTTTATATTTTTGAAATCTGCTGAGTACCTAAGTATCAGTCCAAATCCTATGAGAAAATAAAAGGCGCCTCAAATTCAGGAATAAATACTGTCACAGTCACTAAACTGACTAAACCGACTAACCCGACTAACCCGACTAACCCGACTAACCCGACTAACCCGACTAACCCGACTAACCCGACTAACCCGACTAACCCGACTAACCCGACTAACCCGACTAACCCGACTAACCCGACTTGCACGTTCTTTCAGGGTTGCATATTTGGTTTTCGAAGTTCTTATATAATAAACACTAAACGTAAAACCATCGTCGAAATTCGTTTAACATACCTAATTTCGTTTAACATCAAAGGAGTTGTTTCAAAATGTATGGAGCCCCGGCCACCACTTTGTACACCATACTAAAATATGGAGAATCGCAATTCAAACAGTTTTTAACTATCCAATCACTTCAAATTGGTTTAGTTTTTTGGTACAACACAAAAATATACAATTGAAATTGCAACACAAAAACAAAAATCCGTCATGGCGGTAAGCTGTCATCACATGTCACGTTGGTTGATTTGATTGAAGTTTGACATATGTACGTACATTTCTGTCGTATTAAAGTGACAGTAGACAGTTCGTGAATTGTGATCAATGACAAATTGGTAAGACGCCATGTTGAAACTTGATAAAATTAAATGATAGATACAATTTTTGTACCAGAAAAGTATGCATTTAGGTAATTTATCTTTATTTTTCCCGAATTCCATGGATTTTTCTCGATTTTTCGAGGTACTGTACATATTGTGGGCCGGATTTGAAACATCTCCTTTATAATTCCTTAATTTCGACTGAGTTTTTTACGATATAAGTAGGTACATGAAGCGTCGGGTTTGGGGTCTTGTCATTCGCATTTATAGTCACGTGCTCCGAAATGGTAGGTAAATAACTTCGCTTCAAGTAGAGCTACTTAGAACTTTAGATAATAGCGTACATGACTGTAATAATTTCTGTTACGCAACTATACCTATAATATAAAATACTGTTACGGAACGGATTTTCTTATGTTTTTGAAATTACACTAGTTTTTGGTAACCTTGTAACCTTTTTCTGTGTTTTCATATGCAGACAAAAAGCATTAAGGTCTGCGCACATTACAACGACTCCACGCCAACGCGGTTACGGAGCAACTCAAATGTAAGCATTCAATTATGATCCTTATATCTTAGGCGTTACGGTTGAATTTCGAGTGTGAACGGCGTCGGTAAGCAGAGGGTGGGGAGTAGTCCACGTTTTTCAAGCGTACACTCGAAATTCAACCGTAACGTCTTAGATATAAGGATCATAATTGAGTGCTTAAATTTGAGTTGCTCCGTAACCGCGTTGGCGTGGAGTCGTTGTAATTTGCGCAGACCTTTAAACGGTTCTGATACTACGCGCTGTTTTTATAACTCATATTTTGTTAATGTTCGCTCAGGTAAAAAAAACATCAATACCAATTTAGCAAGGTATTATATTATGTATACCAAGCCGTTGATCACCATAGATGGCGAAAGACGATCCAATAAGTCTGAATAGCAGAATCACGATCTTCAGTGATGAGGCCCGACTTAAGAGAAAGAGAAAGATTTTGTGTTTTGAAATAAAAAAAAGATCTTAAATTTAAAAAAAGATGAATAGTATGTAAAAAAGGAGAAGCAATTATTCCAGAAATAATTGATATAATTTTTAGCAACCTCAGTAACAGAAACTCTTTAAAAGTTCAGGTATCTATTTCCGTGAAAAACAGGGCCCTGTGTAAGATTGTAAGGACAGGCAGACATCAGAGGCGCATTAGTAGGGTCCGTTTTTTACATTGGGTGCGGACCCCTAAATAAATACTATACCTTCACTAGATCGCCCATGTGTAATCGCGTTATTAAATCTCGGGTGTTTACCCGTGGTCCCGTTGGTTTGTCCCGTTGACGGGACCACGGGTAATTTTAATTCCCCGTAGTCCCGTTGCACTAGGGGTTACACTTTCATCGACTTTTTCAACTTCTGATATCGATATAATGTTTGAACCTCCTTAGAATAAAATAAAAATCCATGACAACGGCATATTGGAAACGTCAAAAGAGCATTCTTTTGACTATACTAGATAGAAAAAAAACAGTTATTTACAGTATATTTAATTCAATCTTAAGCAAATGAAATTAAAATTATTTTATATGATTTTGGTGATTAAAAACATTTTTCGACAGTCAAACTACGCCATCGCTTCAACAAAGCTCTACGGTAAGTGATGTTGGAAGAAGGAGGGGTAATAAACTCCCAAGGATTTTTTTACTCTACACACAGTTACATACTACACTTATTCCTACTTAATCTATTAATCCCCAACGTCATGAATTCATGACATGAAACCCATAGTACGTTCACTTCGCTGGAATCCAAAGGGTGGCTATAATATAACAAAGCCATGTCCAAGGTGTTGCAGTTAAGTTCTAATGTAATTAAACAAAATAGGTCGGATTCTGATTGACGGTAAAATATGGTAATTAAAATAATCTATGTACCTTCTTTAAGGAATATCCATATATGTAATACCTATGTATGGCAGTTATTTTGTAGATATGTTTTAAAACAATCAGTTTTTCAGCTATCATATAAAGGAAGCATAAGTGTTAGAGAATAGTTAGTAAGGAAGGAAAATGATGAGGCTATGTGAGCGAAACCGTCTGCAACACCTTGGACATGGCTTTGTTATATTATAGCCTTAAGTAGGATTAAGTGTAGTGTGTGTAGAGTAAAAAACTCCTTGGGAGTTTATTATCCCTCCTTCTTCCAACATCACTTACCGTAGAGCTTTGTTGAAGCGATGGCGTAGTTTGACTGTCGAAAAATGTTTTTAATCACCAAAATCATATAAAATAATTTTAATTTCGTTTGCTTAAGATTGAATAAAATATACTGTAAATAACTGTTTTTTTTTCTATCTAGTATAGTCAAAAGAATGCTCTTTTGACGTTTCCAATATGCCGTTATCATGGACTAGCGAACCGCCCTCGCTTCGCTTCGGGACCCGTAAGTATCAACCGTGTAGGTCCCGCTCCCGTAGGAATTTCGGGAAGATAATAAACTATCACCAAAATTAATTCAGGTTAAATTAAATTAAACTTAGAAATAAAGCTTACGACAAAATAATAGCAAAGTAGCAAAGGATCACAGCAAGATTAATTCAGATTAAACTTGGAAACGCGGCAAGTTTGGTATGGCAGTGGGTTCGACCAAATTTGATTACCATAAAAACGGTTCTAGTGTGTTAATCTTAAAAGATAGACATATACTGTCGTGGACATTTTTTTAGATCATTTCAAGAGGAATAATTCTTTCATACATATATTTTTGGTATCTTGAATCGTTTTCGCAACGCATGCAACGAAAGCCCTCGAGAATGAATAATTTTCCCCGTTTTTTCCACATTTTCCATTATTTCTTCGCTCCTAATTGTTGCAGCGTGATGTTATATAGCCTATAGCCTTCCTCGATAAAAGGTCTATTCAACACAAAAAAAAAATTCAATTCGAACCAGTAGTTCCTGAGATTAGCGCGTTCAACCAAACAAACAAACAAACTCTTCAGCTTTATAATATTAGTATAGATTTTTATTTTATTCTAAGGAGGTTCAAACATTATATCGATATCAGAAGTTGAAAAAGTCGATAAAAGTGTAACCCCTAGTGCAACGGGACTACGGGGAATTAAAATTACCCGTGGTCCCGTCAACGGGACAAACCAACGGGACCACGGGTAAACACCCTAAATCTCGACGTTATACGTGAAAAACAACCACATCTCGCTATTTCGAGTTGTTACGTAGACAATGAAATAAATTTACATAATGTTCAGGTGCAAAATTGCTAGAGATCGAGAATACAGCGTTTGTTTTCTAATGTCAGGGCCCGAATTCATTTCCAACTCAATTTCGTTCGCTGATTGACTTTCATGGCTTCCAATGCAGGTAAGCTTTACGTTTTTTGTTAGATTCTTTTAAATTTACGGATATCAAAGCATTTGAATGTGTTTTAAAAAACTGGTTGTCTGTAAAGTCGGTTTACTGACGATAGTTGAACGTGACAACGTCTTAAGAAAATACTGATGGAATGATTGACAAAAACGGATTTTCATGAAACTTTGCAGTAAAATAGCTTAGACCTCGGACTAACGTAAGAAGTAAAAGAAGGATGAAATAATAGTAACAATTTAAAACATTTATTTATACAAAGAATTATATTTAAAACATTGTAACACCATCCGCCGTCTAGCGCTGCTAACCGTTAGACCATTAACCGTTAGTCACAACTAAGTGAGGTAACAAACGAGATTACTTACTCTACTTCTTCAGAGATGGCGCTGTACCATTTTCTGAAACACGCCAACGTGTGTACGCCGTAGCTACCATAAGTAATGTTAAGGATGTCTGTCTCTCTCGCTCTTAGGCGGGCTAACCATGCCCGAGTGGAAGGGACGCGTGCCTCTCACTCGCTCTCATTGTAAGCGCATAACGTGAGCGGCGGAGCGTCACTGACCGTGACACAGTTTCTTGAAGTGCCACCCGGTAATCCAATTTATAAGACGTTATCACGTCAAAAGATCAGGAATAATCATCGTTACAGAGATTTGAGATTTGATTTTGAATTTAATGTTCTGCTTGATTTTATAATCAAAAAAGAAAGAGTAAGGTTTATACGTCACCCTTTTTTTTTAGGTTTACACAATACAAAATTATTATAATATCATCTTTTTAAGTTTGTCGAAAAAATTAAATTAGTGTTTAAATATAGATGTAGGAATAGGTTTATATATTATATAATATTCAAAATTTAATAACAAAATCTTTCTGAGATGAATCATGTATCTAATGTTTATAGCATTGTTAGACGATCTACTTCTAAAATAAGAAATAGATGTGTCGAATTAGAGCACCAAGGAATGACCAATATTTTTACTAGTAGGTATATGCACTGTCTGAGAAACAATAATAACCTATGTAAGTCATATACAACTAATTTAACCTTCCCATCTTTGATATTACCTGTCACGAAGGAACTTCTTTTAATAAGTTGTATCGAAGACTTGATATTTCTGCCTCGAGCGAATTGATATCGAATCCAATATTTGACGATATAGCGAGCCCGGCTCAACGACGTAATATTGTGTTTACTTTGTCACAACCAAGTTTGCTTGACATTAATGTAACCTAATTATATATAATAGAGGCGCCGCTCCGTATTTATGTAATGTGCTATAATGGAGCTAAATTTGGATTGAAAGATAATAACATGTACAATTTAGTATAGGTTGGTTTGAGTGAGTCTTATGAGATACTGTAACTTCAACCCATTCATGGCCCACTATTGAGCACGGGTCTCTCCTCATTATTGAGGAAGCCTAGAGCATACTTCAACTCGCTGCTCCAGTGTGGATTGGTGGAAGTGTTAGTAGCCATGGCCAACCCAGTATAGGAAGTTTTCAAGCCGCCCGAAAGCCTTCCGATATGGCTTAACGACTGCTATCTATCGATAACAACCAGGACCGACGGCTATACGTGCCCTCTGAAGCTCTTCTAGAAACTTTGCCACTAGCCGTCACCCATCCAATTTTATCAACCGCGCCCGCAGTTGCTTAACTTTGTCGATCACTTATGATCGACGCAAGCCACCGGGTTATGTGGTGAGATGCCGACAAACAAGCAAACCATAAGTACATAATGGTTAACGATTACTACTAATATATAAATATAGTTATGTCCGTACTGCGATGATCGTCACAGATGCATGGCCTGCAGTAAACAAGCAATTTATTGCACATGGCCTCACTGTTACAGACTCTATGATGTATTAAGTTCCACAATATCGGTCACTTCAAATTTGAAAACAAAAGTGGCACTTTACCAAATGTGACGATTTTGGTAGAAATTGCTTCTAATGCTCAAATAGGCATTGTAATAATATCTCAGGTATTAGCATCTACCTATCAGATATTAGTGTCAGTACAGACATTTGCGTTTAACCTTATTTACTTCATATAGGTACTTAATGACCACGATTTGTATATAATTTTGTTGTTAAAAAGATTTGTATAACGCCATATTTTTTACTAAACCCGACAACTATACCTATTTGAAGTTTATACTTTCCGTATGTTTGTCCTATATGTACCTACATTTTTGTGTTTTTTTTTATTGTTCTGCAGCTTTTGTTATTCTGACAGTAATGTTATTTTGTAATAGTCAATTCATTTTGCAATGACTGCGAAAACAATTTGCAATGCCAACTTTTCTTTTATCAAAATATTCTTCTTTCCTAACAAAACGGTTATTCTTAAAATTGGAAAGATATTCGAACTTATGCTGAGAGGTCACAAAGTATTAAAACTTTCTGTAAACCATATTGTCGTAGGTATTCATTTTAAAATAAGTATCATGTTCTATTTTTAAACAATGGAACTTTGAAGGCTGTTAAAATAGTTTTGTTTCTTATTACTGTCATGGACTAATAACTTATTAGTCCCTGAGATTAGTCCATGCTACTGTTTACAACGCCTGTGTATGCTACATCTAGGTTTAGGTACAATCATCATTTCAACCCATCATGGCCCACTATTGAGCACGGGTCTCTTCTCAGAACGAGAAGGTTAAGGCCATAGTCCACCACGCTGGCCAAGTGCGGATTGGCGGACTTCACACACCTTTGAGTTTTTGCGAACTCTCCGGCATACAGGTTTTCTCACGATGTTTTTATGCTTAAAAGGCACATAATTTTATTTAAATGCTTAAAACGCACATCACTCCGAAAAGTCAGAGGTGCGTGCCCTGGGATTCGAGCCCGGATCCTCCGAATAGGAGGTGGAATTCTTAACCACTAGGATATTAATGCTTCAATGGCTATGGTTTACAATAACTTAATGAAAAACATGAACACCTGCCACTTAATCTAAGTGATCTACTCTAACCGTTTAATATTTATACTTGAATGAATAGAGGTTAAATCTGTCTTCCTCGATGATATTTTTTATAGATTTAGTTACAAAACAACTGATGAAGTTTAATACAAACTTACCCTCCCCCACGTTTAGCTCAATTACGTCGCGACTTTCCAAATTGTGAAAGGACGAAAAATGACTAGTTTCTAATCCTAGTGGCAGTTGTGCGTTAAAACTCAGTTTTTTATATATTTAAATCCCTTTCCGTTACTATTTTTTAAATCACAATTTACGGTGACTACTTATAATATGTAATTATGTACGTGTGATATATGTATTTACATACCATATTAACTAATTTATCTCAATGCCTCAGTCAGATGTGAGAGAGAATGTTATTATTTAGCGAACTAAGTAAACTATGATAGGCACATTGACAGAAATTTAATTAAAGGCCCCTTATTACGATCCAAACCTAGGCTATTCCATGTGAAGGACATACCAAGTAGGAAGCTTTCAATCAACTTGTTTAGCCGTTTATTTATCTTTGTCTCCAAAACTTGGTAATTACTTACTTTTTGTTTGTGTTGGATATAACAGGGACAGTCGCTTTTCGACTAGGTAATTGAAATGTTACATAAAATAAGTAGATACATACCGGAAAAAGGTTCTCCTTGTAAATGTGGCAATATTGAATGGAAACCTTGTTGCTGCTACTTTTGGTATAAAAGGATTTCAGTTGACGCTAACAAAACAATCTGAAAAACCTGAAACGCCTGAACATATTATACATGCCTTCCAAAACACGGAAGCGCTAAAAAACTTTTCATTAGGTACTAGCGATCACCCATCACACTACCGGCCGCGCCCGCGGTTGTTTAACTTTGTCGCTCTCTGTTTGGGCATCATTTTATATTACACTAGTATATCCGCCCTCGCTTCGCCAGTCCCTTCAATAACAAATTATGTTATTCCGATGTCTAAGCTATATTACTGCAAAGTTTCATGAAAATCCGTTCAGTAGTTTTTGCGTGAAAGAGCAACAAACACACACACACACACCCTTACAAACTTTCGCATTTATAATATTAGTAGGAAAGTAGGAATAGGAATAGGTAATACCTATTCATAATTTTACATCTAGCCATCGATCGAACTTCAAACTATTACTCAGAATAAACGCTGACTCTATATTTATACTCGTATAAATCTATTTGAGTGACTACGGACCCCACACATTAATTTACTGCCCCTTACAAAAGCAAATTGCAATGTTCGAAGTTCGAAACAACAGCTAACCGGCTACCTTAAAAAAATAAACAATTCACTTGGTCCATCCCACACAATACGATTTATAGTCACCGATAAAAATAAAACTCTGTTTCTTTCAAGTCACCACCGACCTAAATCTATAGCAGCGTAACGTATCTAGTAAATAAATAAACAAAGCCCGCATCGTAGTCTGTTAGGCTAACGAAAACAGAAATGACTAGTAATAATAGCCGTTTGTGAAGCAATTCGCGGCTTGCGCGGCGTTTACAGATTGTGATTTGATTGTGCAGAGAAAGATATGCGTCAAACATGCTGCGCTTATTGTATTTTTACTCAGTATTGCTGCTACTTTCGTAAAATACCTATGTAGTTACATCAGAATTTCATGGCGGCAAACAAGATTGTCGTGAGTGATCCCAGGATGGAACGACAGGTGGCCTGGTTCGTGGTAGGGCTTCGACTAATAATAATATTTCTTTCCCCCCACGGCTTTTATCTCTGTAGGGGAGCGTCAGAATTTAGAAAAATCCCCTCTTAGTGCTTCCGTATACTCCCAAAAGAACGTGCATGCCAAAATACTTCTTGCATTCATAGATTTCGGGATTAGACTTTTAATTTTCATCCCGTATTTCGGCCCCTTAAGGTGTTTTTTTTAAATAGGTAGTTAGCTTTTGTTTGACCTTGTGCCATCAAATTCCTGAGAAAAATCATCGAAATAGGTCAAACGGTTAAGATTTTTCATACAAAATAGGGGTTGATTTTTGTAAAGTAACTCATATGTGACCCTGGGTTTTAACTAGTTTTATTACAAGTTCCATCCAAATCGAGCCAGTGGTTAAGCGTCACAGATAGACGAACACAGTTTCGTATTTATAATATTATTATGGATATCAAATACATAAATAATTATTATTATCTGATTATTATTCTGTCAATGCAGTCTGGACAGTTAAAGCTAGCAGTTTGGGGGCTGACTTTAGCTAACTTAGCTAAGCTAGACTAAAGTCAGCCCCCAAACGGTTCATCGCACTCTGGCTAGGGATTAGAAAGTGAGTACTTTTTCTGCTTTTTTTCTTGTTAAGTAAACAAAACATGCGTAATACCTTTGTTAATACAAATTAATGTTTGGGGAACAGTGACCAAAAACGTCAAGTGTCACATCGGCAAAGAAACATTTGTCGCATTCGCATAAAATGTTTTAATGTCAAAGCCACTTCTGAAGTAGAAGGGCCTTTTACCTCATTTCTCAAATGAAAATTCCCAAACGAATTTGTCGATACGTCATTTTTTTTCCTTCGTGATATTTTCTCCGAATCGTATTTTAGCTCGAAGGTAAAACCAATCTAAAATGTGTCATACCGCAATACGTTAAAAATATCACACTTAACGTAGTGTTTTATTTTGTTAGTAATGCGATATCTAAGGTTAGACAGACATAGTAAAAGAGCAAGTAGGTAAACAGAAATTCTGGAAGCGTAAATTTAGAAAAGTTTTAACGATTACGAAATACCAAGTGTCACGGTGTCCATTACAACTGGAGTTTAACCCTCTGCAACTGAGGTGAAATAGTAGTAGAGATTCGACTGAGGTGGAGTCTGTCAGACGTCAATTTTAAAATGAAAATACTGTGGAAATATTTGTTGATATTAAGTTACTTATATTTTAAAAATGTTTTATGTTTTATATAGTACTTGATTATAAGAATATGTTAGGAATAAAATTGAAATTCTATGAATTATATCACGTATTTTATTGAGATCAAAATTTCAGACTTACTGTGACGAACTAAACAAATACATTTTTTTTTTCTATAACATAAAAAAAAATTCAAAAACTTAACATTTATTCTGCTTATTTATATTATAATAAACTAATATAAAAAAAATATTGAGATCGTATGATACATTTAGGCACAAAACAGTCTTAAAGTTGAGCATATTTTTATATATCAAATTTGCAATCCTGACAAATCTGAGATGAACACTGCAGGCAAATATGCTTCTTACAGACACAACAGGTGAACCTTGTCTGTCTTTTTAATTTACTAGGGCAAATACTGCACAGTTTTCTTGATGTTGGTCCAGGTTCTGGTGATGGTTCACGCTGAGAAGGCATATCCTTACCCAATACTCTTTTGATGGTTAGACGCAACTCTCTTGGCAGTCTATTGTTATAAACGCGCTCTTTCAGACTAAGCAGAACCAATTCTCTAGATAAAGACAGTAAGAAGTCCGCTCTCCTCAGTTTAGCACCTGGACAACTTTGGTACAAAACAAAAGAATTCACTCCTGCTAGATCCAGGATTCTATAAAATATAACCATAGGCCAACGACGCGTCTTGTGACTGCACGAATATATCGAACATTTCTTGTCGATCTCGTCGACTCCACCTTTGGCGTGATTGTAATCTACAATCATAGTCGGTTTTTTCATTTGTTCATTGGTGCTTACTGAGTGATGGGAAGAAGAGATCAAAAGCACAGACAAATTAAAGTTATTGTCTATTTTAACAGCGACTTTCTAAATCTGCACGACTGCACGTGCGCTACAGTATTTTCTAACACAATACACATTTACAAATAAAGAATTTCTCTGGACAGTACGAAACCTATACTAAAACAATAAACACAAAAATGTTCACTTATTTTACAAAACATTAAAAACTTAACTTACAGATCTACAATATTGTTTTATTACGCACCCCTATCGTTAAAGTATTGTCCGCAACACTGAATTCGCACCAGATGTGTGCCTCGTCGGTGGTTCTCAGACGTCGCTAATAAAAATACTGTTGTTACATCTGACAGACACTATATAAATATACATGTTTTACTGAGGTTATGTATATGGGACACTAAGGAAATATAAATATTTTTGGGAGGTGACGTCTGTCAGAATCAATACTTATTGCTGTGCTTACGTCTGTCAGACACCAATCACTCGTACCGCCACACCCTATGGCCACACCTGTGCACAGTGTCGCCGGGGCCGCACTACTGTCAGCTACCTTCAACCATTCGCGGAAGGTACTGAGCGGGACAGAGCTACATCACGCCACATTACGGAATGGCAACCTCTCATTTGTTTTCGGTATCTGAGAGACTACCACCTCAGTTGCAGAGGGTTAAAGTAGTAAGAGGTAGTTAAAACTGAAAGTAAATTTAGCAAAGCATTGATAATGAGCAAATTTTTGCATTGATATTAATATTATCATAAACGTATGATTAATATAATTATTAATAACTTATTATAATAAAACAAAAGTCTAATTAATCGTTAGCTAAAGCGTAATAAGAGATAACATAGTCCATCTTTATAGTTTGATTAAGGCTTACCGAAATGGAGAAGTACAATTAAAGGAGAATGGGCATTTTGGTCTTCAGTCCAATAATAATGTGTAACACATTTTCAATTTGGGATAGAATAGTACCTACATCAAATTTTACTGTTAGAAGTTTCCCCAAATCTTTGTCCGCTTGGAGATACAGCCATGTGACCATGAGTATATCCGAGCCAGGAAATATTAAAGTTGGTGGTAATTAATAATATTATCAACACTATTATACAATATTATTGTACCTGCTTAACAGGACGACATATTATAGGTACTTGGGCTCATGTGCTATCGATAATCTGGTACTTTGGGTGTGCCCGTCATGAAGGGTTTAATGCACCTGCATTGTTCCTTAACGATGTTATCCTCGATGATGTTTAATAACATATAATATTTTGATTATCAATGTTGTTTTTATTTATTAACCGACTTTAAAAAAAGGAGGAGGTTCTCAATTCTTCTGTATGTTTTTTTCTTTTTTGTGTTATGTGTGTTATCTCATAACTTCGCACTGGGTGAACCAAGTTCGATAATTCTTTCGACATTCGAAAGCTGATGACTGCCGTGTGGTCCCATTTTAGCTATTCGAGCCCATTTGAGCGACATCTGACGGTCATTTATTGAGTTAATCTGAATAATGTGAATTTAATTTAATATGCTAACTTTCGACTGGGTATTCCGATTTTGATGATCCTTTTTTGTTCAAAAGGTAGTACCTTTCGTGTGATCTCTTATAAGTTGGAGTGACATCTGCGAGTGATTTTTGAGTTATGTCGATTTTGAAGTCGGTTATTTTTTGTAAAAAAACATGTACCTATATTGTTTCAATATTTTTTGCAAAATGTTCATTTTAAATAACACAATTTCAATGTTTCGCACTACCTAAATACTGTCAGATTCAATGTAGTAAAACTCAGATCCGACAACACTCAGAGACATGCGACCTAGTACATAAGCAAGTACATAAAATAACCCTTCTACTAACATATGACTTATTTTTATTGCAAGGTAGACCAGCTTCCATACATTTTTGCCCGTCCTTCTTTCGGCGTATTCCTACCTAAATATAGCCATATTATAGAGTCATTCAAAGTTTAGTACTTTTGCATTTGGATACAAACAGAGATATTTAAATTATTCATTTCCTTGGTGCCAAGTTACAACAAAGTAATAATCGAAGTTATATAGTTTTTGCTATCTAAAATAACTGTACTTATGTATACAATTCTGCATAATTTTGATATTTGTTACATACAAAAATAAAATTCTCCATTTGCCAGTATTATCTATAAAAATACGGCCTATATTCTTCCATGAAAGCACGACGCCACAATAATATGAGGGAAAAATCAGCTCCGTACAGATTAGCTAGCAACAACGGGAGAAACTCGACGTGATAATACTGTTGAGGCATTCATGCGTCGAGGCACGTATGAATTGTGTGGATACAGCTTTACAAAATTGTGACAATTGTTTTATAACAACCTAATTGTTAACAATTTGGTAGATACTTAAGTACACTTTAATTATTGAAAGTTAATTTGTTAAACGAAGTGGAGAAGTATAACCATTCGATAATAATTAACGGAATAATTAATTGGAGGCTGAGCCAATTTTTTCAGCCTATTACAAACGGCTAAGAAATTATGTTGTAAGAATTATGTAACAAAAATTGTTGTTCAACATTCTTATTCCGTAAACATCCGGGATGTTAGTGTTTTTATGGGTGTTCATGAGCGGCGATACCCAATTATTCCCCTGTGGATTTATTCATTTGTCAGCTGTTGATAAAAACTGTTCTATTTACGAAAAAATATTTTTCAGTCTATTTTTCTACACGAAGTCCAGCGAGAGTATGTATTTACGACTGTTTTCTTATGATTTAATAATTTTAATATTTATCGAAGCTTCATGTAGTATATTTGTAGAAACATTTTCTCACATGATGTAAAGACTATTTTGCAAAGGCAAAAAAATAGAAATTAAAGAGACAACGAATTCATATGTCATATCTTTCAAATTCAAATTCAATGTCTTTATTTGCTTGAATGTGGGTATTACATAAAACAAAGTTTTAATAAGAAACAATATAGCCAAGTTTGTACGTCATAACCTACCTTTCAAGGTATGCAAAATATTATGTCATAAAAATAAAACTAATTTAATTCTATAATTTAGAATAATTACAATTCATATTCATATTCAGTCAATTATAATTCATAATTACTTAATACATAAGTCATCAAAATTAATATAAAAATGTAATTATTACTCAATTAAAATAATTCAAGAGATAAAAGAATTCTTTAAGCGATTTTTGTTTAAAATTCGGCACAAAACAATTTTGTTCGACTATTTTCGAGTAGAACTGACAGTATCCATAAGAGTTACGAGTTAAGTGCCTTATATCCGTCATTCAGTCCTACTGATGAATGACTTTTATTGTGATGTATTACTACGGTGAATGAATAAAGCGATTCATTTTACGTATATAACGCGGCTTACCTCACGTACTGTTTTGTCCGATTCGCCCGACTAGTTTCGAACCGATTCCGAGGTTCGTCATCAGGAGCCACCGGCGACGAGAGCTCGCTTGTGACTGAGTCTCAGAGACTCAGAGACTCAGAGACTCAGTCACAAATAATAATAGTAAAATGAATTCAAACACTCACGAATCATTCAGTACTAGAATAAATCGATTATAATTATTAACTATTTGGATTTTATCCACACCATAAAACAGAACGATATCTAGGTTGTATTTAATATTACAATCGCTTTTTTGTAATATAAAATCAAAAGTTTTTTTTTCAGATGTTGCCCATTCTATCAATTTAACGATGTATTCATACTACAGTTTACGATAGTTAAGAAAAAATATCAATTTAAGACACGCCAATCTGAGCAGTGTTTGTACATACCTACATTATACCCATTATTATACCCATAAATTGACAAAGCTTAATCAAACTTTCATACAAATTCATATCTTACATTCTATGCTTATTGCACTTCTGTAAACGTAGTAATAAAATTTCATTTAGGTACATTCGAAAAAACAGAAATATTTTTTTTGACCTGAAAAACTAACCAACTTTCATACACTCATACTTTCGATTACGGGGTTCTTTTTATAGCTGTACTATTAAAAGAGCTATTACATAATATGTAATAATATGACTCAGTCACAAGCGAGCTCTCGTCGCCGGTGGCTCCTGATGACGAACCTCGGAATCGGTTCGAAACTAGTCGGGCGAATCGGACAAAACAGTACGTGAGGTAAGCCGCGTTATATACGTAAAATGAATTCAAACACTCACGAATCATTCAGTACTAGAATAAAGCGATTATATTAACTATTTGGATTTTATCCACACCATAAAACAGAACGATATCTAGGTTGTATTTAATATTACAATCGCTTTTTTGTAATATAAAATCAAAAGTTTTTTTTTTCAGATGTTGCCCATTCTATCAATTTAACGATGTATTCATACTACAGTTTACGATAGTTAAGAAAAAATATCAATTTAAGACACGCCAATCTGAGCAGTGTTTGTACATACCTACATTATACCCATTATTATACCCATAAATTGACAAAGCTTAATCAAACTTTCATACAAATTCATATCATACATTCTATGCTTATTGCACTTCTGTAAACGTAGTAATAAAATTTCATTTAGGTACATTCGAAAAAACAGAAATATTTTTTTTGACCTGAAAAACTAACCAACTTTCATACACTCATACTTTCGATTACGGGGTTATTTTTATAGCTGTACTATTAAAAGAGCTATTACATAATATGTAAATGCAAGTTTATAATAAATTCTGTTAGTGTGCTAGAACCCTAACTAAACCAATCTTGGCTAATCCTAAGTCAACGCTATCAGGGACTGGGATGGCTAACCGTTCGTGACAAAAGGGACTTCGTGGGAATCAAGTAGGGATTTGATTGTGTTTGCTAAAGTGTAAAGTTTCCCTACGTGATTAATGATGCAATTTGACCGAACTCATATATAGTTGTTGAAGTCGATTTGAAAATCATAGTAATTTTGCACGAAACCATTTACTGCTATTTTTAACTGACTACAAAAAATTAGGAGGTTTTCAATTCGCCAGTCAAGAAAACAATAGGTCTGATAATGCAACCGAAATAATAATTAATTAATTATGTTATAATTCTTATGATTAAATGTTTTTAGTTTTAAGAACTCGAACAATTAAGCTTGAAAGGGTAAATAAAGCGGATGACAAATATAAGTTTTGATGCGGGTACGATTTACGACTATTTAACTTAGCCCAAAGTCAAACTACGGAGAACTATTTAAAACTGTGTTTATATAGGGTATCCCAGAAGGAATTAATAGTCCTGCAGTGTACAGTACCGCTATCAGAAGCTTAAAAATTCCCAAAATATGAAGGTTCAAAAATCACCAAACAATGTTTATTTTTAGTACAGGTCATCGTCCACCACGCTGTCCAAAAGTGCGGATTATCAGGCTTCTCACACCTTTGAAAACATTGCACAGAGTTCTCAGGAGTGTAGATTAAATTTGCTCACGATGTTTTTATTCGCTACAACGAATAATGATTAAATTCTAGGTAATTTCTAATACAACTTGGACAGGAGTTTCATATTTTAACCGTAAGTAGTAGTAGGTTCAATCTATTGTAGAAAAAGAAACTCCTTGGTAGTTTTTTGCCACTTTTTCTTCCAAGACTACTCACCGTAGAGATTTGTTGTAGCGATGGTGTGGTTTATTTATGTGTTTGCCTTTCTAAAAGTGTTAGTAAAAACCTAAGTATGCAGATACTTCGAATAAATATTCATTATATTATATTTTTAAATTGCAAGATTTGAATTCATGACCACTGACTAAACCAGCCTAGTATCTATCGCTAAGCCGAGTGGCTATCGCTGCCTAAACATAAAACACACTCCAATGACATTGTCACGGTTAATGTTTAATTTGCATGTATGTACCTATTGCAACAATAATCATGGTTAATGTCATGTGTGTAACCGGCTTAATCGCCATCTCGCCCGACAAAAACTCGCCCGATCGGGCGACTTGGCACCTTTCAAATTTACTTGATATCCGTTGGGACCGTTAATAAATAGCCACATATGGAAATTGTATTAGAGTTTGTTTACATTAATACCATAACCCTGTATCCCCAAGGATACAACTTCAGTATAGTTTGAACCCTTTGAGAGTTCAGATAGTTATATCAAAGTGAAAGCAATTTCTTTTCTTTATAATAATATGCCTCAAAAGCCTTCGAAAGTAATAGGGAATAATGAGTAGTGGAGGTACCATGAATGTGGCGTAAACTTTTGGATGAAAATTGCTTTTAAAGGCTGTCGAGAGTACTTCAAGTAAGTACTTTTATTGTTAATATTAAGCTACAATATGATTACACTTACAAAGCTAAGACTGAGGAGTATTCAGAGTTAAATACTTTTCAGTCAATAATATTTGATACTAAACCATAAAGCTTCTAAAAGTACTTTCAATCTAATGAGCGATAAAATTCATGACGTAAACTGAAAGTTTCGATTGATGATTGTATTTGTGAATTCACAATTAAATTTCATGATGAGAAACAAATTAATTAAACCTGTTGTACCAAAGCAATTTAATTGGATTTAGTCCGAGAGCTGAAAATAATGGTTTTATTGGAAAGTAACGCGTCGGTGATGCCTTTGTTTTTAATACGATGATGAATATTTAACGTTAAATTGCTTATTTGTTCGTATTTACAGAAAAATCGATTAGGAATCAAAATAATTAAATTAAAATATCGGTATGTATAAAACTCTACCGTTATTGAGCGACTGAAAAACAGACAACACACAGTCGAAACTACTGAACGCAAGAGGCAGAAATTTCGTTCGTTTCGTTTATTATGTTCTTTGGGGAGTGGAGGGGATCACTAAGAGAGAGTTTTGAAAATCCCCGCCCCCTAAAGGGTTAAAAGGGGGTTAAACTGAAACAAAAATAGGTAGAGGCAAAGCTAGTGTTATTTGTACCAGATTTGTACCTATATTTTTGAGACCTTAAAGTTTAATTATTTATACAATGTTGTGTATTAAATCACAGTTTATCATTTCTAATGATAATTAAGCAGCTGATAAAATTGTTTCAGTATAAGAAAACAAGAACAGCAATTTGGCACTTAAAGTGAAAACTACGTCCTCGTTTGAGATTGGAGAAATAATTTTATCTCTAGGCGTTTTATTCTGACACTTTAATTCGTGTTTGTTTACGGTAACAAGTTTGGTTGACAAAACGTTTCTCGTCAGGAATAAATGAACAATAATAATAATAAAATTAATACTTCGCGCCCTCCATAGTCCTGCAAGCTTGGATAAACCACTTTCTACTCAGAATAACATCTTTGCCATGTTCTCAGTTAAGTCTAAAAAGTCTAACTTCTTAGGTAATAATTCCTATGAAATTGGAAGAGATTAAAGAACTTTGTTTTGTTATAATGTAACATACTTATTATTATTTCACAGACATAGTAACTATAGACAGAATCTCATGAAATCAAAAGTGAGGCAGGCTCTCTTTGCATGTGGTGCGTTTGTCAGTAGGTATTGCCATACTATGGATTTCTATTACCCAAACTAGTATAATAAAATTTTAATCGTTTATACTTTATTGTCAATTGTTGGTTTAGAGTAAAAATACAATAAAAATAAAACAGTTCATAAATTTATTACAATCAATTTAATAAAATATTAAAATAACAAAGGCACCGCCATCATCAGTCGATCATTTCGCACAATAGATTATACCAAAAAAGAAAAACTTGCGAAGCTGAAGTGTTTCAACTGCTGTAATAATAGTTTTATGGAGCAGTTTTAGGGTTCCGTAGTAAACAAAGAACCCTTATAGTTTCGCCATGTTCGTCTGTCCGTCCGCGGTTTTACTCAGAGACTATAAGTTGTAGACAGCTGTAATTTGGTATGAGTATGTATATGGACAATATCGGCATACATATGCACATGAATAAAAGGATTAAATTTAAATAATAAATGCCATGATAATGGAGATCAAAGAGACCCTAGTTTGACGGTGAATATCATAACAACGAAAATAGATAGAGCAATAGTTACTTTACAGAATTTGTTCCTTAGATCATGAACTTTAATAAAATGTGCAAAAACGACTATGTTAACGACCTCATTTTAAAGTTAGAGGTCAAAAATCAATAAAAATCAAGTTTTATTTCCATTATTTCAAATAGTTTATTTTTTTTCTCGAAGCTTATGTTCGATATTGTTATTCACTTTATTTTCTTAGGTAGGTACACTTTTTAGCTTTCAAAAGAGACTACTTTGACGAAAATACACCGTTCCCAGACAAAGAAATTCAAAAAGAAAGATTTTTAATAAAAAAAAATTAAATTGCTCTTATTTTCGAGAAAGTGTATAAAAAAAAATAAAAAAAATGTTTTTGTCGGTAATTTTTTGTCTAGTATCCGCACACTTCGTTTGATCAAGTGTAAAAAAAACACATTGTATATAACGAAGTTTAAAGGAAAACTGTCAGAGCTGAAAAGTAAATAAAAACTAATAAGTTATAGGCGACCAACTTATAAAATGTATTTCCGTGTACATTTTATACGAGGGACTCCTATAACTTGGCTCGTTTTAGATATCTATGAGTGTGAACTGAAAGTTGGCAATCGCAACTACGGAACCCTACAATGCGCGTGGCCCGACACGCATTTGATCGGTTTTTTAATCTTTTATAATGGTTTTAAAAACCCTTACTTATGTTGGATTAATTTCCTGTACGATTATCTTTTGGTATCAACAGTATATTTTATAGTCTCTAATAACTAATTAAAGATAAAGTCGTATACTTGGAGGTCACATAATCAAACCTGACCTGATTAAAGAGATGGACCCCGGAAACGTACTACGGTTTATTAAAACTGTAGGCCTGGGGGACCAGATCTAACTAAAACTGGGATGGCTACAATAGATCAGAGATGGTCGCAGTGGCCTCGTAGGGATACTTGTTCCCTACGCCCAGACACCTAAATAATAATAATAATAATAGGCTCACTTTTTCCGGCTTCAATGTTTTGTTCCCGACATTCCGTCTATAGTTACCATTGCGCCATTCAGGTCGTCATATATGTATGTGGACATCCACAGTAATATAGATAAAAATTGGTATGCAACAGGCGACCTAATCGCTAAAACAGCGATCTCTTCTTGGCAACCTTTGGATAAAGAAAATAACGCCATTATTAAAAACTAAGCCTTACCTACTCACCTTTTCTATAATTATCTATACGATCTTACCATTATCTTTACGAGACATAAAAATCAGTTATTGTATCACTATTAAGCCCAATTAGGGTAGGTACACGTTTGGAATGACTCTGTGAGCCTGGGATTTATGAGATCGTAATTCGTAACATATTGCAATAAACAGCCAGTAAATATTATTCGGACGTGTGCCGAATAACCCGCTCTTTATTTATATCCGATTTATTATTGAAAGATTCAAATGTTATGTGATATTTATTTATTATTTACCAGTAAGAAGCCATTTCAATGCTTAATAATAATAAAAAGTGAATTATGATAACAGCTAGATAATATTACGTGATTCTTTACGCGTCTCAGAGGTATCATAATAATTCTTAATAAAAATCATTCAAATTTCATGTTGCCAATAGTAAACGGTGGCCAATTATTCCTCAGTTTTTTCTTAACACTTTCTGAGATATTGAAAGAAAATTATGGACTGAATGACACCAATACACTTACAAAAGACAAAACTAAAAAAACTTTATTCTGCTATGATGATGATGAATATTATTAATATCTATAATTTTATTGTTTTAATTTAATATTATGAAACTGAAGTGTTTGGTTTTTTGAACTACTGTTTTCATAAAAAAACATCTTGTGTTGGATGGTCTATTTATCTACAATACGCTTGGTATGGTCTCTTTCACACTACGACAAATAGGAGAACGTAAAAATGTTACAAGACTTGGAAGTTTTCATTTGTAAATATCTTATTTGTCATCGGCTAGAAACAAGGATACACAGATGATAGATTAAGACCTAGATACAGACAATCTAACTTTTAGTGCATTATAACCATTCTCTGAAATGTATGTCGATTGTCGCGGTACCGATGAGGTACGGACACCATATGCGGCAGTAAAGTTTAAATTAGAATCGGATTGCTTTTACAGTTTTAAGCTGATATATAATTAACTTGTTTTATTTGTATTATGAGCTTATTATATTTTATTATTTATTCGTATTGAT
Organism: Hesperia comma; assembly: GCA_905404135.1. NCBI lineage: Eukaryota > Metazoa > Arthropoda > Insecta > Lepidoptera > Hesperiidae > Hesperia > Hesperia comma. The sequence continues at coordinate 12,043,355 of FR990023.1, forward strand.
AGCCGAATGGTTATTACGTAGGACTCTCGAGCTAGAATGCCCGGGTTCAAATCCGGCACGCATCTCTTTTTATTCAAAATTAAGTGCGTCTTAGAATTTAATTATCAATTGCGTTTTAGAATTCAATTATTTATCACTTGTTTCGTTGAAGGAAAACATCATGTGGAAAGTAGCACACCTGAAAGTTCTTCCTAACATTTTTAAAGGTGTGCCAACTCCGTTAATCCGCACTTGGCCAACGTGGTTGATTTTTGCACCTCACATTGTATCAGGGGCGTGCGGTCCTTGTAGGCATAAATGCAGTGCATTACTTGCCATTTACGATATTTTAATATAACGTTTGTACGTTTTAGATGACTTTAATTAACAGTAAATAAATGAATATACAAAATATAATAACTTAAAAACTCCTAATATTTTATAAATAACACCTATTTGTAAACACAAACGCCTGCCGTTTGATGATAGCAACAACTAATTTATTATGTATTATCTATGACCTAATGCCTCCTGCCACCGCGGTCGGCAGGAGATTTGTTTGCATGTGTGTAGTAATTTTGGTGTCCGTACACAGTTCGCAAACGCACACATTCATATAATATCTATAGCAAGGCATGCTGGCAGGCTTTCGAACCGAACACGTCCTCGGAAGTAATCGGACATTTTCGTGCTTATAATCCGAGGAAATCAGGTATGCACATTACGCATTTTTGTTTAGTAGGGTTATATTTCGCGCTAGCCATGTTTATTTTATTACTTTTCATGTGACGAGCTTACGTATTACATAATTGTTTGCGAATTGCGAGTTATTAATATAGTTTTCATATAAGATTTTTTCATTTTAACATTTTAAAGTGCGTACATTTAATAGTTTATTACTGAGTTACTATAATAATTGTAGTGATTTGCTTTTACTAGTGCTAGTCTGTTGAATTTTTTAAAATGTTGGATTGTGAAGTTTGTGTGGATAATGTGTGTTTACTAAAACTTAAAAATAACAAGTTCTCACTATTGTCATTCAGTGAAAAGAATCAAATTGTGTCTAAAGGTAGGTGTGTACCCGAGTTACAAAATTTAAACCAGCAAAAAGGGAATGTAACTCGAAAGTTTCATGTCAAAAGTTATGAAACGTATAACTAGCTGTGTGGTTGTGTACACACGACTAAATTATATTGTTTTCCTTGCATATTGTTTAGTAATTCTAGTACAGTGTGGACTAATTCAGGATATTCAGATTTAAATAAATAATTGCATTAATTTACATCGGGATTTTTAGTAATCTCAAGTAACCAGAACCTTGAATATGTGAAAATTGAAGCTGACTAGGTGAGTAATTATAATATTTTAGCTTATTATTTTATTTATCAGAATTTCTTCCGCTGCGACGATCGATCGCTGTTTTGTCTGCGTTGCCGTAGAAGATGTACATGAATAGTATTACATAAACTTCTTCTATTGGAACGGTTTCCGACTTAGAGATCCTTAGCGTGGCTGTGCCTATGCCTAAAATCTATAAAAGAAAATGTTTTTGTGACCGAGTACTTCGCCGCATACCCTGTGTCATAATCCTGTGCACGCCACTGCATTGTATATACAAAAATACCCGTTCCCAGGCCTAGCAGTGGGAGAGTTATGGGTTGCGATGATGCTTACCTGATTTTAATATACCTAATAATCACGATGCTGAAAACCGTATCAAAATCGGTTCAGCCAAACAATATGCCTTAAACCTTTTCCTAAGTCTGACAAATACTATGCTGAAAACTGCATCAAAATCGGTTCAACCAAACGCGAGATAATCGCGTACAAATATACATACATATGTACATACATACGTACAGGTCAAATTGCGAACCTCCTTTTTTGAAGTCGGTTAATAAACTAAGAAAGATCATTATTTATCTAAAATTGCAGCTCCATCTAATTTAATTGTTTATCATAATTAATATGCAAGTAACGTAATAATTACGGCATGATAGACTTGAACAAATTAATATCCCAAACATTGAAGAATTCCTGATCAGACACTTGTCTGCTTTGACCCGGAGTTCTGCCCAAAACTTTATCCATACATAGGTAAATTAACAACCAACCGATTTAGACCTAAAATTGGATCTAAGTAATTATAATATTATCTTTATTAATCTTCGCGAAACAAGACTTTAAGATTAGATTTTAAAACTAACACTTAAGCGAAGATTTTAAACTTAAGAGAAGATTTTAAAACTATATGAAACTCGGAGATCAATTAATTGTAATGCGCCCGTGCGCCGTGAGTCAGAAAACGTTTCAACCTTGATTGAAAACGTAATCGTTGAAATTTTTACAAGAAAAATAATAAATACATATTATAATAATTGGTGTCGCCCAGGTCTCGCCAGATTCCGAGAACCTATAAAATGAGTTCGTTTATTTTTAAAACATAATTTAAAGCACACAAAATTGTTTCACCGTAAATCATTCAAGAAAGTAATTTGCGTACAGATGTAATTTTCATACCTTCATTTTTTAACGCCACTAACCGATCAACTTAATGATTAAATCCAAATATTTAATATCGATAATAAATTTCCATATTTTTAGAACAAACGTTTAATATTTTTGTAATCCTTACTAATATTATAAATGTGAAAGTGTGTTTGTTTGTTTGTTTGTTTGTTTGTTTGTTTGTTTGTTTGTGACGCTTTCACGTCGCAACAAATCTATTATATGGTAAGGTTTATGTGTGTGGGGATAGTTAGGAGGGTGGAGAGTGACGTAGGCTACTTTTTACCGCGGAAAAACATCCCATTCCCATGGGAAGATCGATGTTTTGTTAGTTGCTAGATATTTATTTTCGGAGTTGTTAATAGATGGCGCTAATAAAATTCATTTGCAAGTTCTGAATTACGCTATCAAATACTACATGTAATTTACTTAAGTCATAGGCAAATGTAATAGGCTACTTTAGCTCTGCCTCGAGAACTCCCCGCTCCGGCTGTATTCAGTGTACCGCCCGCCCGCTGGCACTATCCTGTTGACTGATGTCCGCAAGTTGCTCAGCCAACAGGATAGTGCCAGCGGACCAGAGGGACCTTCGAGTCGAGAGCCTGGACGACTTCATCGAGAGATTGGCACGAAACATGTTCGGGCGTGTCGACGCGTCGCGGTTCCCGCATCTGCAGGACCTGGCGTCGCTCCACGCCTGTCCACCGGACCGCTGGGCCTTCCCGCGCGACTTGCTGGTTGCGCGGGACGGGCCTAGCACTGACTGATACTCGGGCTTCGTAAGTCGTCGCCCGGCGCTGATCGGCTCCTGCTGGGCTTCCCACCAGCGGGATTCACCCGGTAGGGTCTCGATCGCCTGGGCGGCGCGAAGATGAACCCCATCCCGTTTAAGACTCTGTGGCCTGTAAAAAGGCCACCACTCACCGGACTTGACCTATTGGTTAACCACAGATGGACAACCAAGGGCCTTAGGGCCCAGCCCAAGAACCGGTCCGTTTTAACGGGCCGCGAGAGACACCCCCAAAGGGGAACTAACTGTCCGAGGGCTCCACACACCTCAGACATGGTGGAGTGAAGAGAGCGAGTAGTAGGCTACTTTTTAGCCTAAATTCCTACGGAAGCGGGACCTACGCGGCTGTTACCTACGGGTCCCGAAGCGAAGCGCGGGCGGTTCTCTAGTATTATATAATTGTATGAATAATAATAAATACCGAATTGTAGTATTCTACATCAAACCTCGTAATCTATGCAAAGTTACGCTTAAGACACAATTACCTGTCTAAAATACCTACTTACACATACCCTCAAAATAACTAAATATTATGATAAATAAAGAGCAAAGACAATCCAATTTTCTGAAAGTGATCGTGAAGAACAAACGCGTTTCGCCTGTACATGCGCGATTATAATGCCACCAACTTATCTGTTCAGTAGAAAAAAAATGGAACTAAAAAAAGACAACGTCAATTTTGAAATGTCATGTCCGCTGTCAATTCTTTGAAGTGCGAGTGCTCTATGTGTTTTAATTCGATTTCAATTGCAAAAAGTGATTAAAATGCCTGAGCCTCTTAGAAATTTTGCACGATTAGTTATTTTAAAAGTTTTAGATTTTATGAGGGAAGAAAATCACCTGCTAACTCCGAAAATAACGTTTGAAAAAGTGGCAGAATACGTCGTCGTTGCACAGGTTAGTGTTGCTATTGTAAGTTAATTTATAGTCGCGCTTAAATATTTCAGTTATTTTGTGTTCCTCACTTATCTTTGTATAATCGATTAAAGTATCACTGAATTTATTTGGTATCTAATTTTTTTATACTTCATATCATATTGTCTTTGTTACAGGAGTTAGTGAACGATTTGTTTACAAGCTATTGAGTGAAAAGAAAAAAGCTGAAGAAATTTTTCTGGCGCATCGGCATCATTTTCTCGTGTGGAACCCCTCAAACTTAGAGATCACGATGACAATTACATAGTTTTATAAAATATATAAAAATATAAATATTTATAGTCAATAACAATGGATCTTTTATTTCTCTTGTCCTGAAATTTTAATTTTTAGACGAAAAAGTAAAATTTGACTGTGTTGGCCTACGTAATTCTTTTATTTTTGGATGTTTACGAATTTTTTTTTAAATACACAAATACACTTGAGGATTATTGAGAAACTTTTCAATTTTTAATAGTTAAATTTATAATTCAATTCACATAATTATATTGATAGAGATTAAAATAAAGATTAAAATTGTAGCGGTGATAGCCTAGTGGTTAAGAATTCCGACTCTTATTCGGAGGGTCCGTGTTCGAATCCCAGGGCACGTACCTCTGACTTTTCTAAGTTATGTCCGTATCTATATTATTCGGAAAGACTTTGTTATCATTTACCATCGAATTATGTGCAACATACTTTATCTGGTAAAAATCATAGGTCTCAAAGTTGTTGAGCTCCCTTTACAGTTGGCAAATTTTATTATATGGTAACATTGAACGCTGCACTAGCGACGCCGTTTACTGAACAGATAAGTTGGTGGCTTCCTCGCGATGCCTACAAATATGTGTAAGTGTTTGCGTTAGGCTTTGCCCGTGTGAGAAACAAAGTGCAGAAAATGCAGAGAAAATTAAACGCGGCGTCCTGCGAAAAGATCGAATGGTTAACTAACGTCCTGGCCACCTGCCTTCTTTTTTTAAGCAAAAATTTCACCTCCTCAACTCGCTGACAGTTGGTATAATCTGTGCGCGATCAGGGAGCTAAGGAACCTTGTCAAAGTAAATCGAAAATGACACTTCTCGTGGTCAGGTTGTGGTAGCGTTGAGAAAAAAGTACTGAAAAAATTAAATAATTTTATAGATAATATTTGTGACGTGACAACGTTACGTTTTATAATTCGATATCGGCTGCACGCACGAAAAACATGACGTTTATGTGGCGTTATCTGACGTCATGCGGCGTTATCGTAACCTCGCTCTGAGGCGTCCCATGTAAAGCTTGAAGTGCAAGCGAGATCGCGGAACGAGCGACAAAGAAGCACAATCGGCCTTTGCGTTCGGAGATATTTTGGTAATGTATCCAATTATTACTTTATTATTGACTTCTGGGACTATTTATAAATTTTAAATGTTACCTTTTTTAATGTTTCCTGTATTCCTTCTTTATTTTTATTGATAAATTTCTGTAACTTTAAATACGATTTCATGACGTTTGTTTACTTTGATGACATTATTTGTCAATCATTCCATCAGTATTTCCTTAAGACGTTGTCACGTTCAACTATCGTCAGTAAACCGACTTTACAGACAACCAGTATTTTTAGTATTAATTACATACTTATTAATTATTTTTACCATTTCTTCCAGGATTATTAAACAGAAAAATATTTCATGGATGAATTCAATTTAATAAAATATTTAGGTTCATTATTATTGCAACTTTTCAATGCCACTCATATTTATTTCATGGGAATAATCACTCATTAATAATTAATTGCTAATTATGTCTTATTTAAAATAAAACTCAATCAAAAATTCACGCGTAGAGGAAACGCAACTACATAGCATAATCCGAGCTTCGACGTTACTAACGCTACAGCTCACAGTATACAGCTCACAGATGAGCGCTTCTCAGTTCCAAAAAGTAGTATACAACTGTGGTTGCGCACGGATTATACAGATCTTTGGTATAGATATTTTAATAAATTGTTGTATCAATGATTTCAAGGATAAAAAATATCCAATGTTTTTCCCAAGGTCCTCTCTATATCTTTACTATAGCTCAGTTTTACTATGTTCAGTGGTTTAGGCGTAGAAGCCTTTCGGAGACTTAAACTAAGTTATTTTCGCATCTATAATATTAGTAGGGATTTCATCAACACATTCAATGCATAACTTTAAACGTTCAAACTAAGGTCTTAAAATTACATACATTGGACTAGTACTAGTTGCGTGTTGCCAATACCGACTGGGAATTTGACAAGTGCTTTCTTTATTCCCTTTTCCTTGTTTTTAGACCGGTAATGCTACTGTTGTTAATAATGACTACTATTAGGTGGCTCGTCTGCTCATTTGTCGGCTATTAGAGCTCGTATGTACAGTAACACCCCTGTTTTTGCGTCGGACGTTAAAAAATAGAACGCAATGTGTAAAAACTATAAAGGAAAATTTATCACGCGTAGAAAGTTATTTCCAAACTATAACACAGAAAACGTGGCTTCAGCTTTCAATGTAAAATGACTATTACAAAATAGTACTACTGAATCACATACATGCGCTACAGTAGTAAGTAATAATAAATAATTGTCATGTAGACAACGAGACAAGAAGACAAATTGAATCTGGCAAGTTGTAAGCAAGAAGATAACAGTATTAAATTTAATACTGCACAGAAAGGGACTAGATGAGTTTCACAGAAATAATTATGTGACAAAATTTGTAGGTATATGGCTTATTTTAGTCTCCCAGAAAATTTATTTTTCAATACCTTTCTCAAAAATAATTTTATGCGTGTGGTAATATTCAAAATGATCTATGTGTATTAAATATATAGAAAAAATTTATTTACCTGTCTACGGTATTTTTGTCTTCAAAATAATATAAAAAATTGTTAAATACGTTATTTAATCAAGATCACAAATTTATCTGGACTTACTATTTTGTATTAGGTACCTATAGTATATAATAAAAAGATTAATATTTTTCTAGCAACATTGATTGCAGAAGATCCCAATTTATAACCTCCACAAAATAATACTGAATTTAATTAACATTGTAGGCAATATAAAAAAATATTCTGTAACTATACTAAAAGCAGAAAAAGTTAACTTCCGTGCTGTATACATTTAGTTTGTTTTTTTTTGTTTCAGATTGCACTAACTACTTAACACAGCCAACAATGAAAAACGGGAAGCCAATAGATCCAGCCTATGACATCGACATAGCAAGTAAGAAACTTAAAAAATATGCCAGTTTAATGTATAAAGTTTTAAGAGATATCAATTTGAAATAGCAAATCATGGAAACTATGAATAATAATATACAGTATTAGGTAATAAAAGCACTAACATTATTCAAACATTAAGTAGATGTTGCAAGAAAAACAATCAAATAACCATAGGTTGAAACGACATACTCGACAGTGTAAGCTAAATTTATTCTAATAACTCAAAATCATTTTAATGGGGACTTTACATTATACAACTTGCAGAGCGCTAACTCAGTGTACTAGTGTTATCATACACATTACTGTCTAACTGCCTTTACACAATGCGAGTTTAGCACGCTAGCTCAGTTAGCGCTCTGCAAATTGTATAATGTAAAGCCCCCATAATACCTACTATTTCTTTCTTAATATACATGACTAAGTAAAAATGTGCTGTTCTTCTTTTAAAACAAAACCAGCAATATTTTTTGGAATTGAAACATAAAAAAATATTCTCTTGCAGACTACGTGCGAACGATGATCTCCTTTGGCATCATTAGCCTCTTCGTTATGGCGATGGGCTGTGGATTCTCCATTTACACTTTCCGTAACCCTAGATATATGTTTAAACGACTTGCTGCAGGCATCCACTTCATAAGCAGTAAGTATTATAATTTTTTTTAGAATTTTACGTGAAACCTTGCTACTATTTCGACTATAGAAATAAAATTTGGGGCAAAAATAAAAATAAAATTGCGAGAACTTTTTTTAATTACGGCTAAAGTTAAATGCTTAATCTTAGTTTCATTCATAGGGCTTTTTAGACTCCTATGTAAGTGAAGATTTTTTTGCATTACTTTACCTTTTCCCCTTAAATTGTAATGAAATTTTAAATAGTTTATTTTTGTTTTTTAACAGCTTCATGTACCTTTGTGGTGGTTCAAGTAACGATGTCTGCAGTAGATCATTTGAAAAAGAATGTAAAATACGTTTATCCCGAGCGTGCAACCCACATGTGAGTATTCTTAATACGTAATAATAATATTACATAAGACTACGTACACTACTTCATTCATTAAGAGCTTTATAAAACTTCAAATGACCTCAAAGAAATCATTTTGATTTTTCGATTAAAACATTTAAACTATAAGTAAACCTTTTAAGATCGCAATAGAGTAATCATATTAATCTAAGTCATAAACAAAAAAAAACTTTGATTTATTCAACTTAATTTTAATATTTCAAACCTAAGGGCGCATTCATGTAGAACGCTGGTTACCGGCGCTGATCTGCCAGCGCTTATCGGTATAGTCTAAGATCCGAATCTAAATCGACATTCATTGGGTTTATAAAAAAATCAAACACACTGATAGAAACTTTTTTGATAGTTAAAAATATTTGTTAATATTTAACAAATAATTTATTAGAAACCACTTTTTAATGCTTAATAAATATTTCTTAGTATTTAAAAAGATTTATTAACACGTAATAAATGAATATCAGATTTATTAAACACAAAAAAATCATTTACAATACTAAGAAATATTTGTTCAATACTAAAGAGTGGTATAAACTAATACCTACTTATATTCTGTCCAGGATTTTTGTTGTCTACCCATTTTTAATATATTTTCTAATATACGAAATTTATTATAAAATTATTTTGATTCTCTTATCAACCCGATGAATGTCGATTTAGATTCGGATCTTAGACTATACCGATAAGTGCTGGCAGATAGGGACAGGGATGGGCAAATGGGAAAAACATATTTTATCGTATCGATATTTTCCAAATATATCTGAAATTAAATTAAATGTATATGATACTAGAGAACCGCCCGCGCTTCGCTTCGGGACCCGTAGGTAACAGCCGCGTAGGTCTCGCTCCCGTAGGAATTTAGGCTAAAAAGTAGCCTACTACTCGCTCTCTTCACTCCACCCTGTCTGAGGTGTGTGGAGCCCTCGGGACAGTTAGTTCCCCTTTGGGGGTGTCTCTCGCGGCCCGTTAAAACGGGCCGGTCCTTGGGTTGGGCCCTAAGGCCCTTGGTTGTCCATCTGTGGTTAACCAATAGGTCAAGTCCGGTGAGTGGTGGCCTTTTTACAGGCCACAGAGTCTTAAACGGGATGGGGTTCATCTTCGCGCCGCCCAGGCGATTGAGGCCCTACCGGGTGAATCCCGCTGGTGGGAAGCCCAGCAGGAGCCGATCAGCGCCGGGCGACGACTTACGAAGCCCCAGTATCAGTCAGTGCTAGGCCCGTCCCGCGCAACCAGCAAGTCGGCAAGCGGTCAGCAAGCGGTCCGGTGGACGGGTGTGGAGCGGCGCCAGGTCCTGCAGATGCGGGAACCGCGACGCGTCGACACGCCTGAACATGTTGCGTGCCAATCTCTCGATGAAGTCGTCCAGGCTCTCGACTCGAAGGTCCCTCTGGATGACGGCGTTCCTGACGTACCTCGGCGCACCAGTCAGCCGGCGGAGCGCAATCGCCTGAACCGCGCGCATCCTTTTGCGCTGCGGTTCGCTGGCGAGCGCGTACCACGCCAGTGCCGCGTACGTGAGGCGGGATCTGATGTAGGTCTTGTAGACCCCGAGCTTCAGTCCGAGAGGGAGGCTCGAGGAGAGCACTGGTTTCTGCCATCGCGCTTCTGGAATTCGCGACGGCTTTCGTAACCTGTGGCTTCATCGAAAGTCTTCCGTCGATTTTGCCCTCAGGTATTTGGCCTGTGGGGCCCATTGGATATCTTGTCCGTTAAGCTCCAGAGTAGGGTCCCGCCTGTTGAGGTATCCTCTTATGTTCATGGCCTGCGTCTTCCCGACATTCACTGACAGTCTCCACGCGGCAAGCCATTCGGGGAGGGCATCAAGCGCACGCTGCATCTTGACGATGGCGTGGGTTCTATTCAGCGACGTGGTGATGTACGCCACATCATCGGCATACAGGGCAAGCGACGCCCCCCCTGCCGCCGGGATTTCGTCGGTGTAGCAGGCGTAGCAGACCGGGGACAGGTAACTCCCTTGCGGGACGCCGGCTGCGATCGGACGCTCGGTGGATTCGGCGTCTTCAACCACTACTCTGAAGCTTCTATTTTCGAGGAAACTGGAGATCACCTTAACGGCACTCCGGGGCGCCGACGACTGCGAGATCTTGTAGAGAATAAGCCGTCGTGCCAAACACGGTCGAACGCCTTTTCCATGTCGAGGAATACTGCACACATGCGTTCTCTCTTATTCAGAGCCGCGGTAACGGTGTGCAACACCCTCGACAGTGTAGCCGTGCTGTTTAGCGGCATCAAAAAGTAGCCTTCCACTTCTGTTGGCAGCTAGGCTATTCCACCCCGGATGCAGTTCCAGTAGCCCGCGCCCACCACCGGTGTCGGCGAGTCCAGCAACTTGCGGACATCAGCCAACAGGATAGTGCCAGCGGGCGGGCGGTACACTGAATACAGCCGGAGCGGGGAGTTCTCGAGGCAGAGCTAAAGTAGCCTATTACATTTGCCTATGACTTAAGTAAATTACATGTAGTATTTCATAGCGTAATTCAGAACTTGCAAATTAACGCCATCTATTAACAACTCCGAAAATAAATATCTAGCAACTAACAAAACATCGATCTTCCCATGGGAATGGGATGTTTTTTCGCGGTAAAAAGTAGCCTACGTCACTCTCCACCCTCCTAACTATCCCCACACACATAAACCTTACCATATAATAGCTTTGTTGCGACGTGAAAGCGTCACAAACAAACAAACAAACAAACAAACACACTTTCACATTTATAATATTAGTAAGGATTTCGATATATCGATATTTTTTCCCAATATGCAATTATTATGCCCCTCTTACCGGGTCAGATTAGTTTGTGGCACTTTACCAACCAAACCAACAAGCAGTGTCATTGTCATAGACAAGTAGGTCATAGACTGTAATTTTTGTTTGTGTTTGAAGCAAAGAAACTAAACCCATATAGCCTACTGCATACCTACTCTTTTTCTAAATTTAAGAAATCGGATTGGTCAAATAGGTACATGATGCGATCCATGAGCAGACAGCAGAGCTTTAAATAAATAAATATTAAATCTGAAAAAATATCGATATTTTGATATATCGATATTTTTTACCCAAACGGCCCAAACCTACTGGCAGATCGGCGCCGGTAACCAGCGTTCTTTTCGAATGCGCCCTAACAAAGTGGCTCGATTCTCGTGTCCGTTGTCTGTCTAAAATTGGTCTGAGTGTTAATAAAGAACTATTGGACATATATATTTTTTAATAAAACTGATTTAAGATTTTATTTTCTCTCGCTTTAAAATTTTAACCACGCTTTTCAGATCATTTAATATAAAATTTTCATCTTTATTCCATTAAATCGGAATTGAAACAAAAGTGATTAAGGCTGCATTTTTTTTTATTTTACAGATACCATATTAGCTTCTTTCTGGCGTGGTTTGTCGTTCTTGTCAACCTGTTCGCTGCTGGATCCTTTCTTTGGTACTCACGTAAAAGAAAAGGTGACAAGGCAGCGACTGAAGAGCTGGGTATGGCTGATGAACCAACCATCATCGGCCGATGACCACACAGACGACAAATTCTTAACGGCTGAAGTAGTCTTATAGATACTTCCTCAATGTACGCTGAACAGTGCTCAAATGACCAATAGCTGTAACAATATTTTAAAGTCTTCCATATTGTACGTTAAGACAACATTTTTGCGTGTCTATACATTTTAATCTATTTCAACCGCACATTTCCTGACCGAAATCGTTTCTATCACGTTTAAAAATATCCAGCTGTATGTAATTCTCGAAATTTATATTTTATGCCTTGTGAATCTTATAAGCATCGAATATAATCTTTACTGCAACTATTTTATTATACGCTTATAATGTTACTTCACGAAACACCAATTTACATTACGGTTACCTAAAATTTATTGTTTTAACAAAGGTAGCCTTTTTGCAGTATTGTATTTTGCTGATTATGTAATATTACCTAATTATTACATGTAACTCGCTGCCTTTAGCTGTTAAGCTCCTATTTTAGGAATTATATTCTGAGTCTAGTCAAACTTTTAAGATATAATTTGTTTCATTCCGTAATTGATCTAAATATTACTTTACTTGTACCATAGTTTAAAGTAATTTTTCATGAAACTCTTCTGATATTTATCCATAAAATTCTAAATACTATAAATAAAATGAAACTGTTTAAGGTATGAATAATAAAGATCAACTATACATTAAGTACTTATGAACCAGTAAGTTACAAAGTATATCTACATATTAATATAAATACATAATATATTGAAATAGTATACAATTTATTTATCAGAACTTGTCATAACTAAGCGGCCAAAAATTTGAAAAGAATGTTTATTCTCATAAATAGCGAAAATGGGTGCTTTTTAAAATTGAGTGGGAGTTGACATGCTAGCACACAAAACTGTCACTCGCAACTACATAATATGTTATTCTCACACCCGATAAAAATTAGACATTTCCTGTTTTCTTCGCCTAAAATAGGAGAAGACATAAGAATTACTATAAAATCTAGGTCGATCACTTAATGTAAATTGATTGCCTGTGTCATTAATATTTCCCGTCATTTCCTGTGTCATTTCTCTACACAACTGTATGTCTGTGCATATTTGGTAGATATTTTTGTAAAATAACTATTAATATGCATTCATTAAAGTAATAGATCTCGTAACAATAACGTTGAAGATTTTTGTCTGATTACATGTGCCTAAACCTGCATTTGTACCCGCATTCAGAAATGGACTCAATAATTTAAATTTGTCATTTACTGGAGTGTAGTAAGCTGAGAGTTACATTTAAAGTTATTTTCGTCGGTTCACGAACAAATAAAAACAATTTGAGGAATCCTGAGTTAATACTTTTTGTGCTAGTGTGCTAAAGCCTTCCGAAGCAATGGCAGTTACGGGTAAACTTATTATGGCAGTAATTGGATTACCAAATTAAATCTCACATCAAGATAATGCACTTCTCATATAGTATGATGAAATAATAAAGTGAGACTAGTCCGGGAACCATATTCCTTTTCGTTTGTTCTTTTATATCTTGATCATTACGGAATGTGTTATAGTTTTTGTGTGTATGAAATCTGAAGTTAAGAATGTTTTAATGATAAATATCTTGTATTTAGTAAAAGTTAGTTCATGAAAATATTCTTAGAATTAAGGACGGTTCATGTTAGTGTCGTGTCGGTGAAAGTTAGTCAAAACATTGTTAAGAGAGGGAAATTAATGAAATGTCTTGTTCAATTGATGACGTTTATCATCAACATAATTGATGATTTAGGGACCAGGTAGATTACGGAAGCAATGCTGATGATATTTGAGAAAATATTAATACTACGAGCAAGGACTGAACTGATAGTATAAACAACTTATTGCGGCCTATTAGTATTCCACAAATACTCCTGTGTATCCTAAGTCTCGACACGATCAAACCTGGGTCAGTTCTTTGGTTTTCTGTGAGTGAATTGTGTGGTGTTTATTCCAGTCTTTTTGCATTGTCGTACTTTATTGATGTTATGTATGTTTAAAGATTTTAAACACATTGTTAGAATGTTATTAATTCTATTTCTATAATTATATCTTCTATTAATCACATTTAATTTTTATTATTATTCCTAAGGAAAGATTTTAGCTATCGTTACAACGTATATTGGCTGTTCTGTTTATTTATTTGTGCATACTTTTCTGTGTACCAGACTTTAAAAGAAAAACACCATTGCTCCGATACATTGTTTTATTTTTACACCTGCCTTCCTAAGCGGTATGAGCGACGGGCTATTAAGCAATTGACATTCTTAGAGAGTTGCAAGAAAAACCTGAATAAAATACAACATTAATATGGATTTTGAAATAATATAATGACAGCTTTTGCAGAAAGGTAGGCACACACCGGAACTATTTGAGTTCAAAGTTCCGCGGTGAGAAAAAAGTAGTTTAGTTTTCGATGTTCGAGCTATTTCAAGACACGCATTGTCGAAAGTTTGGCAAGTTCCCAGAGACGAACTGTGACACTGCCAACCACAAGAGGTTAGTGTCCGAAAAAAACTGTTGATGGAAAGGCCAGTCACGCTAATGGATTGCTGTTGTGTCTGGGCATTGTGACCCTTTGTTTTTACATTAAAAATATTGTAAATTTAGTTTTGGTAGTCAATCCTACCAGATTCTATTATTAAAAATCGACTAAATTCGTTTACACATAATTTAACAAACGTGATTCCACAAAAGCACATTATAGACATTTATAAGTTCATGATATTCATTACTCACGTGAATCGCTTTATATTTTTATTAATGTACCTTATAGTTAGCAATGCTAATATGCAAATATTTACTTTCATCATATCCAATTATCCATATACCTACCCAAAGGCCTCCGACATGTCTTAACGACTGTTGTCTATAGACAACGACCAGGATCGACGGCTCTTCGTGCTCTCCGAAGCACGAAACCGCTTAAGAAATTTTGCCACTAGCGGTCAGGTTATTCTTACCTAAAAAAAGTCGGTCAGTCAACATAATTATGTGTGTTAATTTATCATCAGGTGTCTCAGTAACGTCAGTAATGAAACGTCCAAATTTTTTTAAATATTTTTATTTATTTAAATAGCCAATAAATAAGCATTTGTTGCTTCATACGCTTGGATACTACCCGATATTAAGATAACTAATAAAAATGAAGATTTTTATTTGAAGATTGCGACAAGTGTATAACTCCTGACAAATAAGGTGGAACGCCTCATTTGTAAAACGTATTAGTCACTAGAAAAACATATCTCTTGCACAAAACATCATCACTTTGACAAACATAATATAAATATTGGAAATGGTATCTGTTAATGTAATAAAATATTGATAAAAAAATATAAATGTACACCTATTAGGTACCTCCTGACGTCCAGTCTTTAATGGTATCTGCACGGTGGAGAGGAGGGGAGAGGACCGATGATAGGGAGGAAGCTTTTCAAGTTTTCTATTAAAATGTTACCGGCCAGCTACCTGGCCGGTACCTATTTGAAGATGGACCGACGACAACAAAGAAATATCTATTGTTGTTAATACATTCATTGAATAAAATCTGATGGTGTAACGCGAGTCGAATTTTTATTTGACCCTTTTATATATTGTAATAATTTTTTAGGGTCTCATAGTACATTCCTTGCAACACATGTTCCACTGTTGAGCATGGGTCTCCCCTACAACGTGAGGGCTATAGGCCACAGTTTAACACTCTGGCCAGGTGCGGATTGGCGGAGTTCGAAAACATTCGAGAACGTTATGAAGAACTTTCAGTTGTTCAGTTCAGTTTTCAACACGATGTGTTCCTTTACAAAAGCAAGTGATAATTAAATTATAATACGCATATACCTACCTAATAATAATGCAGGATCATAAGAACACTACAATACTAATGTAGGATAGTTTGGCGGCTTGCATCAATAGTAAGTGATCGACTGGGTTAATGGGTGACCGCTAGCGAAAATCCTCTAAAGTCTCGAAAGTCCTCTTTGTTTTCGATAGATAGCATTTGTCCAATATTTCGGTTGGCCACTAACCCGTCTACCAATTCGCACTGGAGCAGAGTGGTGGAGGATTCTTTAGGCCTCCTGATGAGAGAGATGAGGCCAATGACGGGTAAAGCTAAAATATTAATAATATTTTTTATGTAAGAAAAATTAATGCTTGTCCACAGTTACAACTAATGGTAAGTGGCGATGAAGTCAAAGATGTTGAATGCCCTAACTTAAAAAAATGCCTTATCACTCTCGTCTTGAAAACATTACAAGTGCGCACGGAATTCCAAAACAGTCAAGTACGGAAATCCATACCAAATCATGTACAAATGACAAAAATAATTAAATATTTTTTCTTCTCTTTTCTTTTTATTTATTTAGGTATTGGGATGTACCAAAACAACTCAGAATTTAAATATTAAATTCATTGATTTTTATTTTTTGACGTCAGGGTTTCATGTGGTTTCGTTATCAATCAAGTTTTGTTAAATAAAAAAATCATTCGTTATGGTGTTATGTTCGCTGTTATGTTTCTCATATTAAGTCCATGTGTTTCTCAGACCAATAACTTTTTCTATGAAGAAAAAACATTGTTTCTAATTTGCTGTCTTTAAATAAAAAAACAAACATTAAATTCGACTCGATATTTATAATTATAATAACATTATTAACGAAAACTCCGATAAGAAACCTTTTTTGTCGATTAATGAATCTGCTTTTGTCGCTTTTAGCCCGAAAGCCACTCGACCTATTTGGAGCCCATAGGATCCTATTTTTTTTTTATATTATGAAACCCAATATTATGTTTTGGATTTTGGAAGATGAAATGTATTTGATTTCAGTATAATTAAAAAGCCGAGAACAAGTTCAAGTTAGGTTTTGGAACCAATATTAAAAACTCATTATACCTATTTCAGCGAAACAAAACTTTTCGTGGTGTTCGTGAAATTCACGGAACGTCAAGCGAGTCGATAATTGTTTACTCAGTAACCTTGGCAACCACGCGGTCTTGCATGCTGTTGTTAAATATAATGGAATAAAATAATTTCGTAGGAAGCCTTAAAACAGATCAATAAAAGAACGGTAATTCAAGCTCATCACGCGATATGGCCGAATCTAAGGTACGCTTCATTTTCTGTCCTTTTCACTTTAATTAATGTGGTTACGTGACATGCGAACTGGGGTACAGTGCCGTTTTCCTACGATTCAGTATTCACTTGGTTTATATGATTGCCCTTTATAACGCCAGGGGAACTTACGTTCGTGTTGGGTTCATCGTAATGAATGATGGTAGTCACGTTGACATTTTAATATTAACTTGGCATGACTTAACGTAATTTAGTTCATAAGGCAAGCAGCAACTGTACTTTGTGTATGGTACAATCGTTTTTATCATGGCGTGATAACCTTTAGATACCTTTCCTTTCATAGGGTAAAAATACCAAGAGTATCAAGAAAGGTGTCGTTGATCAAGCGGCTAAGGATAGCTCAAGTGATTCTAGTGGTATGAATTTGATACTTTTACCTAAAGTATTTAAATCGATTGAAATGATTAGTACTCAACACATTTTTTCTGTACAAGTTATGTTAATAGAAATTCGTGAGAATGAAGCAAACAATATCATATTTGTACCTATATAACTTTTAATTATTAATGTCATTAAATTCAAGACAGCACTTTCATGCCATCTATCGCAATTGATGCAAATGTTACACAATAAACAGTGAGCGGACCTGATGAAGATGACGAGGATCAAATTGGCCGTGGTGTGGGTACAGCGGCTATTACTATAAACAGAGAAGAATATCTTCAAGCTTTCAGAGATCTCGCTTTCGATCGAAATCAACAGCAGATAAAGAACAATCTGCTTCATCGACGACTTGCTGATTATTACAAGTTGGTTTGATACATTTTTATAAGATATAATATATGAGTTGGATGAGTTAGTCAGAATAATAATTTATGTATTTACTAGAGAACCGCCCGCGCTTCGCTTCGAGACCCGTAGGTTACAGCCACGTAGGTCCCGCTCCCGTAGGAATCTCGGCTAAAAAGTAGCCTATAATATCATCAGATATAACATTTGCCTATGACTTAAGTAAATTACATGTAGGTAGTATTTGATAACGTGATTCAGATTTTGCAAATGAATTTTACTAACGCCATCTATTAACAACATCCGGAACTAAATATCTAGTAACTAACAAAACATCGATCTTCCCATGGGAATGAGATGTTTTTCCGCGGTAAAAAGTAGCCTACGTCACTCTCCACCCTCCTAACTATCCCCACACACATAAACCATACCATATATAAACAACCTTCATCAAACACTAGCAGCTTCCTTGAGATTTATCATCAACAACTTTTAAAACAGAAACGAACACTAATTTTCGGTGACTTCAACTTAAACCTACTTAGCCATGAAAAATCGATAATTGATATATGGAATTGCTAAAAGAACATAAAATCAGGATTTTGAATAAAATTGACAAGGATCATTGCACACGTGAAACGACATCTTCTAAATCAATCATCGATCATACTTGTACAAACTTACATGAAAATACATTTCAAATGACTATCATTGAATCCGCCATCTCCGATCACAAACAAATATATTTAGAAATAAATAGACCACAGAAGGAACCGATAAGGCGAGTACAATATGACACTATTAACTATGTAAATCTGTACAAAAATATCGAGGAGAATTTTGAACTGAGCGAGATCAACAAGTATGAGGAATTAGAAGTCAAATTTAAACTGCTGATTATAAAAAATAAATATCAGAAAATTAAAATATTAAATCCACCCCACAAAGATTGGATAAACAAGGATCTCATTACTATAATAAATAAAAGAAACGAATTGTGGCACAATCTAAAACAAACACCTACAGATGAACAGTTGAGAAAAGACTTTACTCAACAGAGAAGCACTGCGTACACTAAAATTCAATCAGCGAAGAATAACTACTATTATAAATGTTTCGAAAACTGTAAAAAAATTCATTTAAAATGTGGCAACTTATTAATTCACTATCTAATAATAAAATCGATAAAGGAAATAGCCCTTCAAAACTAGTGTCTCCCTCAGGAATCCTTACGGATATCAATGATATTTGCGAATGTTTTAACGTATTTTTCTCTAACATAGGAATGGAACTTGCTAATAAAATACCTCAAAAATATCACAATAAGAGAACATATACAATAACACACAAAAAAATTAACAAAAAATTATTAAAAATGGAACCTACGACTACCCAGGAAATACTTAATATAATAAATAATTTGGACCAAAACACAAGCACTGGTGTCGACGGTATATCAACAAAGACCATTAAATGCATTAAAAATTATATTGCACAACCATTAGCCAATTGTTTTAACGAATGCTTGAATCAAGGATATTTTCCTGAATCACTTAAGGTAGCAAAGGTTACTCCTATTTTTAATTTTTTTAAATCAGGGAATAAAATGGACCCTACTAATTATCGACCTATATCTGTCTTCCCGGTGATATCGAAGATATTTGAGACACTTACCCTCCGTACTTACTAACAACGTTACTTGGCTGATTCTTTGTTTTGTTATGTTATAATTGTAATTTTCTCAGTAAGTGATTTTTGTTAAATCTTTTGAGAAAATAAATGTCTTAAACCGTATATAATAGCCACGTTGCGACGTGAAAGAGTCACAAACAAACAAACACACTTTCACATTTATAATATTAGTAAGGAAGTAAGGATATAGCCGTGTCATATTTATATTTGTATTATATATTTCTGTCGTATAACTTTATATATAGTATTCTATGTGTATATATATTTATTATTGTATCTGTAGGTATATAAATATTGTGTCACCTACCACATCCTCTCAGTAACACTCAGGGGTTGACTGGTAGAGAATGCCACTAGGCATTAAGTCCGCCCATTGTACATCCTTATTTTTAAGGTTTTACAATAAAGATTTAATAAATAAATAAAAATAAATATCAATACATAATTACACAAGTAAAAATATTATACAGTGAATAACTTTATAAATTCACTAGAAAAATAATACATTTCATTTATGATATTGTTGAGTAATGTAGAAGCTTGATTTGATTTGATTGGTAAGACTTAGCACTTCTCACACAACGCTATTCATGAGCTACGCGACTGCAACGCAATCCAAAATTTGTATGTATCTGACACTTGTCACTGACAGGAGACGCGTCTACGATGCGACTCCTGTCAGTCAAAAGTTTCAGATACATTGAATTTTGGGATTGCGTCGCAGTCGCCTAGCTAATAAACAGCGTAATGTGAGAAGTGCCTTAAACGCATTCACAGTCGAGTGAAAGCCAGCAAATAATAAAAGACGATAGCTGTAGCGACAAGACAGTTTTAATTTTTATAATGCAACTTAACACCATATTATACAAAGTCATAGAGAAACGAAATAGGTTAAGCTACTAGAGTATAAATATTATTTTGATAATATTCTTACACCAAAGAGATCTAAAGTGAACACGCTGTTCCAATGCAATCTGATGGAAGATTTATTAACCCCCAGGCGATGACACATACAATAATGTAACTGATACGTATTATATAAACTTTAATTGTAATGCTCTCCTTTTAGAAAAAGGAAACTCGATCACGTTTTGAAACCTTTAGAAGGGGCATCAGATTTAGAAGACAAATACCAGCAGAAACTTTTCTCTTATGAGGAGTTGAAGGAAAAAGAAGAAAGAGAAATGGCAGATGTAAATATCTCTTTTATTTATGTATAAAAAATTTGAAATTAAACTCAAAATACGTAACAAAACGTCATTTTATCCAAAATACGACGACAAGCAACAATATACCTAACAACAACTAACTTTTATGATTATAACAAGTTCTTAATTATAATTTATCACCTACAATCAACTAATCTCACAGCCATTTAGATTTTACCTTTAGTACCTTCTTTCTTTTAGAGGTGACTTAGATCACTAATAAAATAGCAATAAAAATAATAAATTTATGCAATTTATCCATTACCAAATCTTAGATAAAGACCAAAATACAAGCTGTGGAAACGCAATTCAGTGACAAATTGGAACATGCTGAGAAGAAACTTGATGAACTTCAGACATTAGAACGAAGTACGGGAACTGGTTTGATTTACTCCAAAAAAGGCAAGCCGATAGCTGATAAGGTAAGATAAATAGCCACTTCGATAAAACGAGGTAAAAGTAATTATGTTGACACAACAATAATATAAGCAGATCATAATCATCAATAATATAAGCTAAACGTCATTGTTTAGTTTAGGTAGTTATAATTATGAAGATAGATCCAAATACAACCATATTTATTATTGGTAGATATCCTATCTAGTAGCTATCCTTGGCCCGTTAAAAAGCCAAGGATTGCGACTGACTTAGTGCTAAGGTTAGCGATTAGACCATACTTCATTTTACTTAATTGCACTTACCTTAATGGATTACTCACCGAAGCAGTAAGACCTATATCATCTGGTAAACTGCTAATAAATTGTGATCTAACCCACTTATATAAATTAATAGATAAACGCAAACACCCTCGTACCCCTGTATTAAGATTCCCTGTTTCGCGGGTGGCATGAACCATAAATAACACATCACATAACAGAGATGACCCGATATCAAATATTCATCTGGCAAATAAATATATGCCATCGAAACGGGAATTCTTCACTTCGGAGTGTGTCACTACAAACCTACCCACTTATTTGTTGTATCTATAATATTTCAGACCGTCCAAAGACTTCTGACGCTGCAGAGAAGCAAAACAGAGCAAGTTTCAGCGCTTTGGCTACGCTATATCAGAGTCAGGAATGCAGTGGCGGAATTAGATGCTATAGTGCGCAAATTGGAAATGCTTGGACCAGGGTTATATGTGGCACATTATGAACAGCTGCATATTGATCACCAGAATTACATGACTAAAATTGAAGGTAAACATTTATATTAAAGAACTTCCTGCAACTTTTTTGTTATCATGAGAGATTTTATTTCTGAAACTAGCTGTGCCCGCGGCTCCGCCCGCGTGGAATTCAGTGTGTCACAAAGTTTTTCCATTTTTCCGACCCCGCGCGATTTCAAAGATAAATAGTGGACTATATTATATTACGCCACACATAAGAGTAGTTGATTTTTACTATGTCTTAGTCACACCGTACAAAAATCCGTTCTGTAGATCTTGAGAAAATCGATAAAAAAACTAAGATATAAATATAGAGGATTTTAATCTAAAGTTCAAGCAGAGCCCATGAGTTTAGATTTTTACAAAATTTTTACTTGTTAATGTATAGATATAGATACATGTATAAATATATAGATATTAATGAGCCCGCGAATTCATTCGCTCATAAGAGATTTTCCCGCGTAAATCCCGATCCCGCGAGAAGTCTGGAACAAAACGTAGCCTATATGATGCTCCATAACCTGCTCTATCTCCCACTGAAAGTCCCATAAACATTTGAACCCTCGACCTCGTTCCCGCATAATGAGATTTTCCCGCGTTAATCGTGATTCTGAGGGAATTCCCGGATAAAAAGTAGCCTGTACATTGTTCCACAACTTCCTCTTATCTCCTAGTGAAAATCCCATAAAAATCTAAGGTCGCGATTTGTCGCACAGGAGTTTTTCCCACGTGAATCCTGATCCTGCGGGAATTCTAGGATAAAAAGTAGTCTTATGTGTTTCTTTAGAACCTCCTTTATCTCCCACTGAAATTCCATAAACATCTGAACTCGCGACCTCGTTCCCGAATATGAGTTTTTCTCGCGTGAATCCTGATCCTGCGGGAATAAAAAGTAGCCTGTACATTGCTTCAGTACTTCCTCTATCTCCCAGTGCAAGTCCCATAAAAAACTAAGCCTATACTTCTCCTATGACTTGGCGCGTAGAAGATTTTCCCGCGTGAATCCTGATCCCGCGGGAATTCTGGGATAAAAAGTAGCCTATAATATGTTATTTCACAACTTCCTCTATCTCCCAGTGAAAGTCCCATAAAAATCTAAGCCCGCAACTTCGCGGATAGGAGTTTTTCTTACGTGAACCTTGATCCCGCGGAATGTCCGGAACAAAAAGTAGCCTATACGTTGCTCCAGAACTTTTTCTATCTCCCAGTGAAAATCCCATAAAAATCAAAGCCCGTGACTTGGCGTATAGGAGTTTTTCCCGGGTGTATCATGATCTCGCGGAATGTCCGGAACAAAAAGTTGCCTTTGCAGAGTTTCTTCTATCTGCCAATAAAAGTCCATAAAAATTTAAGACCGTCACTTCGCGCATAAGAGTTTTTAATATAAAAACAATTTTAATTAGGATATGAAAGATGCGAAGTAAAGTATCAATACTATGTTAAGAATGAAAACGAACACAAATTTCAAAGGATTTCCAAAATTTTAGATTTTGTATCGAAGGCGTTTAAGTTTTTAAGGCATTCAATTTTTACCATACCACAAATCCATAAATAAATTAAATCCATAAACCCATAAATCCCTAAAATCCTTAAATTCCATAAAATCCATAAAATCCATAAAATCCATAAAATCCATAAAATCCATAAAATCCATAAAATCCATAAAATCCATAAAATCCATAAAATCCATAAAATCCATAAAATCCATAAAATCCATAAAATCCATAAAATCCATAAAATCCATAAAATCCATAAAATCCATAAAATCCATAAAATCCATAAAATCCATAAAATCCATAAAATCCATAAAATCCATAAAATCCATAAAATCCATAAAATCCATAAAATCCATAAAATCCATAAAATCCATAAAATCCATAAAATCCATAAAATCCATAAAATCCATAAAATCCATAAAATCCATAAAATCCATAAAATCCATAAAATCCATAAAATCCATAAAATCCATAAAAACCATAAAATCCATAAAATCCATAATCCATCCATAAAATCCATAAAATAAACCATAAACAAAATACCATGAAACAATCGTTAGCGTGTTTCAGCTACCTGAACATCGCCATCTAGTTATTTATGACAAAACTTACGTCAACTCGAATAAACACTGTACCTCTAATTGTACCAACTTTATCCCCATTTTTGCGCCCTGTGCTGGCTATTTTTTTAAATACTGAATTTACATTGAAGATTACTTATTTAACTATAATAATTTTTAAATATGGGGTTAAAATCATTTTCAGTTTAGTCAGAAAGTTACCTTAAAAAATTACAAATTTCCGCATTCATTTGTGTTTTTTTTTCTTTTTCTTACAAAATATAGTAAAACTGAGAAATACGTATTCTATTAATTTAAGTGATAACCCTTTGTTGCAAATTTGAAGTTTACTTCAAGTTCAAAGTTCAAGTTCTTCTACAAGTTCGGACGACGTTATAAAAAAATTCCATACAAACTTTAGTCGCCTCTCCCTAAGGAACCTTAATATTATTCGAAAAAAAAAGTACCCTATAATAGACACCAGTAAACTTTACCAAGTTTCAATGAAATCCGTCCAGTGGTTTACGCGTGATGATCGGTCAGACAGACAGACAGACAATAAATAAAAAAAATATATTTTTGAGTTCTATCTCGATATGTAAGTGCCCCTTAGTCGAAATTTAAAAAAAATATTCAATGTACAGAACACGTGGTCCTACAGTTTTATTATAGTATAGATTTACTATGCTACAAGCATTGTTCTGAAATAAATAAAAGTCGATTAGAAAATTTCAAACTTAAACCTACTAATAGATTATTAAAGTACCTACTTATAAATTTATGTTTTACTCATATTTCACCTTTTGAAGTACCTGCATGACTTGAATGCTGTCTAAATAAAATTTAGAATCATTTTGTTCATGTAGGTATCACTGATAGATCCACTAATGTACGTATTTTTTAAACGAACTACTTTAATTTTCTACTATATTTTTATAAATTTTATTTAGTTTCTTTTCATTAATTAAATATGGATGTGTTGTAAGTTTTGATATGACCAGCATAAAACGCAAACGTCACAGAAATATTTGTTGGATAGAGCGCGAAGATGAATTAATCAAAAACCGAGGGAAATGCACCGAACACAATCAAATCTTGGCTCATATTAGGGAGAAGATGCATCACACTAACGAAGTAATCGATTTCACTGAGTGTGATCTTGGAGACGCAGAGATTGAGCTGCTGAGAGCAAGGGAGGATTTAGGTCAAGTAAAGGTTTGTTTATGTATTGCTAATTGGACAATCAGACGCTTCCACACTACTCACTTTCCTTTTTTTACTTATTCCTCCTTTTACTTTACTTACCTAATATTCATTAAAACACTGTATATTTTTCACTTAATTCAGAAATTCAATTCTATAAGTTTCATCATACCTAATTAATAAAATTTAAATTTAATTTCAATTCACCAAGGGAACCGAAGAAAAATTTAAAGTGATTTTGTAAAACTATTTTTATATTTGTTTGTACAAATAGGGTCAGCAATTTTATATTTTAATCACATAATTTTATAAAATCTGTGTCCGTTACTATATGTATTGATGATAAATGTATGTATGTATATATATATGTATTGATGAGGTCTTTTTATAATTTCGTTTATTAACTTTTACAATGAACTACAGAAGTCACCTCCAGATATACCTAGATATAGTTACATTCAATTCTTTATATTAAGCGAAATTTATAAATATACAATTTACAAAATTTATAAATAAGCAAATCTATACATATTAAAACACCTAAAATATTCAAATCCCACTACCAAAACTTAACAAATCATAATGTTGTAGACGTTTGTTAAATATTTACTTTCCGACAAATTGCTCTTCAATTTTACGCAGGCACTTGTAACATTTCACTACATAACAATTAAGAATAGGTAACCACGAGATTTACCGCAATGTGGTTTAGTAAAGGACGCAACAAATAAAACTAAGTGGATATATACGAGTACAGTTAACATCACGTTGAGCTCACCAAGTCAATTACTTATTCAGAGAAGACGCGACAAGCTACGCTGGGCGTTGCAAGGCGAGCGACTGAAAGCTGGCTTGCTCACTCGGAAGGATCTGTTGCGTGACTTCCAACTCGCTACCGAAGAGGTATTACATGATTTACTATAACTTTCACTGATTGTTAGGAACATGATTGTATTACTTATGTCTGTTCCATATAATTATATATTTTCTAATATTGTGTACACTAAATCGAATCTTTTCTGTCCCTGACTATTGGACAATAAGCAAAACTTATGTAAAAAATTAGGTACTTAAAAGTTTTCCTTTGCAGTACATAGCCTATGTATAAAAAATTTAGAAAATCCTTCCTACTAATATTATAAATGCGAAAGTTTGTAAGGATGTATGTGAGTGAGTGTGTGTGTGTGTTTGTTGCTCTTTCACGCAAAAACTACTGAACGGATTTTCATGAAACTTTGCAGTAGTATAGCTTAGACATCGGAATAACATAATTTGTTAAAATTTATAGAGATTTTTGAAGGTACTGGTTTCCCGAAGCGAAGCGAGGGCGGATTTACTAGTAAGTAAATAAATGTTAAAAACATAGTGTTGTTATTCTGAAGTACTAATGTAGTAGGGATGTAATAGTAATTATAGTAAGTAATGCTACGCCGACGATCAATATATTATCCACTTTGGGATTTCCTGTTTCATAAGTGCTTTAGACAACACAAAGCCAATAACAACCCATATCGACGTCAGAAATAACATTAAAATCCAAACCCAGGACTTTTCCAACGCCTATTAGAAACTATTTTGATTTACATTCTCTTATCATTAGGTGGTGCAACTTCGAGCGAAAAAAGAGTATTTAGAAGCCCAACATGCTAAAACCACGAAGGAACTTCGAGAAGCGCGTAAACGAATGCAGCAACATCACGCTCAACACAATAAACCTACTTCTAGTATCGCTTTATAGATAGAAAATTCTTTATATCCTAGAACTCTCATTTGAAAGGAAGTTATTGTCGCAATTTAACACTTGCACTGGAACATCTGACATAACTCACTTGACAGCTGGCTTACCTAAAGAGCTGCAAAACTGATTGACCAATAGGCGCGAATCTATGGTTGGGCTCAACCAATAGCATACATATTCCCATTTCCAGCACGCAAAAATTTTACCTACGCTTTTCATTTTGTAGTTTCCATCCGGACTGTGCTATAAGGAACTTCGGTCTAATAATTACCACATATCAAACGCCATACCACGCGCAAAAACAAGATTTTTTTTTGTATATTCGACGTATTTGTCTATATTTAGTTTACTTGAGATTGTACTTGCGATTGTAATCGTAACATTTGTGGTTCTCCAACGGATTGACCGATTTTTTTTTAATCTCGCGTAACTAAGATGGTTCTTACTATACCTATTTTATGAAGATCTGTTTTTATAAATTGTGATTCAATTTTTTTATTCACAATTAATTTAGCATTGAAAGGTAAATTTATTGTTTTACTTGTTATATTGAAACCACAACAAGTGTTATAAATAATCATTTATACTCTTAAATATGCTGTTAAATATAACTGAAATAAATAACAACTTATTAATAATAATTATAGACCTACAAGGATCTTTTGGCGCGTGGCTGACGTGAGGGTGACAGAGACAGCACCTTACAGTTTGCCTTCCCTGTACGATGCTGTCTCTGTCACCCGTACGTCTTCCACGCGCCAAAAGATCGTTGTAGGACTCTATTTATTTTTGACATAATTCAATCAATGCTTTCTCTGTGCAAACAGCTTTATGGTCTGTGAAAAAATATTGTTTAATGAAAAGTGTTATATAGAAAAAACTCAGTTTTTTATTAATTACGCTTTAGAATATTGTATAATTAAAGATTAAATTATAAAGAATGTTAAAAGTAAATTATTCATTTTGTAAATTTTGTGTAAATTTACAAGTATTTCGTTTAAAAGTAAGATATTAAATTATTTTATTAGGTACTTATTGATTCTTTAAACGCCTATTAAATCTGTTTATTAGTAAAAATAAAATTTATTCTATTTTTATTCTGAAGTTTTCTTTATATTGAACAAAAACCAAAAATCACTTTGAAATCCAATTACTTTCCTGTATCTGACATTCAACTCGTAATAGAGAGGTACATTTATTATTATTTTACGTTTCATCGAAATTCACTCACTATTTTGATAAGCTAGCGCAAAAAGAAATGCTACAACTGCAAAAAGAATAATGTTTACTAAAACGCTGTTGCTCGAAATCGTTTTACTTACGAATTCATGTTATCTCCAGCAAACGTTTATTTATCACCACTGTGTCTTGTTTTTATAAAGCTTTTATTTTGTTTCAGAGAAAAAAATTTTCTTACTATTCTTAAAATATGGAGATAGTAGTAGAAGTAGTTTAATGCATGCTGTATTTTAATCAACGTGTCTTTTTAAACGACTTCAAAAACGAAGTTCTCAATTCGGCCGTGTATTATAATTATATCTATAGTTATTTATGTGCGTTCATCGATTTTTTCGTCAGTTATGAACTGATTTAATTATTCTTTTTTTGTTAAAAAGTAAATATTCCAAGGGTGGTCCCATGACGTGGCTCGATTTATTTGTAGAAACGAAAAGTTTACACCTAGATGGGTTGAATTCAATGACATCTGGCGAGAAGTTTTTGAGTTATCTCTCCTTTTTGATATTGAAGTCGGTTATTTCGGCTCACAAAGGGTCATTTTGTCTTAAGTACTTTTTAAATTATGGCAGATACGGGATCCAATAATCTTCAAATGCAGGAAGATAGAGTACTTGACTCTCGTCTAGTATAGTTAGAAAAATAGCTTACTTTAGCTCAAATAAAATAATACATATTTGTTTGTAAAATATTTTATTTCGAGTATTTATTGTAATTCCTCATTGTATAATTAAAATGAACTATAAAACTTAGACTAGTGTAGATCAATCTGGTATTTATACACTGTATTTATTCAAAACTTTTACCTAAATACAACTTAAATCGTAATACACTGTATAAATTCTAGGTAACAGTAAAATCTAAGGCATTAAGCCAGTTGTGTAAGTTATAACTTATCATAGAGTTTGTTAAATTTTAAAAACATTTTGATGTTTATTAGCACTGGTTAGGCTTAATTATAAAATATAGTCATACACTGTATTTTATTAAACTTTTGCAACATTTTGTCGTTGGTCCCATTAATTTGTTCCATTTACATAGAATAGAGGTAACAGTAAATGCTGATACTATTAAAAATTTACTTTGTTACGTTTTACCCATAGAGAAAATTATTCGCGCGGAAGGTTAAGTTTACCTACATGCATTTTATTAAGAAACGATATGTAAATTGCGCGATAAAGACGTAAAATAATTTTAAAGGAAAAACCTTATTGTGAACATTAATATACTAAGAAAAGTCAGAAGGTACACATTGACATGAAATGAACTTTTATAAGAATTGTATAATTGGTAAGTTTTCGAAATACAAAACATATGACTAGCTATACTGGTTAATAGCAGCTTGTAGCAAAGACTTAAGAACATAACAATGATTCCTACGAAACCATAACATAAATTAAATGAATGTTTATAACTAGAGTTTATAGATAAAACAAAATACAATGTCCTCTCGATTCTGTTCTGGATTTCTAAGCCTTATTATTATTTAAAACTTCATATTAATATTTTCTAGTAGTTTTCGAATAGCATTAAATATAAACATGAACCATAGCATATGAGGAAAATTATAGCTGCTGTGAATTCAAATATAAAATAATGAACTCCCGCCGATTTTATTGTAGGTCTGTACACTATGGAAAATTAAAATTAAATTCTATGTACAAAACATAATGCCTACTTTTAATAAACAAAATCTAGTCACTTGATCTTTTAATTTACACGCATAATTTTTGTCAACAAATTAAACAACAAAATTACTAAATTTTGAAACGTGAACAAGTTTTTTGGTTGGATTACTTACATCCTTTTATTTCCGGTCATTTAGAATGTTAAAATATTCCCGTATATAATAAGTAAATGTGAAGTCTATTATTGAATTTGGATCATAAACGTTTCATCAATATGCTTTTAATCAAATTAATTTCGATCTTTACTTTAAGCGAATAATGCACTTTACCCTTTGCCTTTGGGAACGAAACGTCTTTATGCTATAAAACTTCATTAATAAATCCACTTGTATTCGTCCCTTCTGTCAAAGGAGTAATTTATGTAGACACTGTGAACATAATGTATTTAACTAATTATTATACCAATCTCAAACTCCTACATGCATGCATTATTCTTAAAAATGAGTACAAAGGTTTCTTATATTCTCCTATTTATTTTGAAAATTTTAAGGGTTACATTTTATCCTATATAGATGGCAGATAGAAATTTTGTACTTTATTTAAGAGACCACCTATATAGTTTGCTGCTCCATTCTTTTTACTTCTTTTATACGTCTGATGTAGATTCTTTTAAGTTCTTCTTTTCAGTGAGTAGCACGGGTTCCGCATGGTTCGGATTCTCTTCTCGTATAAGGGTTCCATGTCTCCAACCCTCAGGGTATCCGAATTGCCTGACGTCATCCCACCATTGCTGCTTGCCGTCAGCCCAAATTATATAGACTATGTTGGTCCCGACTAAGACCACGAAACATACCCAAAATGCAATTCTCCATTGCGCTAAAGTCGACTGTAAAAAACGAAGAAAATATTTGAGCATATTTTTATCTAAATAGAAACAAATAAATGTGTGAGCAAAGAAATGTGCTATCCTAACCCACGGTAAATGGTCGCAGGAATATATGGTCAACGGTTGTTACCGATGTACCTAGATGTTACCTAAATAATAATATTAATAACGCTACACACTCATATCGCCACACTAGGATTCTATGTTTCATCGTGAGTGTTATCCATGGCCCCTACCATGGACAACACTCACGACAAGGACACAAGCACAACACCCAGTCCAAGAACGAGAATTTAAACTCATCATTCAAATTGCCGCCTCGGTGGGTTTCGAACCCATTTCTATTGGAACGGCGATCCGGCATGCAAGCCATTGCGCCAGTCGGGTTGTCACCTAGAGCATCTTCGGTGTCTTGCTAGCTCAAACTAAACGCTGCACAAACTGTTGCAAATATTCAACGTACTTTGAAATTCGTATTCATTCATAAACGAAGCAAAAAATGAAGTGCTATACTCCTGCCTTAATAACAAAATGACGTTCATAAAATGCCCCGTTAAAGGACGCAACTTTTATTCTCGTCATTCATGGAGGATTAAATACTGTCTCGGGGATCCAGCCCAATAGACAATGCAGTATGAAATACAGAAGGGATACTTACGTCGGGAGTCAATAAGCCGATGAGATACGGCGTGACAATTCCGGCAAAAGTCGACGTAGTGTTCACAAGGGATGTAAGACTGCCGGCATAGTTGGGAGCCAAATCCAAAGCGTTTACCTGTGAAAGCATCCAATTTTTTAGTTTGTATGAAACTTAAACGTAAACTTTTTCATGTTCTTTACTAGGTTCCATTATCACATTTTTTTAAATAAAAAGTAAGACGTTAACAAGTGGCATACCTATAGGTATGTGCATTTAAAAAAATGATATACTTGTTTTGTACACAATATTGCACACGATAGAAAGCAAAAAAGCGCTACAATATTCTGATTCCTTGTCTTGTAAATGGCGTCGACAGTGCCCATTTATTTATTTACTTATGACAACCAAGAAAACTGAAACTAATGCGTGTACACTGTGAAAACATTACCAAAATTAGATATTTACATTGCCAAATAATAATTCATCACTAGCGCCCATGATCCGAGAAAAAAATATTTATTTGACACATAAATATCAATTCGACCGGAAACAAACTCATCAAAATCATACTGAGTTCCAATTACTTATGTTTCTCGTTTCAATTGCTTCCCACACATCCGGTCCTGTGGTTACAATTTATA
Source organism: Hesperia comma (assembly GCA_905404135.1). Classification (NCBI taxonomy): domain Eukaryota; kingdom Metazoa; phylum Arthropoda; class Insecta; order Lepidoptera; family Hesperiidae; genus Hesperia; species Hesperia comma. The sequence continues at coordinate 12,075,273 of FR990023.1, forward strand.
AGGCGAGAATTTTAAATGCCGTAAGTTTTCAAATAACTGCGTGATTTAGATGGGTTAGTTAGACTCTTGGGTCGTGATATCGAATTCTACACGCACCAATAAAATTATCAAAGATTCTATTATGTGGGAATGGCTTCCATTAATGGCACACTACTGAGTTGGCCTTAACCCATGTATGGCCAAGTATTGTGTGTGTGTGCATTATAAAAATAAATATCATTTGCTTAATAGGTATATGTACATAAATACTTGTGTAATCCGCTAATCTACATTTACAAATACAAAAAACTTTGACTATGGCCTTACACATGCTACAAGAAGACTCGATCTTAGCCGTGGGACAGTTATGTTGAGATGATAATGATGAGTTTATAATTCTGAACAAAATCCGTAGTTGTAAAATTATATAGGTGGCCGTTAGTGGCAAAATTTCCGAACACATCAATGTATCGAAGTCATGACGGAGGGATTTGGGTGACATAAGAACATCCAAGGGTTGCGTTGATTGCTAATACCCTTGTCAATCCATATCGGAATTGTGTCATGGTTTAACCTCAATTATAAAGAGATCCGTTGTTTGAAGAGGATCATAAAGGATTTAAGCATCGCTCAATAATGTTTAGGTAGGTATTATGTGTATGTGAAGTAGGTAGATTTATGTCTCTGTTATAGTTCACGAAAACTGAGTCATTCAAAGTCAGTAATCTAAGTAATAGCTGTTGGCTCTGCCCGCATATAAGTACTTTTGACTGATTTTCAAACAAGATTTCAGCCCTGAGTTAACTCCCCAAGGGGTTGATTTATCAAACACGTCGGAACAAGTGTCTCATTATTGAAATTTGTAACGATAATCCTAAAGACCAATTTTCGTATCTAAGTGTATGCGTTAAAATCGACGAAATTTCATAAAAACTCTCAACACCAATTTAAGGGGTAGAATATGACAAAATCTGTTCTTAGCAGACGTCTACTAATTAAAAACTACATTACTGCCTTTTATCTTTATACCTACGTTAAACGGTTTTCAATATTTCACGATGAGTGAGTGACCTTTCGTTTTTATAAGTATGTTGAGATTTTATCCGTCTTAATTAGGTTATCGATATTTTTTACTTTCGCATTCAAAGTTAAAATATTTCATTGGAGCGTATCAAAAAAAATGTAACTCAGGTTGTACCTACTTACGAACATAACGCAATTAAACTATAGAATATACAGGGTGTCCCGTAATGAATGGATAATACGGAACCTACGTGTAGAGGGCATCATGCCGGTTCAGATGAATAAATATTATGTTCAGCAAAAGTCCTTCCGTTTCCGAGATATTCGACATTTTCAAAATTTTCAAAATTGTTCCACCCTTCGCCATTCTTTTTGGCGCCAGGACTACAAATGAAGACATTTTTTGTATCTGTTTTTTGTATAGTACTTACTCCTGGATAGATGTGCTATCGAATGACATCAATTATTTTTATAACAAAAGATTTAAGATAAAGAGATTAAGAATTAAATTAAGATAATTTAAAAAGAATCTGTGCATATTATATTATTATCGTCACAATGGCAATAACTCTGTCACTATTAATAGCTTAAAACATTCGAACTTCCGTAGAAGATTCAAACGACATTTTCACCGAGGTCTAAGGTATAAGTGTAGTTACATAACAAAAAGTAACCTTGGGAGCTTTTACGCATCGCTCTGTAATTTTTTATTGCATGTAAACGAGTCCTCTGTATCTCGTAAATCCAGTTATATTACTGTCCCATGTGTAATTATTGTTTCCTTATATGTGATTACCATTTGAAAATTGTTGTTTTTCTAATTTTTATTGCTAACTTTAAAAACATAGTGTCTCTAACACACCAAAGACTGTTGATTCGCGACATTCTTATAAAGTGAAGCACCAATCTGCACCGGAACAGTGTGGTGGAGTATGCTTTGGGTCTTCTCAATAATATCGAAAGACTTTGTTTGTTAGCGGGCCATTAGTGGGTTACAGACAATAACATACTAGATACTTATTTTTCTCTTGAAAAACACAAAACTTTATTTTCAATTTCTAACTAAGCGTTTACCCAAAGCTTAGAAATGAAAATACGTTATAGTTTAGAGATACCTAATTCAAAAAAATATTATAGACTTTTAATTTAATGCAAAGTATCTAATAGAGTGCATCGATCATCTAATAGTTGCATTCGCAATTTCATGTCACAAAATAAAATAAGTTATGTGAGTTTTTTCTTACCTTCATGCCGGGATAGAAACCTCCCATTAAGGCCATAGATAAGATGAAATAAGCCATGGCAAGGTTCCGGTTACATCCAGAATATGAAGCCAGGATTATACAAATGGCAGGACCAGTGGCGGCTGAAATAATATAAAAGATATACATTTAAACATTGAAAACACGATTGTATATAGGTATAGTGCTGAATATATATTTTAAAGGGGCTGGAAACAAGCCTGAGCGATGTAGGTAACCGATCATGGTTGTTATTATACGTATACCTATAAATAACAAATATAATCTTAGGAATTCCGATTGCAAAAAATTTAAATGGTTTTGAAAAAAATATGCACATGTTACTTAAGTGGGGTACTTTTTTAATACTATAATTATTAACTGGATAAACAATTACTTAGCCGATTTAGTTCATGTTATTATCGGTTTCATTTAAATCATTTTTGGAAAGGTGTACAAATTTGAGCTAAAAATGTATAACAATGCATATAGGTATATTGTAGGATACATTACACAACCCAACATGTTGAATCAAAATAGTTTCCTATTAAGAAATAGCCTCTACAAAGCGAAATAATATGGGTCAGTTAGAGTATTCGATTTTCTTTTCTCATTAATGAAGTTAATTCTACTGCAATTGCACAGTCGGAAGCGCCTTTTATTCCACAAAGTCCATCGGGAGATTGGAATTGTTGCAATCAAATAAAATACTATTGAATTGTTGTTGGATTTTTCATTGCAATACTCACGTAATTGTTGTAGTGAGAGATACTACAAATAAATGGTGAAATAAACTACGAACCGAGAGCCTAGTGATTAAGAATTCAGCTTCCTACTCGAGGTGTCCGGGTTCGAATCCCAGGGCACGCAATATTTACTTTTGGCAGTTATGTGCATTTAAATATTAATCGCTATAACAACGAAGAAAAACATCGTGAGGAAACCTGCATACTGGATAGTTTGCAATACTCATAGGTGTGCGTAGTCTGCCAATCGGAACTTGGCCGGCGCGTGAAGAACTTTGGCCTTAATTTTCTCATCATGACAAGAGACCCATGCTCAATAGTGGGCCATGTTGGAGATGATGATCATATGAAGATGAAATTGGAATAGTTACCGATAGTTGTGTGGATGATTCTGCCAGTCTTGATAGTGTGCCAGCCTTTCTTGATACAGAGGTCACAAATATACCCAAATACGAAAGAGCTGACCCACATAGCCATGTAAGGAATGGCTGTGAGTGTACCTGTGGTCGCAATATTAAATTTAAGCACATCGTGGGAATACTTCGGAAGGTCTGTCACCATTGTATAGTAGCCCCAATCGTGGCCAACCTGGAAGAAGAAAAGCTATTGAATACATATTTCAAGGAGGGTAGATGTTACAAATACATTTTTCATCCAATGATTTGAAAATTGGGGGCTTAATTTTATGCTACGGTTGATTTCTGTTATGTACCTATCTTTATCCAACTGTCAATGACATTCGACAACTGTCGATTTCAAAAAAGGAGGAGATTCTCAATTGTCAAGATTTCTTTCACAGGCTAAACCGATTTTGATAATGCTTTTTTATTCCAAAGCTTGTGCTCGTTGTATAATCCCTTGAAAGAAACTACTGGCAAACTGAGCTATCTCTGATTGTCGATGTTGAACTTGTTTTCATAGTATTAGCAATAACGTTTCCATAAACGAAACTACTAAGCAAGGGAAATAATAAAAAAATTATAAGAACCAACTTCACTACCTAAATTATAAATTATTTATTATTATTGTGCTTGCACTTAGTCCGGTATTATTTTAAGTCTATGACGTATTAAATACTTCACTTCATAACTTTATAGTGAGGCCGCGCTAACTATGGTCTAAGATCCGAATCTAAGTCGACATTCACCGGCTTGATAATAGAATCAAATTTATTTTATAATAAATTTCGTATCTTAGAAAATATATTAAAAATGGGTTGACAACAAAAATCCTGGACAGAATATTTTTAATTATTTTTTAAAAAATAATTTTTCAAAAATATTGCATGATGAAGATAATAATAAAATTTTATACTGGACTTAAAGTATAGAACATATAGAATAAGACTAAGGCACTTCTCACACTACGCTATTTATTAGCTACGCGACTGCAACGCAATCCAAAATTCGTTGTATCTGACACTTCTCACTGACAGGAGACGCATCGTAGACATATCGCTTTCATACATTGACAAGATCCGAGTCGCTTGCAAATAGCGTTGTGTGAGAAGTGCCTTAACCCTCTGTGGGCGTGAATGCATAAGGGCTCATTCACACGAGGACGAATCGTCTTTTTTCACGAATCGTCTTTTTTCACGATTCGTTATTTTTTTGACGGCGGCAATGCTTTTTAAATACTCATGTTCACACGCTTGACGAATCGTGAAAAAAGACGAATACGGATACGTCTTTTAGAAATCACGAATCGTGAATGTTTTATGATTATGACGGATACGTCTTTTAGAAATCATGAATCGTGAATGTTTTATGATTACGACAGATCCGTTGTAGTATTCACGTCCATTGTGTTTCTGAACCAATCTGAACTGAGCTAAATCACGAAATAAATGTGAACTTCAATGCGGATATTTTGACGAATCGTGAAAAAACACGATTCCGTATTCAATGTGAACATCCATCCGTCAAGACGTATCGTGTTTTGTGCCGAATCGTCAAAGACGTATTCCGTGGGAATGAGCCCTCAGTCTTAAAAAGGTAAAATCTTACGGCTCATTCACACGAGGACGAATCGTCTTTTTTCACGAATCGTCTTTTTTCACGATTCGTTATTTTTTTTGACGGCGGCAATGCTTTTTAAATACTCATGTTCACACGCTTGACGAATCGTGAAAAAAGACGAATAAGGATACGTCTTTTACAAATCACGAATCGTGAATGTTTTATGATTATGACGGATACGTCTTTTAGAAATCACGAATCGTGAATGTTTCTGAACCAATCTGAAATGAGCTAAATCACGAAATAAATGTGAACTTCAATGCGGATATTTTGACGAATCGTGAAAAAACACGATTCCGTATTCAATGTGAACGTCCATCCGTCAAGACGTATCGTGTTTTTTGACGAATCGTCAAAGACGTATGCCGTGGGAATGAGCCCTTACACTTGTGAGATTTGGCATAATTTACGACGTATAGGAATACAGAAAGTCAAATCGTCACGTGGGATTTTATCCAACGATTTCTTGTATTTTTTGACAGACTAATAATTTATATGGAATCTACCTTAGCATAATTATTTATAAAATAATTACTCAATGGACTGATATTTTCACTGTCCGTATCGTTCGACTGTCATAAATATAAAGTCATTGCTAAGTTAAGCTCACCCACATCAATGTCTAACATGGATTGCTTCCTACATACATTCATATAAAACTCCGTTCACGTTTGATCTGAAAATTGTTATAATTGCGTGGCATACAAATGTCAGCTTCCAATGTGTGCAATTAAATAGATTTCAGATTGACTGCGGGACCTAAAAATGTCTTTATTAAAGGAGTTGTTTCAAAATGTATGGAGCCCCGGCCACCTCTTTGTACACCATACTAAAATATGGAGAACCGCAATTCAAACAGTTTTTAACTATCCAATCACTTCAAATTGGTTTAGTTTTTTGGTAAAACAAAAAATATACAATTGAAATTGCAACACAAAAACAAAAATCCGTCATGGCGGTAAGCTGTCATCACATGTCACGTTGGTTGATTTGATTGAAGTTTGACATATACGAGTATGTATAGTAAACCAACCAACTTAAGATTGAAACGAAAGAGGCGCTGTCGGACGCATTTGACATTCATTTGACCAATCATTGCACACTAGTAACTGACAGATGAATGACCACAACGTACTTATGAATGACTTTTCGTTAGTTCCAATTTTTGCCATTTCAGAGATAAGTTGGGCGCATTGTACCTACATTTCTGTCATATTAAAGTGACAGTGTGACAGTAGACAGTTATGTCAAATTGGTAAGACGCCATGTTGAAACTTGATAAAATTAAATGATAAATACAATTTTTGTACCAGAAAAGTATGCATTTAGGTAATTTATCTTTATTTCTCCCGAATTCCATGGATTTTTCTCGATTTTTCGAGGTACTGTACATATAGTGGGCCGGATTTGTAACATCTCCTTTTGCTTACAAACTGAATTGAACTGTGAACACAGGTACCTATTTAGTTTGGTTTTGGCGGAGATTGGCAATTCCATAATGCTCGGCTACTCAAGTAGGTATAGATCGATACCTACTTACTCGAACTCAAACGGTGATATGCACTGATCACTATCACACTATTTATGTTATTTTTTATGGAATTAAGATAGCAAACGTGCATGCAGCACCACCCTTCCGCTGCCGCCCATAACAACTGTGACCGACGTAGAACTAGACTCAAAGGGACTAGGATGGTTAGTCCAGTTAGTAGATGGTGTTAGAATATTAGTTGTTAATATTAGTTTGTTAATAAGTGTGAGGACAGGGACTGTTAGTGATTTAGTCCTGTTAGTTAATGTTACGTAGTAATAGTCCAGTTAGTTATTGTTAGTATGAGTCTCGTTCTGATTCGATCACAGATACTTTGCTACCCCTGAGGGCTGAGATGGTCGCCTCTAAAAAAGTGCAATTTAGAGATTCCTACGACGAATAAAAATGAATCGCTTCGTCGAATTGAACGTACCTTGTGATTAGGTAGGTATCTTTAATATAAAAAAACAAGTTACGGGTTATAATGACATTTTTTCTGCGGCATCTGTTTACATTTATTTAATTGCATCAAGATTATGAACACTGATAATAATAATTATTTTGCTTTGCGTAAGTATTTGCGTGTATGTTTAACAAAACAAATGAAACACGGTAATGCTAAAGATCCAAAAATAAAAAAGATACTGAAAATTCCGAAACTTTACTATTTCAAATGGGTGAAATATATTCGTGGATATTTTTATGCGTAAGGCCCTTCTCACACTACGCTATTTATTATTTAGGCGACTGCAACGCAATCCAAAATTCCCTGTATCTGACACTTTTCACTGACAGGAGACGCATCGTAGACGCGTCGCTTTGACAACACTACTTTGACAACATCCTAGTCGCTTACAAATAGCGTTGTGTGAGAAAGGCCTAAGTTTAAACTGTACCTACACTCTTCCCGATAAGTACCTACATAGGTAGGTAGGAGAATTCCCTATCATTCCTGTAGGTCATTTGAAAGTAATTGCTTCAAAGCGATAAGATTAATTGTAAATAAACAATTTTAGTATATAGAATCCACGAGTATTTTTATAAAAATTCTATATACCTGTAAATGTAATGTAAATCTAATTTTGTAATTTTTAAAACACATTTCTATTATAAGTAGACTAGCTGACCCGACAAACGTTCGGAGGAGTATGGTAACTAACATTGTGACACGAGAATTTTATATATCCATACTAATATTATAAATGTGAAAGTCTGTCTGTCTGTCTGTCTGTCTGTCTGTCTGTCTGTGACGTTTTCACGGCTAAACCACCGGTGCGATTTGGATGAAATTCGGAATGAAAATAGTTGATGACCCAGAGTCACATATAGGCTACTTTTTTTTTCAAAAATCAACCCCTAAATGCTTGAAATGGGGATGAAAGTTTGTTTGAAAAATCTAAACCGCCTGACCGATTTCGATGAATTTTCCCAGGAAGATAGTTGATGACGTACCTTCTTCCCCACTTCCCCGGTTCGCGATATAAACGAATTCCACGCGGGCGAAGCCGCGGGCAAAAGCTAGTAAGATATTAAAATATTGTGACAAATGGAGACTTTCTTAACTGTAACTATGTGGATTTACATCAAAAGTTAAGTAGGTACCTAAAATGACAATACTCAGAGAGTAATGGTGATGTATTCCAAAGTATTGAATGCACCTACTAACGAACTAAATATTTAATATTCTAACACCGTTTGCAAATTGACTAACCATTTTAGTCCCCATGTAAGTCTTGTTCTGTGCAGAATACATGAGTGATAGCAGATATATTATGCTCCGTTTGCTATCATAGTTCCATAAAAAATCAACAAACTTTCAAAGCCTATTCTTTCTCTTCTTAAGGACTCTTCCACTGCAGGTTAGTTATAATAAAAAATAACTTACGGCTGCAAATACTAGAGCCCAGACAGGCGCTGACCGTATGATCGCCTTCCAGGGTACTGGATCTTTAGCAGACTTGGTCTCAGCTGTAGTCACATTGTTATTCAGATAAGTGAGCTCCTTCTTCGATATGAAGGGATGAGTGTTCGGTGAACTGTAGCAGAGGAGACTCTGGAAAGATTTCATATTAAGATAATGTTCGGGAGTCTGAGTAAGATCTGAGTAAGCGTATGATTTTTAATACACCTTAAATTTTTAGACAGACGAGTTTACATTGTTTTGTTAAAATAAAAAAATTACTTTATTTCTTATTTTATTTCTTATATTTATTATATTTTCTCACCTTATAGCAGCATTTCTTTCTATCTTTTTTAATGTAAGCTGCAGTAAGATTTTATACAGTATCGTAGCATTTTATATGATGTGATAAAATTTTATAATAATTTGCTCCGAGCCTTAATTACAGGTAAGTACCTGCTCGTGCAGTCAGCTGCTAATGAGTTGAAGCCTTATATAATGTTCCATTAGCAGGCACGTACGAATTAAACATGTCGTAAGTTGAAGATTAACTTACCCACAAAATAAACCACAGGATGCCGAAGCCACCGAAGAAATAGAATACGTAAGCCCAGTCTCTGCCGTCGGCTAGTAGGATGCCTGACATGAATGAGCCAAATATGTTGCCTATTTGAGCTCCGCCAAATACCAGAGCACCTTGTGTCGAACGCTCATGAGGAGGCACCCATCTCGCCAGCATAATCATAAGTGCAGGCATCGTAGGACCCTAAAATTTACAAGTTACCGCGATGATTATTTTTATTACAACGAATTCTTTCATGGCATCTTGTTGTCAGAAATAAAACGTACCTGCGTTGTATTTTTGGTAACACTTCTAAAAGAAACGTATTTCAAAACTAGTTAATTAAAATAAAAAACAATGTTTTTTTTTCAAATAGGAATACCTAATACTTTTAATAAAAAACACGGACGTAGATGAAATAAAACAAGTAATTTACATTGGTGATAAATGTATTATGATGTTATCAATTTACTTAAGTGAATAATGAATTCTGGCTTCTTTAGTGCCCCTTCAAATCTTGATACTAGAATTATTCAAGATTTAAATTAAGTGTAAAATCTGCCAACCAGCATTTATTCGCCCCGGTGGACTTTAATATCATCCTAAAAACTGCAGATCGAAGCTTTGCTGCGAGATTTTTCTAAATTAGATTATAAATGTTATTACCTCTCCCATACCTTGCAGGACACGCAGTATAAATAGCCAAATTGCACCACCCGTTCTTATAACAATTGGAGTTAAGAAAGTGAATAGGGCCGTACTGAGAAGTCCAAGGCCCAAGGTCCATTTGCCACCAAATTTCTCAGCAAGATATCCTCCAGGGACCTGCGTGGCAGCGTAGCCGTAATAGAAACCGCTGAGAATAAGTCCTTGTGTTTCCTCGTTCCAGTTGAAAGTTGCATACTGAAATATTAAATGGATATTTATTGTAGATGTGACACAGCAGCTGTTTGGTTTCGATACATTTAGAAGAACTGGGTCTTTATACAGAAACAAAACTTTATACTTAAATCTTCATTCATATATATTTTGCTACTCCTTTCCTCTTAAATGATGTGGAAGAATCAGAAAACCTTTGCTTCATATAATTCAATTCTTGGAATGTTCAACAATGCGATTGTTAGTTTTATGAGTAACAGTTTCCTTTAGAAACATCTACTGGGAAGATTTAGTTGAAAAATTCAATAGCTTACAGGTTTCAAAGTTTTCGTCACATTTCCAACAATGACGTCGTTCGGGCAGGCGTCCGGATCATAGTAGGTTTTATTGTCGCTTCTAGTTTGGTTGACCATCTGTGTAATGGCTAAGTTTAGACACACTCTCATTGTATATGCATTGCAAACTCCTAGAAGTCCCATCACACCGAGGACATATCGCTGCGGGATGATGCAACCTGATGGTAAGAAATAATTTATTTCAACAATTGAAAATAGTAACCTTGGGCCATATTATGAACTCTTAATTCCAGACAGTTTACGTTCACAACGCGTGGGTATCGTTGAATTCGTCAGAACTGTGAAAGTGTCATAGGCTATATGAATTTTCAAAATGGCGCCCGAAAGTGGAAGAAAAAGAGGGGATAATCTTGAGTTTTTTTGTTATCTTAGCAATATGGGTATCAAATGAAAGATCGTGAAAAGACCTTTTCAAAAATATATCATATAACGTTAAGGCACACGTTTTAACAGAAATTGTCAAAAACCATCCCAAAAAGTAGAATTTTTCGGTGAAAACACTAAAAAGTCTGAAATAAAAATATTATTATAAAAACAAAAAACCCGAGTGCTTACAAAAGAACTCAAAAGAAAAAAACAAGTGTCACAATATCAACATAAAATACTTCATGGTGCTGCAGGCGGGGACAAACTATACTGCTACCTACGGGTAAAAAAAGATTTACCTATCACAAGTACTACGTTTGTCCCCGCCTGCAGTACCATGAAGTATTTTATGTTGATATTGTGACACTTGATTTTTTCTTTTGAGTTCTTTTTGTAAGCAGTCGGGTTTTTTGTTTTTATAATAATTTATCAAAATTGGTTGCTATAAATAAATTTTGCAAACAGTAGGTACAATACACTACATACAAAAAAATCCACCGGCATTGTTTAAGCTTCAACAAACTTTAGTGAATAAAATATACTATGTCATTGTCGAATAAGAATAGCAAACATTTACTCAGTAGAGAAATCTCGCTACCATTGTTATGTTAATTCTCTAGAACACATTAAATATTCCCGCGACACAATTATGTATCTATGATACTTTACAATACCATACTACGAGTAGGTTAAGTAGTAAAGTGATTCACGTAATATGCATGCATCAAGCGGCGAACAAATGTTTGCACTTTTAATAAGGCATGAGAAATTGTGACCAAAACTTTTATACAAATAAGTAAATAAAGATTATGAAAACACACTCATACCATGGCATTATACTTGAGCTGCCAAGAATACTATCACTTACGTTTGCTCACAGTTTAAACCAACAATATAATCATAATTGGGACTTTTATTGTATTAATAGGTAGGTACTTCGATTAAATTTATTTTTGCAGCGACGAATAAAGTTCCGTCTTAGTAACCACTCGTGCATCTTTTGTTCCCACGTGCTATTAAGAAACGTAACTCTAATTGCTTATCTTAATATCGAATTACACCTCTGGAAAATTAGGATAAAAAGATTTGTTTTAATGTATGTTTTATTTTCTTATTTTGTTGATACGTGATTAGATATTAGAGATTAATACCGGCTTTTTTATACCATAATTCATGTCGGAAGAAAATTGACTACTAAGTAGTTTAGGGGAATATTGTTAAAGATTTGACATCATTAATTATAATCACAACTACAAAAAGAGCCATTTAAAATATTTTATTCAAATAAACAATCGTGGTTCACGCACCAACGTATACCACCGAGAATTTAATTCGATTGCTAACGCACTTAGTATCGCGACATCGTGAGAAAGTCTGTGTGGGAAGTAACTTCTACTTCGAAATCGGATCGTAAAACTAGAAAATCAAGTCGGCAGTGTCGGCACCCATTGTTATCTATTCTGTTTCGAATAGACTATCAATAAATCACTGAGATTGACGGATTTATGTCGACGTGAATTTTTGATTAGTCCATCATTCTGTCCATCGTGATTACGAGTCAAATGAATTCAAACCACGCTAGAACGTTCGAAATAAAATAAAAAACTATTTTGTAGTCCCTGATGCTCATAGATTCGTATATGAAGCGCTCATTAGATTGGCGGCTTGTGTCGATCTTAATTCATCGAATAAGCGAGATCGTATCGTTAGCTATACTTACTACGTTCGCGTTCCATATGGAATTCGTTTTAAAAGCATCTCACACAAATGCCAGCTTTCTGTTATGTATGTAACCTTTTTGGTATTTTTATTATTATTTTTATTACTGACGGCTGATGTCACTGGCTTTTGTTCCGTAATAAATATGTATGGAATAGCATGTATTTTTATTGCTGAAATGAATTAAGGCAATTTTGGTTGGCTAATTAGCGCAGACTTCTCAGTGGCGACGAGGATACAGTGTGTATTTAAGAAAATGTCGATAGCAGCAATCGGGCCGTTCTGCAGAGTTAAAGATGACTGGGATTCTTATATTGATCGATTAGATCAATATTTTATAGCAAATGATGTGAAGCCAGCGGTGAAAGTGGCCACATTGATAACTGTAATTGGAAGTGAAGCATATGAGCTCATGGTAAATCTTTTTACGCCAGATAAACCATCAGCGAGGTCGTATGAGGACCTAGTTACATTGATAAAAAATCATTTACAACCGAGACCCAGTCTATTATCAGAGCGGTTTAAATTTAGGTTGCGGTTTCAAAAAGAGGGAGAAACAGTGGCAGATTACTTAACGGAATTAAAAAAAATGTCAAAGGACTGTCGGTTTACAGGAGACAGCTTGAAAGAAAATTTGCGGGATCAGTTCGCGTGTGGTTTACTCAACGACAATATACGTCAAAGGCTGTTTACGGAAGATAATGTAAACTTAGATACCGCTTATAGAACCGCAGTGGCCATAGAGGCAGCAGAGAGGCAGACGGCATTAGTGGAGGTGCACAAGAAAAGAGGTAGTGCATCAGAAACGGAGACTTCGTTGTATTCAGTAGTAAACGAAATTAAAAAAGAACACCGGGATAAGGGAGCTAACTGGCGTAAATCAGTTGACAGTCACAGAACGGATGACATCGGACGGGTTCAAGAACAGCAGAATAACTGGAGGTTGCGTACGGGAGCTGTTGCTAACATGAGGAAGTACAACGTGGGTATGATAAGCTTCATGTCACAACAAAAAGACTCCATACAATGCCTTGTGTGTGGGGGTCAGCACGAGGCTAAAATATGCAAATTTAGATCATATATTTGTCGGGTTTGCAACCGAAAAGGGCATTTAAAAAGAGTTTGTCCTAATCTACAAAGAAGTTCTGCGCTATTCAACATGACGGAACATAGCGTTGGGGCGGTTGATAGTGAGGAGAGCAGCAGCGAGGTGAATAACTATTCAATTGTCATTCCCATATTAAAATATTTTGCACCGTATACAGTAGAGATTAGTATTAATAACTAGAGAACCGCCCGCGCTTCGCTTCGGGACCCGTAGGTAACAGCCGCGTAGGTCCCGCTCCCGTAGGAATTTAGGCTAAAAAGTAGCCTACTACTCGCTCTCTTCACTCCACCCTGTCTGAGGTGTGTGGAGCCCTCGGGACAGTTAGTTCCCCTTTGGGGGTGTCTCTCGCGGCCCGTTAAAACGGGCCGGTTCTTGGGCTGGGCCCTAAGGCCCTTGGTTGTCCATCTGTGGTTAACCAATAGGTCAAGTCCGGTGTGTGGTGTCCTTTTTACAGGCCACAGAGTCTTAAACGGGATGGGGTTCATCTTCGCGCCGCCCAGGCGATCGAGGCCCTACCGGGTGAATCCCGCTGGTGGGAAGCCCAGCAGGAGCCGATCAGCGCCGGGCGACGACTTACGAAGCCCCAGTATCAGTCGCGCGGGAAGGCCCAGCGGTCCGGTGGACGGGTGTGGAGCGGCGCCAGGTCCTGCAGATGCGGGAACCGCGACGCGTCGACACGCCCGAACATGTTGCGTGCCAGTCTCTCGATGAAGTCGTCCAGGGTCTCGACTCGAAGGTCCCTCTGGTCCGCTGGCACTATCCTGTTGGCTGAGCAACTTGCGGACATCAGACAACAGGATAGTGCCAGCGGGCGGGCAGTACACTGAATACAGCCGGAGCGGGGAGTTCTCGAGGCAGAGCTAAAGTAGCCTATTACATTTGCCTATGACTTAAGTAAATTACATGTAGTATTTGATAGCGTAATTCAGAACTTGCAAATGAATTTTATTACCGCCATCTATTAACAACTCCGAAAATGAATATCTAGCAACTAACAAAACATCGATCTTCCCATGGGAATGGGATGTTTTTCCGCGGTAAAAAGTAGCCTACGTCACTCTCCACCCTCCTAACTATCCCCACACACATAAACCTTACCATATAATAGCTTTGTTGCGACGTGAAAGCGTCACAAACAAACAAACAAACAAACAAACAAACAAACAAACAAACAAACAAACACACTTTCACATTTATAATATTAGTAAGGATAAGGATTGTAATTTAACTATGGAGATTGATACAGGGAGTGCCATATCATGTATAAGTAAAGACTGCTTCGAAAAATTTTTTGCTACATGTAATTTAAGTAAGAGTACTCTTATAGAGAGAGCTAGAGCGTTATTATACAGGTGAAGTTGTGGAACCGTTGGGAAAGTTCTCACCTTTAGTCAGATTTAGGTTCATTATAGATTGACGGCAAGAATTTAAAATGCCGTAAGTAAATTTTGCTTACAAGCTAAATTGAACTGTCAGTCTGTGAGCATAGGTAATAAATTAGTTTTTACCGGGGACTGGCAATTGGCAATTCCATATTCTCGGCGACTAGAATATAATAATAACTAGGAACAATGGTTTAATTGCTCTTCGAAGTAAAAAAAAATGCCACTAAACCGCTACCGACCGCGCTTGTCATAATTGTTCAACTACGAGTAGGTACATAGGTACATTACTTTAATATTGGTACATTTTTAAGCTATTGCATAGCTTTTATCGCGGGCCTTGGGCGCGGGGACCGAATGCAAAAATTTCGTAACGAAATAGTAGATTGTATGACAAGGGTGCAAAGTAATATTTTTTCGGCGAAGGCGTTTTTTGAATCCAGAGCGAAGTGAGGGATTCTAGAGTAGAATCCCGAGGGTAGCGAGGGATTCTTTAGTAGAATCCCGAACGTAGCGAGGGATTCAAAAAACGCCCTCGCCGAAAAAATATATTATTCGGGGAAAATTATTCATTCTCGAGGGCTTTCGTTGCATGCGTTGCGAAAACGATTCAAGATACCAAAGATATAATATGTATGAAAGAATTATTCCTCTTGAAATTATCTAAAAAAATGTCCACGACAGTATATGTCTATCTTTTAAGATTAACACACTAGAACCCTTTTTATGGTAATCAAATTTGGTCGAACCCACTGTCATACCAAACTTGCCGCGTTTCCAAGTTTAATCTGAATTAATCTTGCTGTGATCCTTTGCTACTTTGCTATTATTTTGTCGTAAGCTTTATTTGTAAGTTTAATTTAATTTAACCTCAATTAATTTTGGTGATAGTTTATTATCTTCCCGAAATTCCTACGGGAGCGGGACCTACGCGGTTGATACTTACGGGTCCCGAAGCGAAGCGAGGGCGGTTCGCTAGTTTTAGATAATGAAAGTACTTAATAAATAAATTTATCCTATAAAATGTAGAGTTTTTGTCTATTTTTGTGTGCCTTATTGTTTCCGCTACTCTAAGAAAAGGCTTAAAATGAGTTTTTAACCCCCGACGCAAAAAGAGGAGTGTTATAAGTTTGACGTGTCTCTCTCTGTGTGTGTGTGTGTGTGTCTATGGCATCGTAGC
Source organism: Hesperia comma (assembly GCA_905404135.1). Taxonomy (NCBI): domain Eukaryota; kingdom Metazoa; phylum Arthropoda; class Insecta; order Lepidoptera; family Hesperiidae; genus Hesperia; species Hesperia comma. Next base: position 12,091,263 of record FR990023.1, read on the forward strand.
TCCCAAACGGATGCAGCGATTTCAATTTTTTTTTGTATTAAAAGGTACTTACGGGCGCGTGTTTTTAGATATGTTTGATGAAAATCTCCTATCTCCTATCATAGCTCCCGAACGGATGGAGTGATTTCAATTTAATTTTTTTGTATTAAAGGAGAGTTACGTTTGCGTGTTTTTAGATATGTTTGATAAAAATCGGTTGAGCCGTTTAAAAGTTGTAGGGGGTGAAAGCGGGGAAGAATTGTCACACTGTCTCTTTGTGGCATCATAGCTCCCGAACGGATGAAGCGATTTCAATGTAGTTTTCTACCTATTTCTACCTACAAAAAGTATAAAATAAAAAAAATTATTAGAAATTTAAAAAACCCTTGACACTAACATTTAAAAAGTAAAAAATAATAACTCTAAAAATAATACGTCGCGTTAGGGAACCGCTCCAAACCTAACAAGCAAGGCAAATTAATTCATGAATAGTTAGGAGCGGTCCCCCCACGCGACGTATTATTTTTAGAGATATTATTTTTTACTTTTTAAATGTTTGTGTCGGGGTTTTATAATATTTTAACTACTCATCATTATTTTTCATTTTATTACAAATAGCTTTTGCCCGCGACTTCGTTCGCGTGGACTTCAGGTTCGTCCCGTCTTCTAGTAATAAGTAAGAAATACGGTAACTAAGCACTGCAGAGCCCTAATCATAGGCCTATAGGTAGCTACTGCAGTATGCTCCTATAAACTACATTTAACGATCTTTTTCCTTCAGCATAAACATGCAGATTCTTCGCTTTGGAAACACGTGAGCAAGCCACATAGAGCTGACCGTGAGAAAAACATGGCGTGCCCAAATGTAGGCCTGCTACCTTCAAGGTTTGACCCTGCGATTTGTTGATCGTCATTGAAAATGCGACTTTTAATGGGAACTGCAGGCGTTTAAAATTGAATGGCAAGTTGTTGGGTATGATTGGGATGCGCGGTATAAGAACATTGTCTCCCTTGGCTTCTCCAGTTAAAATTGTAGCCTTCACTATATGCCTTCCTAATTCGGTAACTCGCAACCGAGTACCGTTGCATAATCTTGGCGCATCCAGGTTACGCATTAACAAAACGGGTACACCTACCTTTAATTCCAACTTGTGTGATGGCACCCCGGACAACTCTAAAGAGTTTAGGAACTCTACGGGATAACTTGTAGTGTCATCGGATGACATAACTGTGTCAATGGAATTATACACTGATGTTTCGCTGTTTATTTCGGCCAAGATTTTTTTATTTATTTTCGCAACAGTCTCATTTTTTGGTGCCAATATGGTTCTTTCACACAACCAATTTTCGTCAAGAATATTTTGTTGCAGATTCGGAAAAACTTGTTCAATAAGTTCGTTTTCTGTCTCCACAGCATGACAAAATTGCTGTGTAAAAAGAACCATACCTTCTTGGTCGGTGTTTAGGTGGCCTTCACCAATTTCTAGCAGTTTTTGAGCATATGCTCCTGATTCGACATCGCTGAATAACTGGACTCGCATGTTAGTGGTAAGATAAAGCTTTTCAACTTTAGACCACAGATATGAGGCTTTTAGACATGCGTTAATTTCATCTGCTGCAGTGCCTCTCTCGATAACAGGTAAAGTCTGTCTAAAATCCCCTGCCAATAACACTACCACACCACCCATCAACTTTCGATTGCTGTGAATATCTTGTAGACAGCGATCAAGCGCCTCAATGGCGCGTTTGTGTGACATAGTGCACTCGTCCCACACGATCAGCATACATTGTTGCAAGAGGGCGCCACGGGCACTGCTCTTACTGATGTTGCACGTTGGGGTTTCTTCGCTCACCAGATTAAGAGGTAATTTAAAAACCGAATGTGCCGTTCGTCCACCGCTCAGCAATGTTGCAGCGATCCCAGAGGAAGCCACCGCTAATGCAACTTTACGGTCCTTACGAATTTTTGCTAGAAGCAAATTAAGCAAAAATGTTTTACCTGTACCGCCCGGGGCGTCAAGAAAGAAAAGGCCGCCTTTGTCAAGCTCAACTCGTTGTAATATTTTGTTATAAATGTTTTTTTGTTCGGGTAGCAGGCGTGGTTCAGTTTCGCTGACCTGAGCGTCTAATAAAGCAATATCGTAGCTTAGCTCTTTGATCAAATCGGTCGACAACTCTCCTCGACGCTCTGGTGTAGGCATACCGAAGTCAGACAATTTCTTACCGGAAATCGTTATTATTTTGTCCTCTATATGTCTCAGTGCTTCATTGAAACATAGATCATTGTTGACTTGATCCATCCTTTCAAATCTATGCAAGATATCCTCCGATAATGCAGATTTATACTTATCCCATAGTTGAAGAGGATTGGATAAACCGCAAGTGCATATCAATATTGCAAATAGTTCTCTTATTTGTGAAGGAGAGCGACACAGCACTGCCTCTTCCATTGTGGCATCCCAGTGGTTGTCATCTTCCAACAACCCCAACTTCTCACACGCTTGTCGAAAAGTTTCAAGTTCTTGGCCGTCAACTGTTTTTAGATCCAAAAAGCTAGTGGGGCCCTGTACTACATTCAGCAGCATTCGCAAACAGTAACATTCGAAGTTACTAACATGCACTGTGTAAATGCGCCCAAGAGCATCTCCTGCCTTCACACCTGGCCAGCCGTCGACAGGTGTGCCTTGTAAACGACGTTTCCATTCTTTCGACGACACGTTCCATGTATAGTAGCGGGGTACGTCAACATAAAGTAATGTTTTTGCAAATGCGTCATTTTGGCAAAGCAGGAAAAATGCAGTTAGTGTCGTCTTAGGTGGTGCGGCCATTCTCTCTCTAAAATTGTTTTCAGTGAAGTAAATCCGCTGACCATTAGGCAGATGAACCGCAAGGTGAGTGACTGTTGGGTGTCTTTCATGCAGAGGCAGACCCAAGATCCGCCACGCTGCTTCGTTACTACTAACATATCTACCGGCTCGATACGTTTGCACCTCATCTCTCGGGTCAATATTAACATTCCCTTGCTGTCGAATGTTAAAAATAGCCTGGTCGCTGCCTTTGTTTATATATTTACAAATATATTTTATCGCCTGTACCGTATTGCAGAACTCTACATTTATGTGACAGTTATAAATTTTAGACAGAAGAGGAGAATATGGGACAATCCAGCTATTGTCAACCAATACTTCCTGTGTTCCACCTCGGGTTTTTAGAGTTATCGTACGGCCGCCATCTCCTGGTGTTCTACGCCTGTACAAAGGATAGCCTTTGTCGTTAGTTTGAGTATCTTTTAAAAGCGCCCTTGGATACTTTTTGGTGCATTTTCCTTCTTTCATGCATGGTGATGACGGATTTAGTGCACCACAGGGACCGTGAATCATATTTTTGGTTACAGTATCGTAGAGTTTTCGATCACTTTCTGGATTTGGTATCTCCGCACTTATGACTTCATCAATTTGGTTGGGGCGTAATTTTTCCGTCAACCACAGCAGTAAGTGCACGTGAGGCAGACCTCTTTTTTGCCACTCGATCGAGTACATGAAACACTTCATATCTCCAAATATTTTACCTTTTGTAAGTAGAGCAACCAATTTTTGTACTTTTATTTTAAATAACCTGGCTGTTAAGTCATGTCTGTCTGTTGCATTTTGTCCTGGAATGAGCTCTTTAGTAATTTCTGGCCAAGCGGGATTACATGTCATTGTAATAAACAGGTCAGGCCTCCCGTAGTTACGCACGTATGTGAACGCATCCTGCGTGTACTCATGAAGATATCTCGGGCTATTTACAAATGACGATGGGAGTATTACCAATTGACCCAAATTGTTTGGATCTAAATCCGCATCATTCCTGACCGCGTCTTGTAAATGTATATAGTTTTCTGCTCGCAGTTTTGTTTGGTTTAAAGCAATAAACCTTAAGCGCTCACTCTCCACTTTGACATACATGTCCACCAAAAACTGAAGAAAGAGAAGCCTACATCGAAGCAATAAATTAAAATTGTTGCGACGTACCATCATATGATACGCATAAAAGTCTTTGCACGACACTTTTTTGTTCGGTATAGGCTGTTTTGTAACTGGGTTTGTCTGAGGAATATCAAAACTGTACCCCTCTTGTCCTTTCCAAAAAATTATCGGGTACTCGAGAGCATCATAAAATCTATGAGTGTCCGGAACTCTAGTAAGCCGGCCATCGTGCGCCTGAATAACAATGTCCCGAGACGCAGTTTGTTCAGTACTAACTACTACGGCAGCTATTTCGTTTGTGGTCGGGGCATTGAATCGTCTTTCGTGTTCACCACGTGGTACACGATCTGGGTGTATCACGACCTTGTAATTATCGCTAGTCACTCTATCTTTAGCCATTTTAAATTCATGCACTAAAACGTTGTGATCATGTAGAACTTTTTGTATTTTTTGAACTGTGTTTCTTTCCACACCTGGTACGTACTCAGAACGCCTATCAACTTGTGCTTCCTCATCACCCATGAAATAAACTTGCAAAAATTTTGGTTGCGTATTAGCAGCAGGAAGCAAAGAGCCAATTGTGTGGTATATTTGCCCTTGGATTGTAAAAGTCGGGCAAAATCCTGGCATCGACACAATGTTATCAGCTCCAAAAGATGTCATATGGAAGCATGTATTGTATTTTCTTATGTTTTTTAAAAAACGGCGAGACTCATCTGTTTCATTTGAAAAAAGTTCTTTAAGAGGTTCAACAGGCTCGTCTATTGAAGGAAGAACTACTTTTCCTCCCGAACAACACATGCCTGCAGCTTCCTCTTTCCATTTAAGAGCACCGCAAAATCTGCATTCTTTATTCATCGCTTCTATTTTTATAAGCTTGTGGCTTTCGTAATCAAGAGTTTCATCGTACTCAAATGCAGCTTTATCGAATACTCCCCACGCGTTTCTTGTAAATATTAATCGTCGCTGTTGTGCCCTTTCAGCAACAGCGCGTCTGCGAGCTTCAGCAGCTTCAACAGTTTCAGTAGCTCTTTGGGACCTTATGTAATTCGCTTGCTGAAGACGCCGAGCTTGAGACTGTTCGGGTGTCTCAGACGCCCGTTGAGATGCTAGATACTCAGCATGCTGTCGACGTCTATCTTGGGACTGCTCTGGTGTCTCAGCAGCTCTTTGAGCTGCCTCACGCTCTGCTTGTTTAAGCCTTCGCAGTTCGGCTTGTGGAAACGTCTCGTTAAGTCTAGCTACTTTCATAGTTCGAGCTTTATTAGAGCTTTGGGAAAGATTAGACTTACGCTTTCGCGGCATAATTCTTAAGTACGTGTTGTTTCTATACTTCCAAAAAATACAGTACGGTAGTTATTGTTATGATTGTACTTTAATGCAATCCTTGCCTATTTAATTAACCTATCTATATAGTAATTCAATTATCAATGAAGTAATTCGTTATAATTAACCTATTTATATAATTTGTTATAATTAACGGTAAATAACCTATCTATATAGTAATTGAATTATCAATGAAGTAATTTGTTAAAATTAACCTATTTATATAATTTGTTATAATTAACTGTAAGTAACCTATCTATATAGTAATTGAATTATCAATGAAGTAATTCGTAAAATCATCAAATAAAACTTAGCGCAGTTTTTTACAATAAATTCTTTATCAAGATTACAAAAAAAACTTATTCTTTAAAATTAACTCTAAAAAGTATTTTAGGTGGAATTTTCTGAAAAAAAAGCTGGTAGTTTTTAAATTTTTATTTCGCTGTAGATTTATTTGTTTCTTTTCTTTATTTTAAATTACTTGTCAGTATGTCAACGCTTGAAATTGATAAATTGCCTAAATTTTGCTTACTTTTTACCAAAGAACCTTAGTAGAACAAAAATTCGCAAAACGGACACAACCGTCAACGACGTCTGCCCTCACGCGTCTGCCCGCGTTCGGGTCGCGCATTCAGCGATGAGCCACTTCTTCCCCACCGCACCTACCCCGCTCCCCCCACGCCCCGTTCGCCTGGCGTCGCTGCCGGTATTTATCACCGAAACTGTATTTATCGCCGAAATTGCTATGACTCTGCATTTTAAATCTGTGATATCTTCGAAAATATTTATTTAATTTACATGCTGTAAAAAGCCATATTGATCTTTATTAAATGCACAATGTATTTAAGATACTTAATTGGATAAGGATTAATACTGTATTGCTTAAAATCGCTTCGTAAATAAGCCATTATTTCTCGTACAAATTAAAGGATAAAAAATGGTTATTATGGGTTATTCCTAAGAGATAAACATATACCATCACGGACTTTTTTGTAGACCTTTTTAAGTTGTACAATACTGTAGTAAATTGTTTTGATCTATCTTGTAGGATTCAGTCAGCGTTTGCAATGTAAGCGCAAAAAATGTGTTTTTTTACGACCTCACATTAAAAACCTAAAAAATTGTAGCCTATTAAGCTATATTGTGGTAAAGTTTCATTCAAATTCATTCAGTAGTTTTTACGTGAAAGAGTAACAAACATCCATACCGCCCTCGCTTCGCTTCGGGACCCGTAGATATCAGCCGCGTAGGTCCCGCTCCCGTAGGAATTTCGGGATAAACTCCCGATCCCGCGGGATTTTCGGAAAGACAGACTTGTTACTTTTATATTAATATGTTTGTTATGAAGCTATAACCATACGCGAAGAAGGTTTTCCCGCGTAAATTCCGATCCCGCGGGATTTCCGGGGTAAAAAATATCCTATATGTTAATCTAAGTTGCCCTCTATGTGTGTGCCAAATTTCATGAAAATCGGTTCAGTAGTTTTTGCGTGAAAGAGTGTAAATTCCGATCCCGCGGGATTTCCGGGATAAAAAAATATCCTATATGTTAATCTAAGTTGCCCTCTATGTGTGTGCCAAATTTCATGAAAATCGGTTCAATAGTTTTTGCGTGAAAGAGTGTAAATTCCGATCCCGCGGGATTTCCGGGATAAAAAATATCCTATATGTTAATCTAAGTTGCCCTCTATGTGTGTGCCAAATTTCATGAAAATCGGTTCAGTAGTTTTTGCGTGAAAGAGTAACAAACATCCATACAAACTTTCGCCTTTATAATAGTAGTAGGATAGTCAACAAATAACAATCATGCGTGAAGGCGTTTCTACGTGATGTGGGTACAGGATCGCTTTATGGGGAAGGGGAGCTGGGGCATTCAGAGAGTCAGAGAATCCCTTGGGTAGAGATAAATACCACTATTAGTGACTCTATATCATCAAAGTGACTCTATAAAAATTTTAATTTTTGAAAATTGATTGATTACTTAATACAAACGACAGCTTAAAATACCACGAAATTGTCAAAAACTGCGTACCTAATCATTTTCGTAGTTCCGTCCTACATATTCGTGTATTTTGTGCGAATGTGAGTGTGCGCCAAACAATTTTTTGAACAATTACATGTCTTTCAAATGGTTTGAGGTTGCAATTGTCTCCTTGAAGAGTAAATTAAGAGAGAAAATGTTTCTTAGATGCGCATCAATCCATAAATGATAATCCATGAATGAAAGACTCAAGCAAATAAAACTTGACGGTATCTTTTCGTAAAGCTAACTTTAGGTAGGTTAGCTTTACGAAAAGATACCATACCGTTACTGTACCGTTAGATCCTGGTTTTATGTAGTTTGTAATATTAGCTTGGATGTTCAAACTACATAAACCAGGATCTAACTATTAAAACAGATTTGATTCTACTCGTGATTGGTAAAGTTTGTGGTCAAGCTGACTTTCCAAAGATCGTACGGCGCCTAATGACTATAAAAAGCTATCAACAGACTACTGTACGATCGTTAGATCGAGACTCCAGAGACTCTTTAAAGTAGTTTTTGAAGCGTGAAAGCACTCTTGAAAGTGTATCCTGAATGTTCTGCCATATATAACTAATGACGCGACGTTGCTTAAGAAAAATGGTAGTGTGTTCGTGTGGTTGTGTGTGTGTGATTGTGTGTGTTTCATCGCAACTCGTAACTGTCTCACAGTTGGGTTCGGGTTTTCCCTTACAAGTTTTCTGCACGGTTGTACAGACAAACAACCGAAAATCAATCATAATAAATACCCTGGGAGTATAAAAAAATACGTACTGAGACTATTGAGTGACACCTATTCAGACACTAAAATACACCATAAAATAGTATACTTCATCAAAATGTGTGGTATCTGCCTTGTGAGACGTATATTTATTTGCCCAAGATTTTACTATTTTTAGTAAAATCTTTAGACCAAGAATAAAAAAAATCTTAAAATTAAAATTAAAATCTTATCAATCATCGTAAACATAACACCTTCTGTAAATTAATCGTGCAATATTTTTTGACAGCACTAAATAATAGTCCTCGTACATGTGTTTATAAATATGTGTGGTCACGTTCATACTTGTGTACTTGAGTGGTTATTTTATGATTTACTAATTCTACTTTTGAAAATACCTTCCTATACTATAAGATCACTATAGAACAGTAGTAGATACCTTTACTATACAGAGTTACTTCGGTTATTCGTTATTCCCTTAGTATCCCAATCTAATTATTTCGATAATGTCAGTACGTACTACAATAAATTTTGCTTGAAAGTACAATTAGCGAAAAACGTGTTAAATTATTTTAATCTTTATTAAAAATTAGTATATTGATACTTTCTTGGTAACACTTTTAGTTACTTACATGATCGTAATGTTCTGGTCAGACTGTTGTCGTATCTTCTCGGTGGTTCTTTGGTCTTCTGTCCCAAAAGATTGTGCGCCTGCGTTTCATTCAAATCTTCCATTTTGATTTTAATTTAAATATAACTCTATGATTTAATAACTTGTAATGGCTCTTCTGAAAATAAAATATCTACTTCGTTATTATTTGTATAATAAACTTTATCACATGTAGCGATAACAATAATTCGTGATAAGAGTTAAAGTTTAAGAGTGTCTTAAATTAATTGTTAAAAAATACTGATAAAGTTATAACGTACCCAAATTTAATAAGATTATTTAAATTTCCGTGATTATGATGAGTTATTATAAATTGAGTTATGAATTGTTACACTGCTAGATCTTAAAATTAAGCATAATATCACAATATTGCGGAAAAGTTTTAAATCTGAGAATTATAAGTATTAACTTATAGATCTTTTAAACCATTTATAATACAACTGTAACTAATCTATGATGTGATGTCTATAAAATTTATAAAAAACTATAAATGGGGGTTTTTATTATCACATTAGATCTTATTTATGATTTTTGACTGTTCATCTTGTTTTTGATGCGGTCCTCACCATATTGTTTTATTTAAATCATTTCACAAACAAAACTGATATGTTAATTTAAAGAATTTCATCTAAGCATATTGGGAATTACAAGAAGGTTCTCGAAACTCGAAACTAAGAAAAATGAAAAAAAAAAGAATCTAAAACTTGACGTGCATGAGTGTATCAGTGGTACCTTCATGAATAAATCATTTTGAATTTGAAGCAAGGGACGGCTACTTTATTAAGTAGATAGTGTTTCGATATCTAAACTACTCATATTATTAGCGGTAGTCAGAGCCTAGAGTTTACCCGCCATGCTAATTGCTTTAACAGCAAAAATTGTGTTCCAGATAGGAAGGAGGAGCGTCGATTACACTTTTTAGAGACGACCATCTCAGTCTTCGGGGGTAGTAACGAATCTCTAACCGAATTAAAACGAGACTTACAATAACGAAAGGCACTGTTACTACCTAATATTAACCAGAAGGACAACTATCACTTAGGCCTTGTCCTCACTTATTAACAAACTAACCAACTAATATTGTAACACCATCTACTAACTATACTAACCATCCTAGTCCCTAAATTGAGTCTAGTTCTAGGTCAGTCACGATTGTCATGGGTGGCAGCGAAAGCGTGGTGCTGCAGGCTCGTTTGTTACCTTAGTTCCAATAAAAAAGTTGTTTAAGTTTATGTTAATTTGTGATATAGTAAATCTACTAGAGTATTTGGAAGCCTCAAAATCTGCTAATTTTCAAAAACTGTTGTTGATGTCAGAATTAGCGATACAAAAAAAAACAAACCATAGTATAATATTATGACAAAAAATTTGACCTTGAATTGGAGCATATCAAGAACATATTATATTTTTGTTACGATGCTGTTTTGAATTTCAAATTAATTTTGATGCCACATTGCCGGGATTGCAATTACTTATTCCCAAAGCGAAGCTAAGTAGAGTTGCGAGTAAGCCACGCAATTATATTTTTTACTCCTGTTTGCAAATGTATAATGCAAATATAATGGCTTATTATAGTTTAAACTTGCAATAAAAAAATTAAAGATTTTCAAGTTTATTAACATCAATACATTTAACCTTGTTTTAATTTTTCTGACTACAAAAACAATTATTTAATAAAGTTGTTAAGAATCATACTTTTCATAAGTTAAAATAATACATTAATCGTGCATAAACATCCTACTGAAATTGTGCATAAACTCCTTGAAATAAATCGTAGATATTTATAATTGTAGTAAAACTTTAACAATACATAGGTAAATCTGGGAAAAAATAAAACAAAATATAAAAAAATATAAAAAAATATTTTTGTATAAGATCGGTAGTAAGTTACACGCTCATTTATTACTGAAACAGGCATAGATAAAGAAATATAAAAATATAAATGTATTTAAAAAATCTTTACCCAACAAAAACAACACAAAAATAATAATAAAAAACACTTTACCTCAACGTAAAGAGCCAGTCACTAGTATAATTTTTACATTATGTTTAAATCGCGGAACACAATCAATCTTACACACTCACAAGCCAGAGTAAACAGACGTGGTTTGTAGATAGCGCGTTTGACATATGGCGGTTATCACTTGCACATTTATCAATTGGCTGGCAGATCGAAGCCTACGGATACGCGTGGCCAAGTCAAGCACATGGCGAATATTGTCAAGCCGGCGATTAGCTACGTTACGCCAAAACCTACACGAGGTTGATAACCTTGAATGGTTCAGCGCCAAGTACCATACCAGTACCAGTTTAAAATCTGCAGTACCATAATAATATGATACTCGTAATACCGACCACTGCGAATATTATTAGTTTAATTGGTTTATTTACACAGTTTGATGTAGGAATTCCTCGCTATCATGCTCATGTGTTTTGCTGTTTTGTGACCATTATTAACGTATTTGTGACTTCCAGTTGAAGGTTCATGTACAGTGGTGACCACTCACCATGACCACATTTGTCGGTTGTTGATTTAAAATGTGTTCAGTGAATAGACAATAGTATTCTTGCGCATCCATAAAACGTACCTAGTAACATAAATAAAAAGATTAAAGGGTTAAAAAACAAAACTAAAGTTGTACAGTAACATCGTTGTTTTCGTGTGCTCGTGGATTCATTATAGTTACAAAATTTTGTATTTAACCGATAGTAAAACTCGTTTTGCCTATAATATATTCTTTATGTCGCAAACACTGACGCACACTTATACTCACACAGATACACATAATGCGTGTATCTGTGCGCCGTGTATGTGTGTGTACCACACATACACGGCGCACACTTACACTCACACACAAGCGAAACGTTGACTTTTGCGAAATTGTTTAAACTAAAAATATGGGTTGTTGTGGGTAGATTTTTAAACCAATTTAAAAAAATTGAGTTGGAATTATCTGTAGGTACTAATCGATATACTTGCTATTCAAAAACTAAAGTACAGGGAGGTTTTACTATCAATAACTGTATTTGAAACAAAAGTAGTTATACTAAAATTATGTATGTTATGATGTGGTAAACCACAAGACACATTCAAGTAGCAAACAATGAAGAGGAAAAATAATGTTAAACATAGGTATATGTACACTAATAAAGTATTATCTGTAAATGTAATACGAGTAACATAGTTAATAAAAGGTAAAAAAATTAAAAAATTAAAGGTTGATAAAAAGTTACACGCTATTGAAAAAAATAACATTCCGCAATTTTTGGAAAAAATCTTCTATTGCTAAAACATATTTAGGTATTTGGTTAACTGCATATATTTCTCATTGTGTGAATATCCTAAAAAAATTATTTTGTAGTGACCATTTTATGCCGAACAGTGTCAGTTGTCCTTGTTCACTATCGATAAAAGCATGTCTGTAAAACATATTCATAGTTAATGGAATGATTGAATTAAACGGTTAATGTTATTCGAATCATTATTAGCATTGAATTAGTGATTTTTAGTCACATTGCTAATGCCCGGTTCACCAGTACAGCATTCCAGTCCAGCGCTGGAATGCTACTGGAATAATGTGAACCGGGCTGAACCTGCACTGGAATGTACCATTCCAGTGATCAATCCAGTCCAGTCGACTGGAATGGCGGTCTATTTTTCATTCCAGCGCGCCCATTCCAGCGCCACTGGAATAGTGTGAACGGCCAATCCAGTGCTGGATTACACGTTGAAGAGTGAATACGAATTGTTGTTTTTTTGGGATAGGTAATAGGTGGTGACTAATTCCTAATAATGAAGTTAACTGAAAACCAAACTCTTCAGTTTGTTTCTTTGTACAGAGAACATGTATGTTTGTGGGACATTACTTCGGAATTTTATAGATACAAAGACATGCGCCAATCCGCCCTGCAAAATATTTGTGAGGGTATGCAAATAGAAGGTTCTTCTCAAATATCAGAAATCAGCTACTTCTTCTAACAGTAATAATTGAACAGTTTTAAAACAATTTTCAAACTCCTTTCTTGAAAGCATTGTCACTGTAGTGTTACCGATCTACAGCTTTTGAACGACTGGAATAAATGTGAACGATATGATCCAGTCCAGCACTGGACTGGATTACCGCTGGATTACTGGACTGGAATAAATGTGAACCGGGCATAAGTGTGTCTATATTCAAGGCCATATTACACAAAGTTGGCCTAGTGCGGAATCAGACTTAATGTTTTTTGTTTCCTATAATTCATTAACCGCCTTCAAAAATAGGAGGAAATTCTCTTTTCGACTGTATTTTTTTATGTGTGAAGGATGAGGCAACATGCCTTTTTACTGGGTGAACCGATTTTGATCGTTCCTTCTTAATTTGAAAGCTAGTGCTTGTCGTGTGGCCCCGGGTAAAGAGCTACATCTGACAAGTAGTACCTAAGGTATCTCCTTGACGATGTTGAAATCGGTTACCTATTCTTTTGGTAAAAGCTAATTTTTCATGTGTGCAAAGTGCAACATTATTGGTTTAGATACTTGTACAAACAGGTCAAAGAAAGAATCAGTAGGTGTGTGTTTTTGTCACAATATTATAATATTATAATAATATAATGTATAATAATATATATAAGAAAAAATAATAAGAGATAGCGCTTACTGGTTTATATCTAGTAACTACGAAAAAAATTGGTTGCCTGTAACGTCGGTATACGGGCGAAAGTTTTACGTGACAACGACTTTAAGTGGTAAAATAATTTTAATGTGAATATTCATTCGTATAGTAGGAAGAAGGATGAAATAATAGTAACAATTTAAAACATTTATTTATACTGTCTAACCGTCATGTGAAGGCGGAAGCAATTTAAGTTTAATGTTTTATTTTTGTTAAATAGTTCCTCACTTGTAAACAAGATGGCATTGTACCAATTTGTGAAACGCGCTAACGAGTGTAACGTGGAGTTTATATAAGAGGAAAATTTGTAAAAGGCAATGTGTCGACTTCTTTGGTTTTATAATAAACTGCTATTTTGGGTTTGCAAGCAGTTGTGGTTATTTGTGAAGTTGACCCTGCGTTCCCGTATCTTCATGGGGTAAACGTATACAAAGAATTATATTTAAAACATTGTAACACCATCCGCCATCTAGCGCTGCTAACCGTTAGACCATTAACCATTAGTCACAACTAAGTGAGGTAACAAAACAAACTAGTTACTCTACTTAACCATAGATGGCGCTGTACCATTTTCTGTACACTGTTACCAAGGAACGTGAGCGGAGCTTACTAACGCAGTTTCTTGAAGTGCCTCCCGGCAAACCAATTTATAAGACGTTGTCACGTCAAAACATCGCGATTCAAATTTAACCCATCTAAAATTCAATACAAAATTATTATCATCAAAACAATCGCTAAGATACGAAATATTTGAGTAGGCAGGTACCTACATTTTGAGTGAACTCACCGGGCTAAAGCCGGCACAGCGCTTCAAGTCAAGTTATCAACAGGTTTGCTATTTTAAATTCCAAGTGGGCAACAACATAAATAACTTTGTTAAAGCATACGTATGCGAATTACATCACAAGCCTGTTGCGGTGAGTGGTTTGTGTAGGTATATTCAGTGTAATCAGTGTATAGAACTATGAAGTTATTTACAGACTGGTGATATCGGCATACGTCCTTACGACATACATTTCATATCTGAGTCAGATGGCTAGTGAGTAGAATGAGTGTAAAATATAAAACATAACACAGCTGTAATTAAATTATATACAGTTGATATAAAAACTTGGTAGGTATTCAAAAAGCAGACGATATTGATGTTAAATTACTAGCATTAGAGACTGAAAAATTAGCCTCTAAATACACAAAATACTTTGCCAGAGAAACAAAGAAAACATCGAGCCTTGTCGGTTAAAATAAAAAAGAAAAGACCCAAAAAAGAAAAAATTGTCATTTTAGAAATGATGGTTCATAAGAACGCCAGGATAAAACTAAGGCCGCGGCCTCGAATCTTGCGGGCAGCGGGGCGGCGGCGGCGGCGGCGCGGGCGCGGCAAGATCTTTTGCATATAATCAAATGGACCGACCCTCGAAAACAGCGGCGCCGGCGCGGCGGCGGTGTGGGAGCGGGTAACGAGCGGTGGTTGACAACATCAAGTGGTGACCGCTCGAGCGTCGTGTGCGTCAGAATGGCGGGTCTGCTCATATTTAACGTTGATGTAGATTTAGAAAAAAAAGTCCTAAGTATATTCGAACACAAAAAGTTCTTTTATTTGTACCTTGTATAATCTAAATCACAGATCAGTTTCAATTAAAAAATTAAGACTTGATATCGACTACGATACTCTATAATACTCTATACCGTACGCTCAATGTACTCGTATATAGGGTTATTTATATTATCGGATTATATTATAGCATAAAATTATAACATTGAAATCCCAAATGTTGGCACAATACAGAAATTAATGTCTGTCATTTATGTGCTTTAGCATTAAAACCCAAATAGTATAGCACATTAATTGACATTTGACATTGAGCACTAATTATTATGTCCTACTTATATCCCCCTCGCTGCTACTTTCTTGCTAGATTATTTTGGTGTATATATGTGTAATATTTATTTTATTTACTTCTTTATTTTCTTTAAAACACTTAAACTTTAAAAATTATACCTGCACTAACATGAATTTCGAGCTTTAGATAAAGAAAAACCTGTTTAATTGATAAATTTATATTTTTCAACATTTTTAAAAATAATAAATATAAAAATATAAGTATATTTTTATATATTCTTATTAATTTGAATGTAGTTAGTTTTGAATAACTTTTTTCTTCTGCAATGATAAAATAGTAGGCGTTCAGAGTTTCGTAAACTGTTTTTGTTAATGACTACTAGGTTTTTAGGAAGCAATTAGGTAGCAATTAATAGTGAAAATTATATTTTAATTATAGCTATAATTATAATAATATTTTATTTTGATAGCTCATATCCCTCTCGCTGTTCTACTTTCTTGCTAGGGTAACGCACACGGTGACAGCCCGCACGACCGCATTGTAGTGTTGTGCAATTTATTTTGGTGTTGTATACGTAATATTTATTTTATTTACTTCTTTACTACATGTCTGTCATCTTTATCCTCTTTATCTTCTTCCTTGTTCCCTTCCTTATTATATCCTTGCCTTTCTTTATGACCTGTTCTTTTATGTTATTTTACTATTTTTAATACTTGTACTTTCTCTTTTAACTGAAATGGTAAATGATTTAAGATTATATTGACTACTTTGGAGTTAGGTATTTTGATAATTAATCTAATTATTACTTTGTTATTTATTTGTCGGGACATTGTCTCTGTTCTTCACAATTTCGATAAAACTCGCCTTTTATTTTTCTTGTCCTATAGTAGGTATTCACTTCTTCTTTTGCCCACAATAAATCGGGTGCGTAGATGAGGCGGGAAGGGACATATGCGGGAACGCCATGAAGGAGGATCTAAAAATGCAAAGTTTTAGGGATATGTAGTAATAAGAGGAAAGTAAAGTACCTATTGTATAGAGTGTGATCGAATACCTACACATGGTTTAAAGGAATGGAGATGGAGTTTTACCACAACATCAAAATCTTTGATCAAATAATAATATCACTGCTTGATCAAATAATAATATCACTGTTATAAATTGGATGACTTTTTCAAATGTAGTTAACATTTGAAAAAGTCATTTTCCAACTTGTATTGGACAAATCAAAGTCTTTGATCCAACTTGTATTGGACAAATATATTAAGTGAAGAGTGGAATACCAACCACCCTAAGCCATAGAGTGCAGCGATTGGCATCAGGACCAAGATTTTGCTTTTTATCTATTGGGCCTTTTTAAAATTGGTCTCCACGTGTTTCCTACCTTCTTAATATAAAAGGAGATGTTTCAAATCCGGCCCACTATACCTACCTCGAAAAATCGAGAAAAATCCATGGAATTCGGGAAAAATAAAGATAAATTCAACATGGCGTCTTACCAATTTGTCATTGATCATAGATCACGAACTGTCTACTGTCACTTTAATATGACAGATATGTAGGTACAAATGTCAAACTTCAATCAAATCAACCAACGTGACATGTGATGATAGCTTACCGCCATGACGGATTTTTGTTTTTGTGTTGCAATTTCAATTGTATATTTTTGTGTTTTACCAAAAAACTAAACCAATTTGAAGTGATTGGATAGTTAAAAACTGTTTGAATTGCGATTCTCCATATTGTACGGTGTATGGTGTACAAAGAGGTGGCCGGAGATCCATACATTTTGAAACAGCTCCTTTGAAAGTATTTTTCCTGAAAAATAAAAAAAAACAAATCTATGATGTCCGCAAAAAATGTTATCCGCAAAAAAATGACATTTATAATTTTAATTAATTTTATCTCATTGAGATAATGTCATTAATTGGTTATAATGACAGGTAATAAACAATAAAAAATCTCTGATATGGACACGTTAAAGCTATTATGTTTTTTCCTACTAATTACACATTCTATTGGTTTTTCTTGTTTTTTACCTCCAAAAATGTCCACGTTAAACTGAATGAATAGATAAAAACTATTTTGATTGTTTGGGTTGTCTATATACTAGACTAAGATATGGCAAGAGACTCGACATGGAATAGAGTAGAGAACATTGTGACTACTAATTTAAGTATCTATGCAAAGCAAACTGGGCTCACAACAACCGGTTGAATTAAACCTATTAAATAGATAGGTAGGTACCACTTTTACGACCATAGAAGCGGCCCTTATTTAGAAGAAGATAAAGCTGATTCATACACATTTTATGTTATAACTATTTATTTATTTATTTAATCTTTACTATACCAATATAGTAATGTGGTACAAAAGGTGGACTTAATGCTAAAAGCATTCTCTGCCAGTCGACCTTTGGAACAAACAGAGAACATCGAAGGCGGTACAAATACATATACTATATATATACATGCATATATTATATATAGTTATAAATGGAAGGAGAGTTGTAAAAGAGAGTAGTGAATAATTATAAGATAATAAAATACAGAAAATATGTATACAAGATAACATAACAAACACATAGGAATACGGACTATGAAAAGCTAGTACTTACAGTTTCTTCAAGTAATAATCGGAAACTTTGCTCTTGAAAGACTGTTTACTGCACGCTTTTCTGAGGTTGTCTGGAAGGGAGTTCCAAAGCCGGATAGCTTGCACAACAAAAGAGTTAGAGACGAAACCGGAACGGTGAGAAGGAATTGACAACACGAGAGAATTTGAGGATCGCAATTGGCGATCATGACAAGAAGAAAGAAAGTTAAATTTATCTTTTAAGTATCTTTTAAGGAGAGAAGGGATCGAAGAGAACAGAGAAGAGTGTGTTGAGAGATCTAACCTGTCTACGCTCTCGAATGGGAAGCCATTTAAGTTGGCGACGAAAGGAGGAAATATGGTCGAATTTACGTAGACAGTAGATAAAACGAATAGAATAATTTACGAGGCGATCCAGCTTATTGAGAAGTTCAGCACTTATGTCTGAGTAGCACACATCAGCATAATCAATGATAGGTAATATTAAAGTCTGTACCAAGACAACTTTAACATGAAATGGAAGGAAATTACGAAGGCGATTAAGGCTGCACAGAGTCGCAAAAACCGACCGGCTAACCTCAGTGACTTGTACAGACCAAGTTTTTTTTTTATTATTATTATTTGTTTATTGAATTAAGGTAGCAAACGAGCATGCAGCACCACCCTTCCGCTGCCGCCCATGGCAATTGTGACCGACTTAGAACAAGACTCAATTTAGGGACTAGGGTGGTTCCGTGGTTAGTCCAATTAGTGGATGGTGTTAGAATGTTAGTTGGTTAGTTTGTTAATAAGTGTGAGGACAGGGACTGTTAGTGATAGTTAGTCCTGTTAGTTAATATTAGTATTGTCCAATTAGTAATGATTAGTGTGAGTCTTGTTCCAATTTGGTCACAGATGCGTTGCTACCCCTGAGGACTGAGATGGTCGCCTCTAAAAAAGTGAACCGGTTCCGCACCTACCTATCCGGAACACAATTGTTCTTAGAAACAATTATTATGACGGTAGGAATGGTACTGAGTACCTTGGCGGGCGGTGGTACTACCCCGGGCGAACTCTAGGCTCTACCACCTACTGAAGCACCAAGTAAGCGCACAGTCAATATACAAGCCGAGATCTTTGACTGAGTGTGAAAATGGGATAATTAAATTGCCAAGCTTAACAGGAGTGATAATACTAGTATCTATTTTAGCGAGTTGACGCGCGCTGCCAATGACAATAGCCTGACACTTATTAGCATTAATAGAGATGCCGAAACTATGTGACCAATCACTTATTCTACGTAAATTGGCGTTAATGACTTCGAATGCATCATCAATTGCTTCTACTTCAGCTTGCGCGTAGATCTGTAAGTCATCCGCGTATAAATGATAAGAGCAGTCAAGCGACAAAGTGAGGAAATTTATATAAATCGAGAAAAGCAAGGGTGAAAGTATGTCACCTTGAGGTACACCAGACGTTAGTTCGCTCCAATCAGATAACGATTGATTAATGCGGACAGCTTGCAGGCGACCTCGAAGGTAAGAGGAGTACCAGTGTATTACTGTGGGTGAGAATCTGAAATATTGTAGTGCGGCAAGGAGAACATCATGATCCACCATATTGAAAGCGTTGGAAAAATCAATGAGGGTGAGTATGGTTATCATTTTATTCTCCATGCCAACACGAATATCATCAATGACCTTGATAAGAGCCGTCGTGGTACTATGACCGGGCCGAAAGCCGGACTGGAGTGGACTTAGGAGGTTGTTTTCAAAGAGAAAAGAAGAAACTTGTTTATGGACGGTGGCTTCGAGTATTTTAGAGAGAAAAGGCAGTATGGAGATGGGTCTGAAATTATTTAAAGAGCTAGGGGATGGAATCATAGGAAGCGGGATAACAAAAGCTTTACGCCAGACAGTTGGAAATACCCCCATAGACATTGAAGCGTTGACGATATGATTGATTGAAGGTAGCACCTGTTTAAGGATAGGAAAAATCTTAGATCTGCTGATATCATCAGAACCGACGGCCTTAGATTTAATATTTGACAAGATTTTCATAGTCTCATCCACAGTAACAGAAGAAAAATTAAACAAGCACACAGCAGGATGAGCAAGGGAAGTGATAAAAGAAATAGTGCAGGCTTTGGTGGCCGCGGAGAGAGTGGAAGAGGAAGAAAAATGGTTGTTAAGCTCATTGGGCGAAAAAGATGTAGTGACAAGTTTGGAATGACCCTTACCAAAGCCTAGCGAATTTAAAAACTTCCAAATTTCGGCAGGGGAAGTATTAGTAAGATTATCACAAAAGTATTTTCACTTGGCTGCTCTAACCAATTGATTACAGCGGTTGCGTGCCGATTTATAAGTAGACCAGTTTTCCTCACATCTGTTCCTTTTAAACTTCCTA
This sequence comes from Hesperia comma, assembly GCA_905404135.1. NCBI lineage: Eukaryota > Metazoa > Arthropoda > Insecta > Lepidoptera > Hesperiidae > Hesperia > Hesperia comma. The sequence continues at coordinate 12,111,426 of FR990023.1, forward strand.
AAAGCCCTGTCTCGACGGGTCATAGCCATGCGGACTCCCCGGGTGATCCACGGAGCGGGAGTTCATTTTACTTTAATAGCACGTAGAGGAGCATGGACATCAAAAAGTTTTAAAATATTACTGTTTAACAAGGAAATTTTGTCATCAATAGTAGTCGCGTCAATCACTGTAGAAAAGTCAATTTTAGCAGCATCAGCACGCAGTCGAGCCGAGTCGATTCCCGCAAAACTGCGCAACCAGATAATTTGAGGTGATAATTTAGGTGGCTTTAACATATAAGACAAATAAATTAAGTCATGCCTGGAGAAGCCAGGTGCTGACAGTTGTTCATGTTTCGTTACAAGAGAGGGAGATGACGTAATAATCAGATCCAGTAACGTATCCGGCACATCAAGATTGTGGTGAGTAGGAGAAGATGGAAGAATAGAAAGATTTTCAGACGAGAGAATGTGAAGGAGTTTTAAACAGCGCGGGGAATTACTTAGGACATCAGTGTTAAGGTCGCCCATAATTATGTGGTGTGTGTACTCCGAACAAAGTGTCTCTAAAACATTCTCAAGGCTAGAGAAGTAATCAACGGTATAAAGAACGCCGAGGAGAGCCTTGGAACCTCCAACCAGAATTTCCAAGAAAAGAAACTCACTTGATGCACTATATGCGGACGGGGAGCAGGAGATAATGGTATATGAAATATCGCTACGTAAATAGATCGCAACTCCACCTCCGCCTTTACCCGTACGATCATTTCTTATCAGCCTGTAGCCTGGAAGGGAAAAGGAAGTGGAGGGCAGAGTAGGCTTCAACCATGTCTCGGAGATTAGAATAGCGTGAAGGTTCGACAACGAGGAGAAAGTGTCTAAGAGATCGGCATAATTGGAAGGAATGCTTTGGGAATTGAGGTGACATACTTACGTTAAACAGGGATGAGGAGGAATCAAGTGAGTTTTGCAGCAAATTACGAAGCGTCACAGGATCTTCATAGCTACTATCACTGGAGAAAGAGAAGTTACTAGAATGGCGTGCGGAATGGAATGATAAGTCACTATCTTCGTTTGACATATTATAGTGATTTAACGTAAGATATAAAAATAATAAGTATGTTTATATAAAATATATAAAGGTTTATTCAAACTAAAATATTATAGAATAATAAAAAATAAGTATTACTAAAATATATAAAATATGTATAGTTGGGGCCTTATCAGATATGCTCTGCTTGTCCCGCCGGTAACTACATCGAACAATCAAAACAAATAGATAAAAAGCAACAACAACAGTGCTAAATCCTACTAATATTATAAATGCGAAAGTTTGTAAGGATGTATGTGTGTGTGTGTGTGTGTGTTTGTTGCTCTTTCACGCAAAAACTACTGAACGGATTTTCATGAAACTTTGCAGTAATATAGCTTGGACATCGGAATAACATAATTTGTTAAAATTTATAAAGATTTTTGAAGGGACTGGTTCCCCGAAGCGAAGCGAGGGCGGATTTACTAGTAATACATAAAAATAACAATTGCAAGTTAAAAAGTTTTACAGCATGATAACAAAAACAAATATAAAAAGAAATAAGGCTAACAGATAATTACGGCTTACTGTAACAATAAATTGTACACTTATACACTATGGTTAAAAATATTAAACAGGTATCAAGAAAGTTAGAAATGAGCATAGCTACTCTGTACACTAGGTTTGAAGGTTTGACCACGTTTGAAGTGGTTTGACTGTGGGTATTATAGTATAGTAAACCCAACTTAAGACTGAAACGAAAGAGGCGCTGTCGGACGCATTTGACATTCATTTGACCAATCATTGCACACTAGTAACTGACAGATGAATGAACACAACGTACTTATGAATGACTTTTCGTTAGTTCCAATTTTTGCCATTTCAGAGTTAAGTTGGGCGGACTGTAAACCCAACTTAAGATTGAAACGAAAGAGGCGCTGTCGGACGCTTTTGACATTCATTTGACCAATCATTGCACACTAGTAACTGACAGATGAATGACCACAACGTACTTATGAATGACTTTTCGTTAGTTCCAATTTTTGCCATTTCAGAGATAAGTTGGGCACACTGTAGTAATAAAAAACCAGAACAATATTGTCTATTGACCGTACAAACCATAGATATAGGAATTATGACAGTGTCATCTAATAAAATTGTCATTTGTCAGTGTCACTGTGTCAGACCAAAAGTGAGTGTGAAAGAGTAAACCATTATATTCCTATCTCTATGGAGTAAACAATTAAAGGTTACCAAGTTAACATTAACACATAAATTCGGAAGCTAATGAGTCAAAATATGTATATGATTAATATCGTCCCAATTAATTAATAATTTAATAATGAAGATTCTGGACAAAACATTAATGTAGAACAAAACGTAGTAACATACTGACCTTGATTTGTAGTATCTTAATGACAATGAAACTAGTTTATGGACAAAGTGTATCGAAATCTTATTTACATTCAAATTACACATATACCTACTCGTAATATGATGACCCCGTAGCCCCGTAGCGTAGTTGGTACAAAAGGGACGCTGCTTTCAACGTAATCCTGGTTGGATATTTGGCTGAGATGCTCATTCCATCATATTATGACACTCGTCTGGGTGTTGTGTGTGATCAGTGTGACGGATAAATGTTTGTTCTCGGGATGTGGGATGGATTGGTGTCTTATTTGTGTTGTCCATGCTACCAATATTATATGGAAAACATAGTGTGTAAGCGTCCTTAAAAAAATCATCAATGTATCTATATCAAAATAAATTGCAAAGCTGCGTTGTAAATAATTAAATTCCTTTTCTTGATTAAATAAGGAGGCCTAGAGCATACTCCACCACGCTGATTCAGTGTGGATTGGTGGTAGACATGGCGTAATATTATTTGAAAGTTTAATCATCTTTAATAAACTGTCAATATCTTGATAATTTATTCTACAGTCAATAATCTAAAGACAATTGATTATAAAAATGATACACGTACACATACCTACACGTAAAAATGATACACATATCTACACGTGTTAAACAAACGAGGAACTATATTTTATTAGTTACCTAATATCGCGATTACTCAATGTTATCTTACAATAACTACAAATATTCCAGCCGTTACTATCTATGCTTAGACAACTTAAATGATAAAGTTGATCAATCACTTTAAAATACTACTGGTCCTAGTAAAATCCACTTCCTTTTCTAAAATCTTTAAATAAATGGGCGTTCTTTATTTTTCCCCTTCATTCTTTGTTAGTAAAGCATCGGCGATACCTTCGTTGTAGGTGTTGTAACTAACGTAAACGAGTAACATTGACCATTTAACAGGTGGCTCATATTATGTCGGCTGATAACATCACAATTTAAACTACTACTGATCTTACAAAAATCTACTTCCGTGCATAAAATATTTAAGTAAATCAGCATTCTTTAATTATTTTTTTCTTGTTCCTCGGGGAAACCTTAGTAGTGAGCGTTGAAACTAAAGTAAATGAATAACATTGACTTGTATGTCGGCGGTTAACATTATAAGCCGGTCAAGTGTGAGCTAGACTTACGCACTGAGGATGCTGTATTAATTTGTAATGATCTATATTTTTATCTGTGCTGTAACTATGACATAACTATAAATTACTATTTTTTTTATACTTCACTATATTGCAACTGTAAGTCATCACTTCTTGACGTGATTCCATGTCAACGGGAAGGCAAGCGCCCTATAAGTTTTGATTATCTTGGAAGCGATGAAGTGTGTGATATAAACGGAGTGTAAAGGGTCCTATCTTTTGATTGCGTTGACTTAAAAGATGATTTTTTCCTCTGATACAATTAATTTTAGCTCGAAAACTCCCCTGATGTTCCTGGGAAAATGTTTATTGAAAGACGGATAGACAGATGAATATGAGTTTAAAATGGGATATATTTTTACTGTTTTTACTAACTATATTCTCTAATAATAATATTTATCTAAGTAGGTCACAGTTGTCATGGGTGTTAACCTGTTAACACTGGCAACGGGAAGGGTGATGCTGCCCTAATGTTAAACAGTCATGAAAATTTCCTAATACTACAAGTACAATTAATTCATGGCCAGCCTTAAGTAACTGAAGTGTAACACTCATTTAAAATGGACTACATTGCATGTTCCCAAACCTATTGGTTTATTTAATTAAACAGGAAGTCAGTTTGGCCTTTAAGAATAATTTTGTTCCCACTGCTCCATTAATTTGTCGCCAGTTTTTTAAGTCGTTCTTAATTAACCTTTTAATGACACTATTATTGATATAAAGCAGTCAGTGATGAATTCATGGCCGACATAAGGGGTGCTCAAATATGGATTGTGCTTATTAAAACAAATCCTGCACACATCTTACATTTTCAAAAATGATAAACTTGTAGATACGTATTAAAATTAAATTAACTATTCAAGTAAGAAAAATATTGCGAGGAAACCTGCTCTTCTGAGAGTTAACTATAATTTACACTGAAAGTATTTACATTGTCAACAGAACACTCAGATAATCGCTCTCGCTGACATTATCATTAGGGAAGCGAAAATTCTAGCCTTTAAATTTTCATGTACGTAACAAAAAATATAGGTATCCATAGCCACATAATTATTGCTTATTGTAAGGAGTATTATATAAAACATTATCATGCCGATATACTATACATATAATTATATCCAAGGAATATATATTTTAAAGTAATTTTAGAGTCCACTGCAGGACAAAGACTTCTTGAAGGCATTTAACCCAGTCTTACGCTCTGTTTTTTTTTACCTTGGCGTGGATAATATTGAAACTTTTCTTCGCTGGATAAACTGTTTGATATTTTGTTAAGCATACAATATAAAACATACATATAAAATGTTTAGTAACACTCCTACGTATCTGGCGACTATCGACAGTTCAGTTTTACATTATTTCTTACGTGTTAACTGTGAAACGAACTTCCCGCATCGGTGGCTAGCCTCTCCCTCTGTCTTGTATGTGTCTGAATCTCTGAATGTCTGAAATCTGAAGCTCTGTGAGAGCCATAGCTGACATGAAGTCCTTCAAGAAACTGGTCCATCGTACTTGAACGGCAACTCTGTGGTACCTAAGGCGGTGTCCTACGTGAGCGACGAAAACGACGCGACGCGATGTTGCGAAGGCGACGAACGCGATCAAATCAATGGTATTCCTACTTGCGTCCTATGAGACAGTCTGCGACAACACGCGACGTTGTCATTGTCGCGTGTAGCATCGCGTCGTGTTGCGTAGCGTCGCGTCGTATTCGTCGCTCACGTAGGACACCCCGTAACTCTTCTGTTGTTCTCTCTAGTGTCCACGGATAACCTACCGTGTGGCGCAATGGTTACTGTGCTGAATCGCCGTTCGAATGATCCTGTGTTCGATTCCTAGCGTTGCGATTTAAAAGATGACTTTAAATTTATATTTCTATGGGTGTTTATCTTTTCCGTGCATGAAACAGTGAATACTAGTGTACTTTCTTACCGCTTATTCCTCGTTTGCCTACGACATTAACGTAAAAAAGTTGAAATATTCGAAGGCATGTGTATAAAGTTGTTTATCAGTATGAAGTCTATACAAGTTATATGTTAAGCAATCAAAAACAAGTACTATCTTAAGTCCTCAATAAGAGATAACTTATCCGAATATCGAAAAAGATAACAATGAGTAGAAGAAATGTGTACATAACATTTTTTTCTTCTATTTTTAGAAACGAGCAATCTAAATGTAACTAGAAGTTACTGTTTAATCCACTAGTTCTTATGACACTGCAACATTATGATCAACAATAACGCACAATGACGACATCTTAAAACACATGATTTTGTACTTACATCATCGCAGATGCTAAACATTTTGTAAATGGGTACTCACGATTTTGAATTGTTTAGCAATATTTCGAACCAGTTGCATGGATCATGGTCAAAACGACAATGTAGGTAAAACAATTAAAAATATGAGTTCCCGTTTGCATTAAAAAAATTCAGCACATCCTTAAAGTACCTAGTAATGATCGTGAAATGAAGATGGTTCGGAGTAGAGTCCCTGCATGAGAAGTTAGAATGTCCGGGTTCGATTCACGGTCGAGGATGACATGATTTATGTGACAGGTGTGACAGTTACATAAGTTCACGGGTCATCAAGAAAGTGTTTGAGTTGTTTCATTTATTTATTAATTGCTTGGGTGAAAAAAACTTCTTCTCCTATACTCAATAATGTGTGAAGTCCTCAAGATTAAAGTTATAGTTATAACATACTTTACTTTCGGAAAAAATTGTAGAATTGTGTAGGTAAACAAGGAATAAAGGAAATTTTTAAACATTTTGCGCTTTATGGTGCTTGTTAATAACAATTTCCTAATAACACTAGTTTAAACGTCCCTATTTACTAACGAGTAGACTGACAAAATCTTCAGACTGTAAGCGCTTCAGTGTATAAACAGACTTAATGAATTGCGTTCATAGCGAATAATTGTACACACTAGTCACACGCTGGTCCGTACACCCATTAAGGCCGGCGTCAACAGGCGGTCATTTGCAGGCGCCAGCGTACTCTATCTTATTGGCAACGTACTCCAAGTGTTTGTGTACATTATAATGATGTCCAGTAACAAATGTTTGTGATACAGCGTTAAAACCCTTTCGCAATGTTTAATTTGCTTTCGTTATAAAGTACTCAGATATTATTACAATTATTGTTTATTGAGATAGGGGTGTCTATTTTGATTGAGTAATAATTAAATCGTATTTTTGAACGGAATTTTCTTATTTTTTCATTTACTTTATGCCACTGAAATTGTAGGTGCTCCCTGCGTCGCAGGTGTTTAAGCTATAATTCTCACTTCTTCGACTGTATTGTTTATGTGTAACAAACTAATAACTCTATTTTTTTTTAATATGTAGGTATTCGAAAGCTAGTTCTTGCCGTCCAGTAGGTACTGTATAGTGTATACCTACATATTATGACAACGATGTTCACATTATACTACTTGTCGATGTTGATGTCCGCTTTTTTGTTTAACATTATTACATTTAAGTCCCTAAAGTGAGTCTTGGTCTAGGTTGGTCGCAGTTGTCATGGGCGGCAGTAGAAGGGTGGTGCTGCCTGATCGTTTGCTACCTTAATTTTATTTCTTACATCATAAACCTAACAGCTGAACTACTTATCTGATGCTAAGTGGCATTTTCTACGCTAAGGACATCGATGGTTAAGAAATATCACTGGTCAAGAAAGAGAAGAATAGATATGAGAGGTATAATAACATTACTTGGCCGTAAATAACTCGATAGATATAATGATATTAAGACGTTATGAAATCGCATAGATATTAATTATTTTCAGAATACGTAGGTAAGTCACAAATTAACGATTGTATTTAGGATTATATTTGATTTTAATACATTGTTGTTTAATTCAAATATAATTCATAGACTAAAGTTCAAATACTTAGACAATGCGAATACAATGTAGCCACATTTACATTCAACGTTGTACTCAAGGTTAACACTACGTACTTAACATACAGCGCTCGTAGATAAATATAAATGGGTGGAAATAGATGTCATAAAACGTTAATCCGTTATTCAACATGCATTGTGAAATCATTGATATCGTAAATCGATTAATTAACCAAGTAGAGTCAGTTTTTAATCATGTGATTTCACGGTTCGTACAAGTGCAAGGATTAAAATTTTAATCTTTTTTTAGGATGGTGTCAATTGGATTCTAAATATATTAGCTCTCTCTTTATTTAACTTCAATCAATAAAAAAATCGCGCGGTCCTTCGATTACTTCATAGTACTTAGGACAAAATAATAGGTCCACGAGTAGGGTTGCCAGGCCGCCAAACCTAAAAGCCTGACAGATCTGAGTTTGGCCGGACATTTGGTTAAAAAAACTGGACACCCTCTAAAATCATCAGTATCAGTTTTTACATAGCTTTGGGGGTGAAAACAGTATTAAATCATCAGTGATAAGGAATTTCATTCTAAAATTCGACTGTTTAAGTAGATTATTGGTAGGTAGCTAACAAAAACGTTTGTTTTGGACACGCACTGAAAACGCCTAACACTGTCCGGCTTTATCCTTACGCCTGGCAACACTATCCTCGAGGCAACAGCCGATCAATCGCTATCTCTCTCTTCTCTCTCTCTATTCTCTTACAAATTTTAAACAGAATTAAAGTTTCACTTATACTTTACGCGTGTGATCTCACACGCTATTTTCCTTCTTTATGTTTATAAAATAATTGAAAAGAACTAAGCAACATTTTCTGATCAGTATTTTGTCACACTCTGGGTATAGAGCCTTATCTACCTAATATTCATCTGCTTAAGTGACATGGACACTTCCGATCCGAATGGTCATTAAGTCGTCATGAATAAATGATTATTTAAATGAGTTCGCTATAGGTCTTCCCACATAAGATATGTCTACAAGTCTACATTATTAAGTAGGGTTTAAACATTTTGATACTACTTCCATGCGGAATCGTAAAATAAATAGCATTTAACAGCGTGTTGCTATACCTAATATATAAACAGGCGTTTAAATAGCTTGAGTGATTAGCCATTTATATGTTAGAATATTATTCCTACAGATATAAATACCTACTAACGAGCTACGTATATTAAAAAACATTGTTATTTGTTTTAAAGACCTGTAGCTACTTTAACTACGATATAAATTAGCGGTAAATAGGTACGTACAGCGTACCCGATCGAAGTAGCGATAATTTAAGGTCGGATTGTACATCCCCGCTCTTAAATTACCTCTTAATGTGGCTTATACCTTTCCATGTCCCAGGTACTATCGTTTAAAATTTAAGTGGATTTTTTGTGTACCTTTGTAATTATGCACGATTGCAAGTGTGGCTTGGAATAATAATGTTATGTTGGAGTTCATTGAAATAAGATTAAGGAGGAAGTGCTAATGGGTTTGCTTATTCGTATCCTATGCGAAGCAATTTGCATATCAGCTGATAGAAAATGATGTTCGTGCAAATGCACGAACTTTTGAGCGCATGTAAGTCCAGGGTAAGACTCATGCTCTGCTAATCGATAGCACTAAAATAACTTCTAAAAGTATTCAGTTAAAAAACAAACTACTGGCCAGATGGCGCTCAAGTCAACCCATGTAGGTAAAGTTCTCTAGTCTCAACAAATTAATCAAGCCCAAACACAAGGTACCTAACTGCTGTAAATAGTTGAGGAGTTCCATCGAATGTCTTCAGGCTTCGTCAGATCGACTTCAATTCGACCTTCAATTAAATTATAGTGTTTTAATATATTTAATGAAAATATTAACAAAACACACTAGTTGCCCCTACAATTTTCGACAGTTCCCCTCGATTTCTCTGGGATGTCATTATCAGAAACTGGTGGTGGTGTCTTTATTATGGGACCACCTTTGGAATATTTACTTTCCAGCAAAAAAGAAATATTAAAATCGGCACATGAACGACGAAAAAATCGCAGACCAGACACAAAAAATCCCCCTACTTTTTTGAAGTCGGTTAAAAACGAATAGGTAATAAAGTAAAAATAAATTATTCAAGCAATAAACATTTATTTACAATAATATACACGATTGGGTTCAATTTCTACATCACGGTTGGTTCGCTAAGAGCCACTTTACAGAGAACAATTGAACCAACATCAATGAAATACGGCTGTTTGGCGGCCTTGGTACATTCTATACTCCGTTTTCATTCGATCTGTATTCGCTATAATTGCACGGCACAGAAATGCCTGTTTTCCGCCAGTGCGATTAAGGTACATTTAAGATTAACGGCGGTATCTAAAAATGCCCGTAGTAAATTTTGCTTACAAGCTTAAATGAACTAAATAGGACAGGTAGGAAGTTTATAAACTAAGAGCATGGTTAGTAAGTTTTGGCGTGGAATAACAATTCTATATTATGCTTGGCGACTCAAGGAAACACTAAATATCTTGCGACGGCCCTTACTATTATTTCGCTACTTAGAACTAAACTAATTACTTAAACACTAAACTGTGTACTGGTATTCTTCTTTTCCATTCTGATAAAACTGATTTTTATAGCTCTTTACCTTAATCAAAACTTATTATAATTGATAAGTAACAATTATGATTGGGCTGCTTTAATGATAGCAATCATTGTCATTATAAAACAGCCACTGATATTAAAAGTAAAATAATTTACGTTTTTGCGGACTTAATTCGTTTTAATTATTATAACTATTTACTTAAATGGTAAAATCACATATAATTATTAGTAACCAAGTGGTATCACAACTGAAATAATAGTTTTTCTCATCTTAAATAACTATAAAGTATTTAATCGTTTATAAATAAATTAAGTACTTTGTAACATTTTGTCAACCCAGATTTTGCGTACAAGAGCTGTAAAATTAAATTTGAGGTCATGGTAGTCAAATATCTGTCAGAACAACCTTTTGGAACAGAAATTCACCCTGATTTTGCAACTTAAGTGACCTTTCGCTCTTAACATTAAATAAATATAACCGGAATTGTAGACAAATTATTAAACCTAAAATATACTTATTTAAAAGTCACGGTAATAAAAATATATTTTAGAGTACCATTTATCAAATGGGTATACATATTAATGTTTTAATAATTATAACTTTACATATCTTTTTAAAATTAATAGAAATTATGATCTACTTAGAGTTAGTAGTTTAGAAATATGGCTGACGTCTTTTACAATAATTTCACAACAAATAATTTGGCAACAATTGTAAAAATATATCATTTACAACAAATCACAGCTGAAAGCACCGTATATTACACAATTTGCAATATTCAATAGAATGGAGAAAGAAAACGAAAAATCGCTAAAAAACTGTGACATAACATGGTATTTTATCACAGTTTTTTTAGCGCCTGATGGCATAAGTATGTGTGCTTTTTCTGCTCGCTGACAAGCACGATGTTCCTTTCTTTCTTACAAAATATCACAGCCTGATTGGTAGTGATTCTGCCTGCGAAGCGATGGGTCTCGAGTTCGATTCCCGCCCAGGGCATATATGTAGGTAAACCTATGTGTTACAGGTAAATCTTTCTTCTCCATTGTTATTCGCCGCCCGCAACACGGAAAATTCAACTGCATGGGGAATGTGATAGCGTTTTAACAGCATTTTCTTTCTTGGTTATGATGCATTTCGTGTTGTAGTTGAATATCGATCGATTCCGATTGGATGCAAGCCCGGCCTTAAGTTAATCATACCTACTTAATATAGCATCATGAAGGTTTCTCCTTAAACTTATATTCTTCGCTTTCATAATATCCTCAAAACTATAAAGCCGTTCCTTCGGCTTCAGACTTCTTGCTCTTATTCTTTTCCTTGTCACTGTCAGAAGTCTTGAGTGGGCCATGTTTCCAGTCTGATGGGTAGCCGTACTGCCTGACGTCATCCCACCACTGCTGCTTGCCGTCCGCCCAAATGATATATATCACGTTGGTACCGACTAGTACTGCGAAGCAAACCCAAAAGGCTACGCGCCATTGGGCTAGTGTTGACTGAAACAAGAAAGAAAATTATTTAAATACTTCTCTACCAGCACAATCAAACATGACTGTCAAAGGTGACTTCGTGTATTCATGCGAAGATGAGGGACTGCGGCAAGGAGAACAGCAACTTTCTTAAGGACCTTGGACCTGTAATATGAACATGCATGAGACATCTTAACCTTAACCTACTGCGGGGTGTTATGAGTTATGAGTGTGTTAGCGTTTATTATTATTATTATGTTTATTATCTCTTTTTAGATCGAGGATATTGTAACCACATTGTGCATATTCTGGTTTTGCGGAAAATGATGGGAATAATGAGATATAGTCGTCTTACGCACCGCACACACATAATATCTACTTAGTCGTTTAATATTTTAATGATATGATGTAACTAGATTTTTAAATATGAAATGGATGTATTAAAATATGCAAGATTATTTGAGGGTATTGAACAAGCTGTTCGCTCCAGGCCCAAATCTGTTGTTCTCAAAATAAATAAATAAATAAATAGCATTGACATTTAAGTTATTTTCGTTTTTGATTACCCATTGAATACCTACTATTAAATAACAAACGACGGACGGTTCGTTCCATTTGAATTGATTGAACTTCCTGTCACTAAGTTTAGGTACCTAATCCTCTAACTCTATATATCCAGAAAGATAATTAAATATACCTATCATAAGCTACAATTCACAGGTATCTGTATTGACTATGTTATCTCCGTACCTGTTGTAAATCCCCTTAAGCTGTACTCTACAGAACAATACCTATCGGTGTAACGAGTTCAATAAATAACAAACAACAATGAAACGGTACGGGAACATAAGGTATAAACCTAGTAAATGGTCGGAAAGGGAGTGAATAATCGGGACATTTGTCAGCATTACCACAAAAGCACCCGTACGTCGTTGAATGGTGATTTAGAAAAACAAGCGAACTTTAGCTCCATTAAATTGATTTTTTTGCCTTCACAGATAAATAACCTGTAGATACAATTTAATTCAGCTAAGCCATTTATGGAGTCTGAATAACTTTGTTTTTATACAGTGATCGCTCAGGGGTTTTCTAGAACCTTGGTAAGAATGCTGCACGCAAGTGTAATTTTTTTAATTATGTCCATTTTTGGATTTTAATCACTTGCTTCATTGAAGGAAAAATTTCGCTAGGGAACGGGCACATCTGAAAATTCTCTAAACGTTCTCAAATAGGTATGTGTAAAGTGAAGTTCGTCAATTCGCACTTCAGTAACGTTGTGGACGATGGCTTTTAGTCCTGAAATTGTGAGGGGAAATCCGTGCCCAGTATTAAGATAGTTATGGGTTGTGAAGTTGAGAGTGTTTAAAAGAATAGTCAATCAAAGTTAGAGTTAGGTTAGGGTTTTGTGTAAATTGGTCATGTTAAAGATCACCAGACCAACGATTTATAATTCGGCTGATATGGAAAAAGACATAGGTAGGTTTTTATGCTCATACATTATCCCCACATCTTATGATGGTCTGCTCTGGGACTATTACGCACACTCTACATTTTACTCTATTCACACTCTCGTAGCATGCCTTTGGTATACGAGACACGGTGCTGTAACATAGAGTAAATACTAAAGTGCCTTTAACTGGATGAATGACGGTCAAATTACGAGCAGCGGTTTCCAGTAGGTACGTTTTGCAAGTTTATTTCATGCTAAAAATCTTTTCAATAGTATTGGAAGTCACACTGTTACAGACTAAGTGATGGATATTTTAACAATTTATTTATAAATAACTGCGTATACCTTGCTCATTAATAAATAATAAATAAAACTTCACACTCATAGCCCCACATTAGGGTTCTCTGTGCCGTGGATGCCATGGATTCAAATTCTTGCCTCGCTGGTAATCGAACCCATGACCCTCGAAACAGCGATTCAGCATTAATCATTTCGCCATTCTTGTCGTCAGCTCTTATAAACTGAGCATAATCTATTTAGCCTTAAATCTATTCAATCTCGGATGTTCAGCAAGAAAATGACAGGATCTTAACATTATCGACAACCGCAAAGTTTATCTCAAAGACGTCAACTTTAGTCCATCAAGTAGATAAGGATTCCGAGGGGCTTGACATTGCGTAACGCTCCTATTAAAGACAAAGTTAATTGTTACGTTAGGCCATTTTCTGATGAGACAATTTTAACGTATTAAATAATAATAATAAGTTACCTTGTTGGCTGAGTACAATTTATCGTATTTTTTGAATGCCGATAGAAACACCGACATCATTTTAAAGGAGGGTGGGTACGAGACACCCATAAATTCCAAAATCTTATCAATCCTCACGTAAAAATAAAACTATGGTTAATAAACCAAGATACTTAGTTATAAATTGATGACGTAAACGTTTGTAAACAAATCGATTGGTTAGTAAAGATACGAGTAACTGTCTTGTTATTGAATAGATTTAGGTATTGAAAGCCTAGTAGTGATATTTTTCTTGTTATTTAATTGCTAAGCAATGCTTTTGATAAAAAAGCAGCTAGGTGAGTTTAATGGCTCTTGATTTCTTGTGTTGTGAGTTAGCTAAACGAAATCGATTGCTTTTTTTTCACCCAACGTTTGTGGCTTAAAACTTTCTAACAAATTCTGAGCTTTAATGCGTAATTAATATTATTATGAAGTTTCAGGTCAATTTTAATGATTAATAAAATTTATATTTGCACTGTAATACGAGTACCTATTGGATGGGATTATTTGTGGAAAATTTCAATATACATAATGGATTATGAAAATTTTGTACATGAATAAGAATAATTTATTAGCACCTAGTTGTCTTTTTTCTTACAATATAAATACTTTAATTTCAGATAGGAAAAAATATACTTACTATTGATTAGAAGACGTGTATAAGATGGGATCTATATTTTAAGTAAAAAGAAAGTTATTTTAATGAGACCCGGTAACCGCATGACTTACCTACACAAAGTAACTTAGTGATTTGGGAAATTTGATACCAACATCAAAATCAATAACTTTTACCCTAGGTATGTTTTAACATTTTCTAATTTCACCGTCGCAGAGGCGATAATTACAAAAATGTTTTAGTCTACCTACATACCTACATACTTTTTAGTAAAAAAAATATTAAATTGACTTATCAGTCATTCCAGTTTTTTATAAGTGGATGTTATAATTGTACGTATAAAATAAACAAAAACCTGTATTTATTTAACTAAAAATATTTACTACAATATATACACTTCAATAAATTACTACGAAATAATCTGAACCAATAAAATTACTCAAAATGTGAGGTTCGTTATTTCAAAAAATTAATTAATTTAAAATTAGAACAAGACTATTGTACTTACATCAGGTGTCAACAGTCCTATAAGATACGGTGTGATAATTCCAGAAATTGTTGATGTTCCATTTATCATAGCCGTGAGTGATCCTGCGTAGTTGGGTGCCAAATCTAAAGCGTTTACCTGGAAATCATAATAATAATATTTAATACAATGAATAAATAGACATACCTACCTCCCTCTCACGCGCCAACAATGTTGGTAAAATAATAGTAATATTTATTTTAATAATAATAATAGGTACCCACCATGAGTGACCGAATAATGAAAGACAAAAGACAAATAGCACTTTCCAACTATTTTACCAACTTATATTTTTTTACTTGAAATAATGTAAATATAATAATATATGCCCTATTCATGTATTATAATCTGTCCCTAATAAAATTTGATCATCAAGTGGCTCACTATTTTAGCTTTACGAACTCCTCGGCTTAATATTAAAGTTATCTCCAAACATTAATAACAGCATTACGACAACGAACCTTCATTCCACTGTAGAATCCTCCCATGAGGGCCATAGAGGCGATAAAATAGGCAACAGCGGC
This sequence comes from Hesperia comma, assembly GCA_905404135.1. Taxonomy (NCBI): domain Eukaryota; kingdom Metazoa; phylum Arthropoda; class Insecta; order Lepidoptera; family Hesperiidae; genus Hesperia; species Hesperia comma. The sequence continues at coordinate 12,126,849 of FR990023.1, forward strand.
AAAACGGTCGCAGCCAGCGTATGAAGCCAGTATTATACAAATGGCCGGCCCCGTGGCAGCTGTAAAACGATTTGTGTACATTTATGAATATGTAGAGTTATCTGCGACTATAAAAACTACCGGGTTTTGCCCACAGCTTCGCCCGTGTTACAGAAATCAACAAAATGCCGTTGGAATTATACCACGGGAACGTATCACAAAGAAAAAATGTGCGAATCTTAGTACAGGTCTTGTGCGAAATTCTTTTGAAATCTGTCAATAATTTTGATGAGCTTAAAACCCTCTTTACTGCCCTTTTCACCTCAAAAAGGGATAATTTCCGTGAAACAATTCTCAAAGTGTGTACCTATTGAAGAAACTCAAAAACTTTAGGATCAAAATTCATCAGGAGTGTATTTATTACTGAATACCCTGGAATTAGTGGGAGCAACGATGCAGAGACTTCATTTCAAAGTTTCGATGTAATGGCAGGTAAACTTATAATATACAAATGTACAATAATTATGAAGAACTCACCAATAGTCGTATGAATAATTCTTCCAGTTTTTATCGAGTGCCATCCTCTTTTAACGCATACGTCACAAACCCAGCCGAATATAAAGGAGCTTATCCACATAGCCAGGTAAGGTATTGCAGTAAGTGTGCCAGTAGTTGCGATATTGAATTTGAGCACATCGGTCATATACTTAGGCAGATCGGTTACCATTGTATAGTAGCCCCAGTCGTGTCCTACCTGGAAATAGAAAGAATTTGAAATTATTATGGTGTTAAGCTATTTTAGCAATTTGTGGCTTAACATTTTATTTCATTCTTCATACAAGGTAAGCAGGTAGTAATTACCAAAATATCAAGTGTACCAATTCAATACTTTTTTTGATTGGAGCGCATTCAACATGAAACCTAATATAAAGATTTATTGTAAATATATTTCTTGCAAACAGAAAAAAATATTTAAATATGATTTAAAAGAGATTATGTTTTGTGCACTTTACGGAATTCAAATTGAGAAGAAAGCAGGGAAAATAAGGATACATGTAAAATATATACATACGTTATGGACAAAGACATAGCAACATACGACATAATGTTTACAGGTAATTTGAACTATATTTGACGTTTCTAACCCAGATGGAACCAAAACAAACCGTTACAAACGTGTTGTCTTTAGTAAATAAAATAAAACTATTTTTACAATGTACTTAACAATACATTGATATCTACAAGATAGCTAATGCCTTGCTGTTCTAATAAGTAATCCCTAACTCGAGTAGGTAACGGCTTAGGGCACCCTTATTTCGTATTACCTATTATAATATACTTAATTACGTAAAATAATACTGCGTGATTATGTCACAACTTTGTATTCCATTTGCGGTAAAAACTATGACTTGTTATGTTTTGCCTTATGTTGCTTTATGATCCGGTCTAATCGGAAGACAAATAATTTAAGTCGCCCAATTTTCAGATGGTTCGTAAAATTTTGTAATTGGTTAGCTATTAGAAAAGAAATTGGAAAATATCTAGGATAATAATTATGCTAAAGAATATAATATAGGCACAGTTCTACAAGGTATTTCAATCACAAAACAAGGCTAGATTCGATTAGGTTACAATATTGCATTTTAAACGCCAAAACGAGTTTTTAGATGAAATATGCGGTCTTGCGTTAAACTCAAATCACTATTTCGTACTGTATGTATTATACAATACAATTCAATTTATTTTCCCATAAAATGTAGTATTATTTTAAACTTACTGCGGCAAATAATAAAGCCCAAACGGGAACGCATCTGACGATCGCTTTCCAAGGGACAGGGTCCCTTACACTCTTTGTGTCTGCACTCGTTACATTTTCATTTAAGTACTTCAACTCTTCATCGGATATGTAAGGGTGTGTATTTGGTGTACTATAGCAAAGGATACTCTGCAAATATTATTTAAAAAAAATTGTTAATAATAAGGTACATAAAAAATTAAGCACAGTCAGAAACATGTTTTAACATCATCATGGTTAAGAAATTAATGTAAACGTTCATAATGAGAAAAATAAGAGTAAAATCTTGATATTTTCCGTCCTTCGAACAGAAGCTAAATTAGCTAGAAATTCTTAAATTCACTATTTTACTTACCCATGCCAAAAACCATAGGATTCCGAAGCATCCAAAGAAGTAGAATACATTTGCCCAGTCACCTTCTCCAGCCATAAGGAAACCGGACATGAACGAGCCAAAGATATTTCCGATCTGGGCCCCGCCAAATACTAACGCCCCTTGTCGGGATCTCTCGTGAGGTGGCACCCAACGCGCTAGGACGATCATGAGAGCTGGCATAGTTGGCCCCTGAAAATTATGGCCAAATTAGCTATTTGAAGGGTCCCACATTTTAAGTTGTCTTTAAAAAATGTCATTTCATTTTTCCTTCCTATTTCGAATCTAATCATCAATATGAAAATACATCTTCTATTACTGAGTGACTGACAGACAACACTCAGCCGAAACTCTAAACAGAAGAAGCTAAAATATGGCTTACATGTTCCATGGGGAGTGTAGGGGAGCATTAAGAGAGAATTTTTGGAAATATCTCGACTTAAGGGATCGAAAAATAATCATCAATTGCCATCAGGCATTAAGTTTTTGCCCTTGTATACCCTAGTATAAGGTGTTACAAAATAATAAATAAATTAATAAATAAATAAATAAAAATAAAGGGATGCGAATCATATTAGTGGAAATTAGGTATTAAAGCAGTATGTTGCAAGGAATAAACTTTACTGTCAGTCGGTACATTACTTGATACACCACAATATCCTGAGATAAATATTAGTTATTGCATTGTATACTTCCATATAAGAAAACCAATATAGAACATGACCACTAAATTACTTGCAATGTGTGCAACAAAAATATATAAAGAATAAACAAAATGTATACCCACCTCACCCATGCCTTGCAACACTCTTAAAATAAACAACCAAACGGCGCCTCCAGCTTTAACGACTACAGGAGTTAATAAGGTAAAAATGGCAGTACTCAGTAGTCCAATTCCTAATGTCCATTTGCCGCCATATCTCTCTGCCAGATATCCTCCAGGGACATGAGTTATAGCATAACCGTAGTAGAAACCACTCAAGATTAGACCTTGTGTTGACTCGGACCAGTCGAAAATTGCATGCTGAAATAAAATATTTACATCAAAATATGAATGTGTTCATTTCATTCAAATTCATTTTGAATATGAATGTCAATATGAATGTGTTCATTTCATTCAAATTCATTTTGACTGACTCCGTAGCCTAGTTAATAGTATAATAATACTTAGTTTGGTTTTTTGGACACAAATCCTTATGAGGGTCCGAGTATGTTAGCGTTTTTTAGTATTACCAAAAGTCAATGCAGTAAATAAAACAAATGCAGAGCAAATAAAACCTGCTAGAATAATAAACATTTTTATGTTATTACTTCGGGTTATTCCGGTATGATCCACACTACAAGATCCATGATCACATAAAATTTATTGCTTACATCCAAAGGAGTGATCTGTTATTATGATCATAATGTTAGAAAGAAAATATTAACTTGAGCACATTTTTCAACTCAGGTAAAATGTAATGTAACATGTTCTGAAAATCTCCAAGACAACGATTAATATTTTAGTGGCAATAAATACAAAAGATAGCATTAGTGTCCGAGCTAAAACTTTTAGCCGAAACCTAAACTGAAGTTTCGGCCTTAGGGTCAAATCACACCGAGACGAGACGCGACGCGACGCTGCGCGCAGTCTTTCAAAGACCGGCTCAAAATAGAACTTTATTTTCTACACGAAAAGATACACATTTCATTGTGAGAATTCAGAATACGTTGCTTCATGCAGCGCTGCGTCTCGTGACGCCTCGCGACGTAGCGCCACATGAATAAGTAAAGGAACAGAATGAAAGCTTCCTAATAAACGTCAAAATTCTTGCCTATTTTCATAGGGCTGTCACTCTGTTAAAATTAAACGGTCAAGTGTGTACCGAGTGATGGTCAGTGATGACGTCATGACAGTAGGGAATATGCGTGTATGTAATTCAATATTAAGTGAATTGTTTTATACAGTAGTTTTCGCTAACATAAAAGATCTTTAACGTTATTTTGTATTTAAACGCTGTATAATCAAGGTAATGTGCGAGTATCCAAACGCAAAAGGAATGGATTTATTTGATTGGTCGACGCTGCCACCCGCCATTATCCTAGTTTCCTCCCCCGCCCCTTCCCCTTTTTGCACTCTCTCGAACGACAAAAAACGACGTCACGCGTGCGCGCAAGAAAATATGCAAATTAATTAATCCATGGTGAAAAGTAACCAAATCCCGAGTCTCCAAGGATCCTGAGCTGTCCGAAGGTAAGTGGTAGTGTTTTACCGATCAAATTTTGGTCCATTCATCGCCGAATACGTAAAATAAAGTTTTTAGCATACCGCGACCGGCCGCCATTACATTTCGCGTTGCAAATTCTTATTAATTTGAGTGATATTTCCGATATTATTTGCAAACATGGCAAAAAGTAGTCAGATACTGGTGTTAAAATTTGAGTTTTATATAGAAAAGGTATTTAAATTACACGATTCAATTGTTAATGGAAAATTTGACGATCCGTTGTTTCTGGAAAAATTCAAATTAAAATGTGCCGAATTAGAAGACATTGGTCGGAGTGTTGAGGAATGTTATTTCAGTTTAATGAGTCAGTTTAGTTCCGATCCAGATCGAATAGACACAATAAAACAGAAATACAGTAATTTTGAAGAACAGTTTCTTGAAATTAAAATTAAATATCATTCCTTGACTTCTAAAATGGCGGACTGTAGCACGTCGAAATCTAATGTTCAGTCGTGTAATAATTTCGACACTAACGTAAATCTACCTAGAATTAATTTGCCACATTTCTCAGGCAATTATTGTGAGTTTCAAAACTTTATTAATTTGTTTGATTCGTGTGTACACAATAACCAGTCGCTGAGCCCTGTCCAGAAAAGACATTACCTACTCAGTTGTCTTTCACACGAGCCGTTAAACTTAATTAAACATTTGTCTAATACTCCGGAAAATTATGAAGAGGCCCGTTCGATATTGATGAATAGGTACGATGACAAAAGATTGATAGCCGACTCACATCTGAGCGCAATGTTGTCGTTACCTAATGTTTCGGTCAAAAATCTAACTGAGTTACGTAATTTTGTAAGCAATATTCATGAAAACACACGGGGGTTAAAGAGTCTCGGTTTTCCAGTCAGCGAGTGGTCTTTATTGTTGTTGCATATATTCATACGCAAAGTAGATAACGACTTACGGTCAAAATTCGAACTTGCACATCAGCATGTCAAAATACCTACGTTTGACAACTTAGTAACATTTCTAGATAACATGTGTAAAACTTTGGAGACTTCGGGTATTTATGTTACACACAGCAGCGGGAACAAATCTGCTCCCCATAGTAAGAGTCACATGCATAAAGCGTCTTTAGCTTCGACTACACAGCAAGATCAGTCGAACGAGTTAAACAAACCGAATCAAAGGAGTAATAATAGCTGTCCATTATGCAGTAGTTCTCACTACTTGTTTAAGTGTACGAAGTTTCTTAACATGGACACACGATCTCGGTTTAATTTCGTGACGTCAAAGAGGTTATGTTTTAATTGTTTACGGCCCCATCGGGTACATGATTGTTTTTCTAAGTCGAGATGTCAAACTTGTCACCGCAAACATAACACATTGTTGCATTTATCTGAGGAACAGACACCTGTTAATACTGCACAATTAAGTAATGATCAAAGTCAGCACTCAAGCATTCCCACATCTCATTCATCCATTATAAACCACAATCATAACACTAACACTAACATTCATTCATCTACGAAAACTGCAATTAATTCAAAATCGGTACTACCGACAGTACCTACAAATATCGTTCCGGAACAACTTCACGCAAACAGTCATTCGTCGTCTCTTTCGCACTCATACGTTTCGCATGGCGCTGGCTCGGGCGGCAGCCTACGTCACTCGCTACTCGCAACAGCAGTCATCGATATCGCTCTAGCTAAGGGCGGTCGCACACACAAGGCTCGCGCGTTGCTCGATCCCGGCAGTATGACTAATTTTATTTCTATGAATTGCGTTCAGAGACTTAATGCGAAATATAGCAAGTCGAATATATCTATAACGGGTATAGGTGGTTCGAATACTTTTAACGCTAAGGGTCAGTTAAAACTGTTTTTATGTCCGACTAATAGTGAACAATATTTATGTGTTGATACGTTTGTTTTGCCCCGTATTACGTGTGATTTACCTACGGCTGCAATTGATAATGCGTTTTTAGACAATTTTAAGAATTTGAAACTTGCCGATCCGCAATGTAACGTAAAGGGTCCGATCGATATATTATTAGGAGCGGGAGTGTGCGCTCACCTTTTTCAGGGAAACAAGTTAGTGTTGGGTGATAATTTACCGACGGCGTTTGAAACACTTTTCGGTTGGGTTTTGATGGGAGATTTTGATCGCGACAATTTAAATAATAAAAGTGTTCATGCATTTACGTGCATTACAAATGTCGATGAAACTTTGAAACGTTTTTGGGAATTAGAGGAAGTAACTCCGAGTAAACTAGAACACCCGGATGATATTTTTTGTGAAAACCATTTTAAGCAGACGCATTCGCGTACTCAGGATGGTAGGTTTGTCGTGCGCTTGCCCTTCAAACAGGGTGACCATGAATTAGGCGACACAAAACAGGTAGCAGTGAATAGGTTACATTCACTCGAAAGAAAGTTTAGTCGTGATCCTGTTTTAAAGTTAAAGTACACAGAATTTATGCGAGAATATAACAGTCTGGGCCACATGCAGCCGGTTGAACCCTCAACCGCACAACGTTCTCCTAAATACTACATCCCTCATCACGGAGTGTATAAACGGGACTCTGTTAAGATTCGGTGTGTTTTCGACGCATCTGTGAAGAGTAGCACGGGGAACTCGTTAAATGATGTTTTATTAGCTGGTCCCAAGCTTCAACAAGATATAGTAGATATTATTCTCCACTTTAGATTACACGAAGTAGTATTTTCTGCAGACATCCGACAAATGTACAGACAGATTTTAGTTCACCCCGATGATCGTAATTATCAGTTAATTGTATGGCGGGATGGTGAAGGCGATGTTCAGGAATATCAACTTAACACAGTGACGTACGGGGTCACTTCAGCTCCGTTTTTAGCAATGCGGTGTATCCATGAGCTCGCTTCTTTAGGTCGGGACACCCATCCTCGCGCGTCAAGGGTGTTGCAGCGAGACATTTTTGTAGACGATGTGGTTACTGGTGCTGCCTCGCTCGACGAAGCGCGTGAAATAAAGGCCGAGCTCATGGATTTATTGTCATTAGGATGTCTAGAACTTCGGAAATGGACTAGTAACCGCCCGGAATTGCTTTCAGACTTGCCCTCAGAATTTTGTGAATTGCAATTTAATGAGAATAAAAATAATTCTTTAAAAATATTGGGAGTTAAATATAATCCATTGTCGGATAGTTTTGGTTATCATGTTCGTATCGAGTCTAAGAAATGCACAAAACGAGAAATATTGTCAAAAATTAGTACTATTTATGATCCAAACGGTTGGTTAGCGCCGTGTATTATTAATGTTAAAATTATGATGCAACAGTTATGGAAATTGGGTGTACAATGGGATCAAACACCACCTGATTCTATTATTGTTAAATGGGAATCGTTTTGTCAAAATTTAGATTACCTTACTAATTTGTCGATTCCACGACAAGTCTTATCGAGTCACGTTATCCATTTTGATTTACATGGATTTAGCGATGCGTCCGACGCCGCATATGCAGCCTGTGTTTATTTGCGATGCGTCCACAACGACGGAAGGGTGACCATACATCTCCTTATATCCAAGACACGTGTCTCGCCGATCAAGCAGAAGCTAACGATTCCGAAACTCGAATTGTCCGGTTGTTTATTGGTGGCTCGTCTTTTGAAACGTGTTCGTCACATTTTGGAACCGAAAACTAATCTCCTGAGACACACATATGCGTGGAGCGATTCCTCCATTGTTTTATGCTGGTTGCGTACGGAACCACACCTTCTGAAAGTATTCGAGTCACATCGGGTTAGCGAGATACAGAACATCCTTTCACCTGAGTTCTGGAGATACGTGCCGTCTGCACTAAATCCAGCAGACTGTGCTACGCGCGGTCTTTCACCACAAGAACTAGTTCATCATGATCTTTGGTGGGGACCAGATTGGTTGCTTCGTGATGAGGACACATGGCCCGAGCCATGTGAGCAGCTTACCTACGACACGTTACCGGGTTTAAAGAAACAGCAGGCAGTCACCGCTTCAGTCGTTCAAAATGAATCAGTAGATGAGTCTTTTATTCTTAAATTTAGTTCATTCAGCAAACTCAACCGTGTAACGGCATGGTGCTTACGTTTCGTTCACAATTGTAGAAATAAAACAAAATTGTCAGGCCACCTGTCTAGTTCAGAGTTAGAGAGCAGTTTGCTAGTTTTAGTCAGAGTAGTTCAGCATAAATATTTCAAGGATGATTTAAAGCTTATTAAGCAAAATAAAACATGCAGCACTGGGTTACGTCGCTTACACCCATTCATCGATTCTGACGGTCTGTTGCGAGTGGGGGGTAGGCTGGTGCACTCATCACTTACATACACATCAAAGTATCCACTTGTTTTGCCCCACACTTGTCATTTTACTACACTCTTGATCGACTATTATCATTTAAAATACTTACATGCGGGACCTAACCTCCTAATGTCATTGTTGAGAGAAAGGTTTTGGATTTTATCAGCGAGGCGTGTCATCCGCACTAGAGTTTTTAAATGTTTACGTTGCTTTCGTTTAAAATGTCAACCGCCGGAAACTTTAATGGGTAACTTACCTTCCAGTCGCGTTAATCAGTCTCACAGACCATTTGTGTCTATTGCTATCGATTTCACGGGTCATTTTAATATAAAATTAAGTTCACAGAGAAATGCTAGGACTAGCAAGGCTTATGTTTGTGTATTTGTGTGCTTCACGACCAAAGCAGTCCATTTGGAACTGGTCAGTAACTTGACTACTGAAGCATTTCTTGCAACATTAAAACGATTTGTTGGTAGACGCGGTTTACCTAAAGAGATTCGAACCGATTCGGGAACTAATTTCAAGGGCGCTTATAACGTACTAAAGAAATTTTCTAAAGACATTAGTGATGATCCTTTTTTGAAGCAATATTTGAGTGAACATTTCATTGATTGGACATTCTCACCTCCTTTGAGCCCTCATTTTAACGCTTTAGTTGAAGCAGCTGTAAAATCATGCAAGTCTCATTTAAAGCGGGTTGTAGGAGAACGTAATCTTACCTTTGAGGAGTTTACGACTATTTTGGTTCAGATAGAATCTATATTAAATTCGCGGCCTTTGTGCCCTATGTCTAGCGATCCTAATGATCTATCAGTATTGACTCCGGGACACTTCATAATCGGAGCTCCTCTTGTAGCTGTACCCGAGACGCCTGCTCATGAGCGTTTATCCTTGGTTTCCCGATGGCATCTCTTACAATCTATCGTAGCGGACGTGTGGAAGAGATGGAGTCATGAATATCTCCACACATTACAACAGAGAAACAAATGGAACTCTGCTAAATATAATATACAGGTCAATGACCTTGTATTGCTTAAAGACGACAACTTACCTCCCTTGCAGTGGTGCATGGGTCGTGTGGTAAAAGTCTTGCCTGGACAGGACTCAGTCGTTAGAGTAGTAGAAGTAAAAACGGCCAAGGGTTTACTTACTAGATCCTTGGCAAAAATTTGTCCTTTGCCATGTAATAACAACACAGATTAACTAATATAATTAATTTAAGGCACGTAGAGCTGGATTTAATTTTAGTTTATTTCTGCATTAATAAATATTATAAGTAATTATAAGTAGGTAACATATGGAAGGCTGTTAATGGTTACATTTTGTTATAGTTGTATCTACATAATTGAATAAGTTATACAGTCCACTTATTTACATCAATGCTTAAAACACTAAGCTGTAATTTGTAATAATACCAGTATCTGACACAAATTTAATATTATCAAAAAGAGGTAAACCCCTTTTTTGGGCCGGGGTATGTATAATCAAGGTAATGTGCGAGTATCCAAACGCAAAAGGAATGGATTTATTTGATTGGTCGACGCTGCCACCCGCCATTATCCTAGTTTCCTCCCCCGCCCCTTCCCCTTTTTGCACTCTCTCGAACGACAAAAAACGACGTCACGCGTGCGCGCAAGAAAATATGCAAATTAATTAATCCATGGTGAAAAGTAACCAAATCCCGAGTCTCCAAGGATCCTGAGCTGTCCGAAGGTAAGTGGTAGTGTTTTACCGATCAAACGCTATGAAATCAAAAATATTGATTTATATAATATTAAGTATAATTATAGTGGTATATAATTTAACTCTTTCTTTCCCTGTCTTGTCCGTGACAGTTTACGCACACAAATCTGTATATGTAGTCATAGTACCGCACAAGACGTTAGTATGAAGTTTTGATTCTGGTTAATTATTTATCTTTTCATGTGGTTGATGACGGGGTCGATCGGTCGGTGCGTCCGACCAAGTCGTTGTTGACTGTAGCTGAGGATAGGAAGTAGTTCGACTGAAAATGCGAATGAAAGTACTGACGTTCTTGTTGGTATCCTTTATTTCAGTTACATTAATTTTATTATAGTAATGACCAGGGAGGAATCTATAGCTATGGTCCAGGAAGAAGAAGATATGCCATGAAAAATCTGTATGGAACCGTAAGACTGTGTAGACCTCACAGACGAGATAGGGTAGACCTTACAAACTCACAGCCGTAACGAACTTGCCGCGTTTCTAATTTTAATCCGAATGAATCATGGTGATCGTTTATTATTGTGATGAAAACTGTAATAACTTGTTGGAATAGACTTCTAAACTCTGTGTACAGACTATTATTTTTGATCTCCAGTCATGTTTAACCCGAAGGATAACCACCGCTCGGACCTAGTCACCGAGATATATTTTTTTCAAATAGTGTATTGGAAAACAGACATTACATATGACATTACACAAAGCCAATTGAAAAAATCTTGTTTAGTTTATAAAATGTTTATTTAAAATATATGATCGATTTTGTTTAATATATTAACTCGATTCATAAAAAAACGATTCGTTGGCAGCCCTAATTTTCGCACCCCAACCGAGCTGGTTTAAACCAGTTTGCCCCCAGCCGGGGCCGGTCCTCGCCCCCCGCGCCTTGTACGTGACAGGGTACGCACACAAACGTGTGCATGTAGTAGTGGTTTCGTTTCAGACGCTAGTATGAAGCTTTCATTCTGTTCCTTTACTTATTCATGTGGTAGCGCGGTGCATCGCTACGCAGCCGTGCATCGTCGCGTCGGTACGCGCGGCGTGCAAGATTGCCTACTTTTACGATGCACCTCGCGCCATTGAGATGCGTCTCGCGGCGACGCGCGGCGCAGCGCGAAATCACTGGCCTCTTCCAGTATCGTTGCGTCGCCTCGCGTCTCGGTGTGAGCTGACCCTAACTCTCAGTTTCGACTGAAATCGAAACTAGAATTTTCACCGAAACCGAACTTTTGGTCTGTCTCTATCACGAACAGTCGAGTTTTGTCGCGGCCGACAGTTTCAAACTTTTTTATGGAATTTTTTTTTTAAAGGCCGAAACTAGAATTTTCGCTGAAACCGAAACCAAAACTTTCGGTCAGTCATTGATAACATTAAATATCATCATTTCGATGCTAATTTTTCCTCTTAACAATCTCAAGCTTGTTATGAGTGATTAAGTTACAACAAAAACATAAATTATTTTGAAAAGCATTTAAATAAAATTAAAAATACTTACCGGTTTTAAACTGATCGTTCCGTTAACGATAAGCTCGCTTTCATCAGGACACGCATCCGGATCGTAATGAGACTCCTCATTCTTCGTATTATTAACCATTTGGGTGACTGCGAGGTTGAGACACACTCGCATTGTGTACGCGTTGCAGACCGCCAGTAGACCCATGATCCCGAGGACATACCGCTGAGGAATTAGGAACACTAAGCGGAGAAAACGATTTTATGAATAGCTAGAACTATAATCGATGGGGAATAAGGAACACTGAGCGGAGAAAACGATTTTATGAATAGCTAGAACTAGAATCGATGGGGGATTAGGAACACTGAGAGCGAAAATGATTTTATGAAGAGCTAAGTCTGGAATTGCTGGGGAATTAGGAACACTGAGCGGAGAAAACTATTTTATGAATAGCTAGGTCTCGAATTGCTAACATTAACTAAACCATTACCATAACCGTGAAAACTAAACATTAATAGTGGGCAATTCTGCTACTGTTCTGCATATCATTCATCAACTGAAAACTTTATTTAATTATGGTACAATCGTTTCAAAACGGTGAAACATATTCCAATGATAATATGATTGTTTTCATTCAATTTCTAAATAGTAGCATATTTTTAATCACTTATTTTTAATATTTAGTACAATACTTACAAATTGTTGGATGAATTCAAAATTATTTTTGATACTTTTAATGGCAACACTGCACGATGAGTCACATCTATCGGTTAATCGTTTTTCATAAAGCTGAAGTGCCTACGTAAGCTATTGAAAATTTTATCCCAATGAATAATAAATTAAGCATTGATTCAAGATAATAAGAAGCACTTGACGGCTAAAAAAGGGATAAACTCAAACTGTCATTAATATAAAAGTTTTATTTTGTACTCTTGCAGGCTGATGTTATCGAACTAAGTACTATTGCCATTATTGATGCTATAATGAGGGTGGATTTTGATGACTACAATTTATAAATTATTAGTTTTTGACCGTGGCTTCCTTTATCAAAATATTTTACGGTCGACTTTCCGCCATAGCGCTATAAAAAAGCTAACTGAAGAGACAGCTTGTTTTCTTTATGGATGGTAGCAAATAGGCAAGTAGTACCATTCTTTCACTGGTCCCAATGACAACTGTGGCCAATTCAGAACCAGACTTAAATCGGGACGAATATGGTCAGTCAGTTAGCAACAATAATAACAATTCTATAAAATTATTTCAAATAATAACCAGAACTGTTTGTTGTGGTTTTCATTTGTGCATGAAGTTTGTTCTTCAAACATACCTGTTCTGGCCACATTTATACATAAATAATAAAATGTGCTATAAAAATATTCCATCTCACTAGTTGGTTTTACTGGCTTCATAGTTTATAGGTAAATGGAACTTTACAATTTTATGTAGTAGATAGTATATTATTAGTTGTTATATTGGTATCTTTTAGTATAATATTGTTATTTGGCTGAATAGTTTATATAATGATGTAGTAATATGTATAGTAGTAATGATGTAGTAATATAATGATGGTGTAGCACCCTCATTATCGTGTTCAACATTATTATCATTTATCAAGTGGGGTAAAAGATCTGAATGCATATATTTTTTTCGTTCTTAAATTCTACTGTCAAGTACAGTATTCCGGATTTTAATAATTCGATCCATCATTAAGAAGGCTTTAGAATTATATATTTAGATACTTACATCTGGATATATTTCGCCGCCATCGTGGTAACATTTCAACGTAAAGAATAAAAAGTATTGACACTAAGGTGACCCCAGACCTGCGAACAAAATTTCACTTTTCAGGACCAACGTAAGAGAATCTACATAAGTATGTATGAAGTCTTTGTAACAAAGCGCTCATAGCCCGGCGGCTTGCGTCGATCCTAAGTGATCGACAAAGTTAAGCAACTGCGGGCGCGGTCGGTAGTCGGATGGGTGACCGCTAGTGGCAAAATATCTTGAACGTTTCCGTGCTTCGGAGGGCCATAAAGCCGTCGGTCCCGGTTGTTATCGATAGGTAGCAGTCGTTAAGCCGTGTCGGAGGCTTTCGGGCGGCTTGAAAACTTTCGACACTGGGTTGGCCACTAATCTCCACCAATCCGCACTGGAGCAGCGTGGTGAAATATGCTCTAGGCCTCCTCAATAATGAGAAGAGACCCGTACTCAGTAGTGGGTCATTAATGGGTTGTAGCCAGCCAGCTTTTGTAACATAAGTTTCGCTAAAGATCAAGTTTCTCTAAGTCTTGTGCACGATATGTCTAAAAGGAACCTACAAAATTAACTCGCGCAAAGTAATTCACTTTGCAACATAGTATAATTCACTTGGCAAGTCTCAACTTTCTCGTAAGCGAGTTATTGCCAGCAAACTTATATTAAATTTTCGTGTTGGCGAGACCAATGTAAAGTATATGAGATGAGGTATTCCTACTTTAGGAATAGAAAACTGAATAACTCCATTTATCATTTATGGCCAGTCTAACTACAACCCATTAATTGCCTACTACTAAGCACGGATCCCTCCTCATATTTGAGAAGACCTAAAGCATACTCCACTACGCTGCTCCAGTGCGAATTGGTTGAGTATTGGTGGTAGAAATGGGAAGGCCACAGTTTAGTTTTTATTAAAGCTAGTATTTCTCAGAGGGAAATATATTTCAGACCATCTATCAAATCAACTGCAGTCGTTCAGTCAACTGGACTAACGAACGAACTATTGCGAGTAGACGAACTGTATGTACGAGTATGTACAAAACGAAATGTAAAAAACAGAATCATAAATAAAGCAACAAAATAAACGTTTTAACAATAATTACATAAAAATTTCAATGAATACAAAATTATCAACGGTGTCTATCACATAGGCACTTACGTATTGTGTTTTTATTATTTATTATTGTGCGCAATAAATTTATATTTTTGTCTATAACTTTATTTATCTGTGCTCGAAATTAAGTAATTGATCTTACAAGCGACTTAACTTATTTCAACGCCGTTTTCCACATCCAAATTTTTCAACTGTCTTTTCTTTATTTTGCAAATTTTAAAATAGCGCCTGATACATTTTATTGTTAAAAATTAAAATTGCTGATTTGTGGTGCAACGTGGTACAACTATGGAAAAAATATATTTCTATGTAATCGAGCATATGGAATTGCCACTCTCTACCAAATCCAAACTTATTACCTGTGCTCACAGTTCAATTTAGCTTGTCAGAAAAATTTACAAAGGACATTTTTAGATAACGCCGTCAATCTTAAATGTACCTTATCGCATTGGCGGAACGCTGGCATTTTATATACCTGCCATGCAATTATAACGAATTTCAGATCAAATTCAAACGGAATACTAATTATAGATACAGTATCTTCGCCATCCGCCACGGTATCCAGTACAATTCATACCGTGTAATAATTGTTTTAACAGCAACTGTGCTCCTATTAGAAGTGGATCCGAGTAACACTTTTTAGAGGTGACTATTTTAGTCCACAAGTAGTAACTCATATATGGCTACAATACTTGGAACAAAACTTTCACAAACATGTAGTACAAGTAGTCACTAACCATTATTTTATTACTACCAACAACAAAGCCTATTAATTACAGTCTCTACCCCAGACCTAATACGTACTGACGAATTAACCTACTAACGTTCTTAAAAACACTGGTCTATCCTTGTCCCGGTTTGAGTCTTGTTCTATGTCGGTCACAGTTGCCATATGCCGCAGCATGCAGCAAGTGATGCTGCATGCTCGTTCTTCTTATTCGTTTGCTCTTGACAGAGCAGTCGTGGTCATGCATGTTGTGTAGAGGCGCGCAGAACTATAGCTCTCCATTTGTCCCGAACAGTTGCGTGGCGGGCATTTTCATTGATGGTTTTGTTGGTCAGGGTCTTAATCTGGTCGGTCCAGCGTAGCGGGGATCTCCCTCGGGGTCTATTCCCATCTACTCTTCCCTGCATAACCAGTCGTTCCATGGCATTTTGACGGCGCGTGACATGGCCAAAGTAGCGAAGAATTTTGGTGTTAACGACGGCAGAAAGGCGGGTCTTGATGCCGAGCTCATTCAGAATGGAGACGTTTGTGCGTCGTTGAGTCCACGATATGCGCAACATCCGTCTCCAGCACCACATCTCTAAGGCGTCAATTCGCTGACTTTCTCTCGATTTTATGGTCCATGTCTCCGCGCCGTATAAAAATAATAATATGGGGAATATTAGAGCCCTTACGAGTCGTACCTTGGTGGCTCTGGTGATGTTGCGGTCCCTCCATATCTTAGATAATCTGTCCATGGCCGATCTTGTGATAACAATACGCCGCTTTATCTCATCTTCAGAGCCGCCCTGGTTGGTTATTAAGGAACCCAGATATACGTAAGATGATACTATGTCGCAGTTGGCTATTTTGGTCTAATGTGGCGTATTATTATCGATCCTGTCAACAATCATCATCTTCGTTTTCAATCGCATGCTCGTTATCTGTCTTAATATCATAACTTCATTAAAAAAGCAGATCCAAGCGAAGTGAAATTGAATGCACGAATGAAGTTTTATGCGGTGTTTACAGTTGTATTGCTGGAGGTCAAAAATAATACACGTTGCAAGATACCATGCAATACCTGCATTTAGCAGTGAGTATATAATAAACATTTACTTATTTCAGTGAAACTTCTTTTAAAATGCGTTATAAAATTATCCTTGGATAAATTGACGCTGCAACTGAACAATACTCTGTTATCAGGCAGTCAACCAATGTAACATTCAATATGTAAGTCAAGTACCCCATCATAAGTGCTAACAATGTAATAACCAGTGAATGGCAATGTGGCACAATATCTATTTACTTCAGGATAAAATAAGATAAAAAATTAACAACACATTATAGGAATCTTGTAGTCAATATTTTTTTATGTTTTTCTTTCGATTAATATTCATAGATCAAAAATAAATGCAAACCGCATCTAAAATGGTCCAGCCGTGTTTAATTTAACCATAAATGAACACATAAAGATTTTAAATAAATTAAACTTCAAATAACTTTTTTTCAAATATGATCTCTAATACAAATATCAATAGGTTACAGATTGATAAATGTGTAAATAGAACTACACTTTAACAAAGTAACCAAACAGAATTAAATAATCTACATAATGGTTGACGAAAAAGCTTAATTTTGATACATAAGCAATTGCTGTCTATGTAAGTACGAACTAAATTGGAAATTGTGACACTTGCCTGCAAACAGATTCAATATTCTCATAACCGGTTTTCATTGAGGGACGCCGATAAATTTTATGCTGGTTTGACATTTTCTGCAAATATCGCCAATGAACCGTATGTATGTGACGGTAACGTAAAGAATATTTACGAGTTTTATATATTTTTACGAGTTTTTTATTCAGAATGAACATTGAAATTAACGCGAGTAGGCATAAAAGGTAGTCTAAACGTATAATAAATCTATAGTATTTAGTATAATTATACTCATAGAAGATGTAATATGAGAAAACCTCTTACATAAGGCATCTATTTACGCATTCGAAACTAAAACAATTATTTTAAAGAACTTTCGGTTTGTATTTGTATGTGGTTGTTGTAGTTTGGAATGGTAATGTTACTTGGGTTGAAAAATTAAATCCATAGTCACATTTTCATTGGAATTATTGATTTTTGATTTTGTATGTAAAGTGATGTAAAAGTGGCGCAACTATGCAAAACAAATCATTAAAACATTTTCTTCGATTTTATGTATCGTATTAATGATACTTGTTGAAAATCATACTAAATTAAGATATAGGTTTTTATTTTTATACAGAACAACGTTGCCATAACTGAGACGGAATTTTAAGTACAATAAAAATGACCAATATGTATAGTAAGATTCCAATTTGGAATGAATACCATTGTAAAGCTCCAGCTGTATTGAACGCCCATTCACTATAGACATAGAAACGTGACCATGGTTAGATAATTAAAACCTCAAACGCCTCAAAGACGATTCAAAGAAATAAATGTTGACCTCAATGAGTTATTTATAGTGTTGTACCTTCACTTTTAAAATGAATATAAAATTTTAACATTAAGTACCTAATACAGAATATTACCAGTAAATAGCCGTAATTAACTCAAGCTGTTTCCACATTTAGTATTTTTATACGCCGTATTAAAGTCCTAATCACCGTAGTTTTTTTAATTAGTTTTCGAAGGATCGTATTTTTAACACTTCTGCATTATAAAAGAAAAATTACTTGCTTAATTAATAGAAGAGTTGTAGGTGATAATATTTTTTGACTGTATGTCGTCTATACAGCCAAATAGTTAATATAGTGTTATTGAAACGATGCGCAATATGCACATTAGCTTATTATCTAATTATGTTACTTTACTTAATAATCTTATTATTCACAATTTTTTAACGTCTTAAAATTAAAAACCACTCCAATCCGCTCAAACTTCAAAAAAGACAAGAACAATAAAACCGTAAAAGAAATAGTATCATTTATGCTTTTGATAATAATCATAAAAAATATACATTTATATTCAACTGGCAAAGGAAAATTCCGTTTTTTTAAAGTTTAGGCAGTTACAAAGCAATACGGACAGACAACATAGAAATAATATTTATGATGTATCTTACGTTTAACGACGCGGGCGTATAAGTCAATGATATTTATCTGAAGAAAAATATTAGGCTTCGAAAAGGATAATATTAAGAAAAACACTCAGGAAGCTATTTGTCGAGTCAAGATTGAGTCAAAATTGATTTGTTTATCAGTCAGTAGATCTAAAATCTATATCTGAAATTTGACTTCCATACAATCTTGTTGCTACTTGCAGTATAAAATAAATTGACGTCGTATTTCTCTTACCTACTCATGTTATCGGTATTTGAAAGAAAGAAAAAGTATTTATTCGCTGTTAAGAACACTGCAGCAGAACTACACAAGAATAAATTATAATTACAAACAAAAATAAATAAAAAAAAACTTACAACTTAAGAAACATACAACAAAATTACACACTTACAAGCTAAATTAAAAGTATTTTAGGCAATCATTTGAATATCACGTGATCACATTTCTTTTTCTAAACTATCTAACTAGCTTATGTCCTGTACCTATGGTACAGGCAATCTGAGCTATGGCTCAGATTTTAAGCAGCGTATAAATAAAAATAGAGTATACCTACATCACTTTTTAAGGTAGAGCGTAGAACTCCAGGTTATTGCCTGAAAATACTTATTTATCCTACAAACCTATACCTATAGTATAACTCATCAGTTCCCAGTCCCTTTCAGGCATGTTGTTTTCTTCAGACTTCAGGAAAATTAATAAATCATCATAAAGAAGAAGGTAGGTACTTATGTAATTATTTTAACAGACTCACAGTTTTGGTGCGATTAAAAAATATTTTAAAGATAATAATTGAAACTATTATACGAACTCATGGTTGTCTTATGACTACCGTCCGAATAATCCATTGATTCATCAGTGAAAATCTATTATCTTTTTACATGACGTACTGATATTAAAAATAAAGATAGGTAAAGATACCTACTGTAAGGCATGTACATACCCCGTGACCTAAAAACGGTCCAATTTCTAATTAATTTCGTTAAGCATCTAATTAAAATCGATTAAATTTTAGACGGCTGTTGCTTTAATTAAATTTAAATTGGATATTTCGATATGCAAAGTAATTGGTCATCTGATTACAATTAAATCTATTATAGCTAAACAATACTTCTCGGTATCAACAATGGGAAGGAAGACTACTTTCTGCTAATAGTTCATTCACTAGCTTGTATCTCGTAGCTTGTAGTTACTTTTCTCTTATTGAAAGTAACTAGTAATCTGCATCTACATTATAAAAGGAAAACCTGACTTACTGACTTATGTATATAATAACGCACAGCCGAAACTACTGTACCATATAGCTACTTGCAATTTGGACATAAATTTTAACTTGAAATCTTTGACAAGATGAAATAACTTTAAATCGAATAATGCCCTCATAAAGGTCCGTTAATTTTATTTTAGTGTTATTCTTGTATTACAAAGGGACATTTGAACTAAATAAACAAAGTTGAAAGTATAAAAACAAATCTTGATTCCTATTAATATAATTATTGACAAAATAGCAAAACATTTATATATTTTTCAAATGAACCACGTCCTGAAGTGTGATTTTTGTTCTAGTTCTTTTTTCATTTAAAAGTAGTTTTGACTGATTATGAGTTTTGACTTTAACATGTAGTACCTAAGATAAAAAAATAACCTCAATATTCAATAGACTAATTCGACCTTTGCTTTTTAAGTTTAATATTTTCCTTCTTTATATTAGGTAAACTATCGTTACTAAAGAGATAAGTGACCAATAAAAAAGTAATAGCCTATAAGAACTCTAATCATTATCCGTAAGTATTCGTGTTTCATTATTAAAAAACGATACCTATTAATTTAGTTATCCTAAAAATATTTAAAAAAAATTCATCTGACGTGACGGTTAATACTTTCTTCTTTAAATTAAAAAAATGTAATTCTGTGAATTGTAATATTAGTAAATTACTTTTGCAATTTAAATAAATACATAGATACCAAAATAATAAGGTGCAATTTTGAGTGACACAATAACAGCCAATATGAAACTTTACAATATAAAGTAAATAATAAATAATTGATGACATGACTACACACTCAGTGATGATAACAAGTTGTAAGTTGTTGCTGCATAAGTATGACGATGCATCGTCCAAAATGCTGCGTGATTGCAACAAAGAAACAGATTTTTTAAGAATACTCGCCATTGATGATAATTGAGCAGAAAATTGATATTTCAACACCAAATTGCTGCCATTATTTACTGTAAAAGATTCCTTATAAAATAACTTAACAGATAAGGTTATTATTTTAAAGTTTAAAGATAAAACGAAGCGTGTTGATAATGGTGAAATGGTGGTAGGTACTGTATCAACCAACTATAACCCAAATACCTACACATAATATCGTTAAATTTTCATAAATATTCATAATAGGATATCATGTTCTTAAATAGATAACTATCGTTGATTATACAGATCTTGTTTGCCCCTTACAAAATTTCCATGTTTGTAAATTCGCAGTTTAATTTCGAAGGAAAAAATACGTTATATCCTTGTAAATTAAATTGATTTTAATAATATTAAAACTGGCCAAATATAAAAACTCGTCACAAAAATTGTCTCGCAGCTTCGAAAATCGATTCGGTTCGAACTAGTTAAACTTAGAATCGTTATTCTAATAAAATCGATATTAACATAATCATTTGCATATGTAAATATACAAACTTTAGTATATTTAACATGTACGACACGATGTCGCAACGCCTTAGTTTTTTCTATCGTTGTATTGGAACAATCCTTTTTTAACTATTTCTAAATTAAAACTTTTTCTAAATCAACCGTACCTTACATTATTGTAGAACCAACTCATACTAATAATCTAGCATGAAAATGAATATGTTTAATCAAGACTAATATAAATGCAAAAGTCTGTCTTTCTGTCTGTCTTTATGTGACGCTTTAACGGCTAAACCACCGCACCGCCTCGTTTTTTATGACATTCGCAATGAAAAGTAGTTAGTAGATAGGTACTAAATCTAACTTTACTGTATACTTAACCAGAGCTTTCACTTTTTTACTTTTTTAGAGGCGACCATCTCAGTCCTCAGGGTTAGCAACGCATCTGTGACCAAATTGGAACAAGACTCACACTAATCATTACTAACTGGACAATACTAATATTAACTAACAGGACTAACTATCACTAACAGTCCCTGTCCTCACACTTATTAACAAACTAACCAACTAACATTCTAACACCATCTACTAATTGGACTAACCACCCTAGTCCCTAAATTGGGCCTTGTTCTAAGTCGGTCACAATTGCCATGGGCGGCAGCGGAAGGGTGGTGCTGCATGCTCGTTTGCTACCTTAATTCAATAAAAAAAAAATTGTTGTTACGATGTCGTATCGCTGTCGCATGTCAACAGTTATTAAATTTAATCAAAACGAAAACAAGAAAAAAATATTCAATTTTAAGTTCTAAAATTACAAAACAGGTTAAGTGTATTTCTAACAGAAATTAAAGAAAGATATTATATTTATAAGATTATAAATTTATCTTAACATATAACGAAATAGATGATAATTGGGAGGGAGATTATAGTTATTAAACGTCCGCTAAAAATGGATTATGACATATTCTACCCCTAAGGGGGTTAAGTTGCGGTTGAGGTTTTGTTTGAATGTAACACAAGAACAACTTCCACGCGGGCTAAGCAGAGGGCATCAGCTAGTTTACTTATATTTACAGCTGCTGTTTAAGAATGTGAATAATATTTTTAATTAATTCTAAAAATAAGTTTGATATTACTTTTTGTCCCTAAACTTCGTATATACGTATCAGAATATGAATGTTATAAGATCGTTGAACTTTTAACTATTGTTTTAGACGCTAATGCCTGACTCCGTGCTTTGCAAATAGCTAAGAACTACTGAAGAATGATTTTTCTACACCACTAAATACAATTTTGTCATAGATAATTAACTTTAAAGAAAAACACTTCAACATTGACAAGTAGATAACTTAAACTCGTGAATTAAAAAAAAAGTTAACAATATCGGTTCATTTATTACAAAGTTGTTAGGTAACAGAGCTCAAAAAAATACAGTCAAATAAAGAAACTCCTCTTTATTTGGAGTGGGTTAAAATTTGTTAAGAATATTTAGGTGTAGCTATATATTATACCTTTACCTATATACCGAATTATATTAAACTATAATTGTTTTAATAATCGAAACAGATCAAATCGATCACTGTAAAATAAATAAATTATTTCTAAAAACTTTGTACCTATTTTGAATTAAAGTATGTTTGAGGGAGTACAGTACCCGGCAAGAAATAATGCACATCGGTATTCAGAAAGAGATAATCGGTTAGTTTCGGCTTTGTAGAGCGTTGTTCTTACTACACAGTCCTTACCGCTGACTTGTCACTTTTCTTTCGAATTCGGTAGAAGACAGTTGCGTTCACTGATAAATAAATAAAAAGAGTTGTTAAAACCTCCAATGGAACATCAATATTATTATTATTAATGTACTTGATAGGGTGCTTTATCAGCTCATAATAGATATTACACTTTTAGTGCAATGTGCGAGAGAGACAACGCTCTACATAGCCGTAATTAACCGATTATCTCTTTTTGGATACCGATGTGCATTATTTCTTGCCGGGTACTGTAACACTAAAAGACATGCGATGCACTAAATATATCAGATAATAATCATTTAATATCGAGACTGCATACCTTTTTCGTATTATGATCTTAATAAAATGCAATAATCACATCGCTCAAACAAATAAATTATTTCCAAAAATGTTGTACCTATGTATTTCGAATTAAAGTACTTATGTTTAAGGCAGTAACACTAAAAGTGTATATAATCAAAGAC
Source organism: Hesperia comma (assembly GCA_905404135.1). Taxonomy (NCBI): domain Eukaryota; kingdom Metazoa; phylum Arthropoda; class Insecta; order Lepidoptera; family Hesperiidae; genus Hesperia; species Hesperia comma. The sequence goes on from FR990023.1 coordinate 12,150,257, forward strand.
AAAAGACATGCGATGCACTAAATATATCCGATAATAAATAATGATTAATATCTTTTTCGTAATTTAATCTTAATAAAATGCAATAATGATATGTTTTTAATTTTCAGTAAATGAAACTTAAAGTAACTAAAAACTTAGGTAGTAAATAGAACTTATGTAATACCCGAGGCTCTACCAATACGATGCTGACCGAAAAGGCAGAGAGAAGAAAGGGCGTCCTATACGGTCTCTGGCCTTCCCTTGTCTTTTTCTTAGCCAGCTAGGCAATTGTAAGCCCCTTTATAATACAATTACCATTTATGTTTGAATCAGTAATAAATATCAATTTTTAGTTATTCGTGTGCATGCTATGATTGGTATCCACGATGTTCAATTACAATCTTGCTAAATACCTACATAATTGATTCAATACTAAAACCACAAAACATCTAATTTGATTTGTCAATAGACAGTATAAAAATCAAAGAATATAATTGACAGCGATGTTTTACTGGAGGCAATGACCGAACGGGGTCAAGGTACCTAATCATAAGTATGTTTCGTGATTTACCGCGACCTTTGAAAACTAAATATTTCATTTACTAATAAATCACAGTTCATTCATAACTTCATGCTCAAATTAAGAAACATGCACGCCGTAGAGTTCGCGAAATTCAAACTGAGTGATGTCTACACATCTGCACTTACTCAGAGAAGAGATCCCTGCTCAATATGGGGCCATGATAGGTTGAGTTGAGATGATGAGACACATACCTAGGTACATCATTTAAGCAAATTTCGGTTCGTGAGTTCGACGTTTAAAAATTGTTCAGGTTATGGAAAAACTGACTATAAAAAAAGATTATTATAAAAACAAAAAACCCTACTGCTTACAAAATAACTCAAAAGAAAAAAACAAGTGTCACAATATCGTGGAGCCGGTTACACTCTTTTAGCGGCGACCATCTCAGTCCTCAGGGGTAGCAACGCATCTGTGACCGAATTAGAACGAGACTCATTGAGTCTAGTTCTGGGTCAGTCACAGTTGTTATGGGCGGCAGCGGAAGGTGGTGCTGCATGCTCGTTTGCTATCTTAATTCCATAAAAAAAAATCAACATAAAATACTTCATGCTGCCGCATGCGGTGACAAACGTAGTACTTGTGACAAATCTTTTTTTACCCGTAGGTAACAGTATTGTTTGTCCCCGCCTGCAGCACCGTGAAGTATTTTATGTTGATATCGTGACACTTGTTTTTTTCTTTTGAGTTATTTTGTATGCAGTCGGGTTTTTTGTTTTTATAATAAATCCGCCCTCGCTTCGCTTCGGGAAACCAGTCCCTTCAAAAATCTCTATAAATTTTAACAAATTATGTTATTCCGATGTCTAAGCTATATTACTGCAAAGTTTCATGAAAATACGTTTAGTAGTTTTTGCGTGAAAGAGCAACAAACACACACACACACACACACACACACACACACACACACACACATACATCCTTACAAACTTTCGCATTTATAATATTAGTAGGAAGTAGGATTTTTATTTCAGACTTTTTAGTGGGTTCGCCGAAAAATTCTACTTTTTGGGATGGTTTTTGACAATTTGTGTTAAACGTGTGCCTAAACGTTACATGACATATATATACTATATTTGAAAAGGTCTTTTCACAATCTTTCATTTGATACCCATATTACTAAGATAAGAAAAAAACTCAAGATTATCCTCTATTTTTCTTTCACTTTCGGGCGCCATTTTGAAAATTCATATAGCCTGTGACACTTCCACAGTTCAACGATATTCAACAACAAGATAAAGAATTCAACGATACCTCATATGTCGAAATCCGCGTACAACCGTTTGGGCTGTGGGGCCTCACAAATAAATGGACATACATACAAACATACATACATACATACCTACATACATACACTCGAAAAACATAACCCTCCTTCTGACGCAGTCGGGTAAAAACGCAAGACACATCAGGTAATATCGTAAATTTTGTTTCGTACAATTTGTACAAATCGAACTCAATTTCGTACGTGCTTCCAAAACTTGTTCCAGGTCAAGTTTGTCCAGTCCGTAATTACGTATACCACTTTACATAATATATATTTACTGTTTTTATATTGCTTGCATATTTTTTAGCTTTTTGCGTATATTTTTTTTTACGTATTACAAAGTGGTGTACAAAATATTTTATAGTCAGAAGACAGAAGATTCTTTTTATGTATCACTTATAATTATATCAACACGACTCTATAATACAAAGTTGAAGACCACTCTTACTGAATGATGCGATTTAAATCCTAAGAGAAACAATAATTCATAAATAATATTGCCTAAATTGAAAAAAAGGAATTTCATTAAGAGTCATTTATCAAACAGTTAATTCACTATGTCAATATACATACCTACCTATCAATGAAACATAAAATGAAGCTTTCTGTACTTCTTCTAATAATTTAACTATGCCCAATCTCCAACTCCTACCAAAATCTTACACTCCTACCCAATAGGCGTAATCACAATTTTTCTCTGCACGTATTAAATAGACATGTAACTTTATTACGAATGATCCCTAATATTTTAATGAATAAAAAAGTGCCAAATACGTTCATTAATAAGTCAAGTACACGAAATTCATCGCGCATTTAACACCGATATAAAAATACGTTAAATGTCGGCAAATTCCTCAGCTACTTGACGCAAGTATTTGTTTTGTTTGGAAGAACGTGACGGCTTACAATGTTTATCTACAGACGTGTTAGCAAGCATTTACAAGTTTGTTAATATTTTTTAATCTTACTGTAGGTACCTAGGTATAAAATATACAAAAATCCCTATATATCACTTTTTATTTCTAAACCTTATTTACTCTTTGCAATACATCTTTGTATCCGCTAATCTGTCTTGTGATTAGCGGAAGCAAAAGAACACAAAAATGCACAATTTCCTGAAATGACTGAGTGGGATCAATCATATGTATAATGTACTTTTTTCAACCACACTGGCCAAATGCGCATAGACAGATTTTACAAATCTTTGACATATCAAAACCTATAATAGATACCTACACCATTTTTTATTAATAATTTTTTTATTAACTATTTTTTAAATAACAGATATGGACTGTTGGGTTTTAATGATTTTAAATTACCACAATACCTTTATTCATATTCTTAAGATACTAAGTAATTCCCCGACAGCAAAGACAGGAAACTAAGTTATATTTTAAATGCAATTTTTATCAAAACTTTAAGGAAAATGGCGGTAAATTTAGTCCAATGGGTTATTTAGAGAAACATATTTTGCGGTTTTGTTTCTTCTTCCTCGTACTAGTTCTTAATGTGATTTCCTCTGAGATATAAAATTATGAGTTCTGGTTATAGTTACGTTTTTAGTAAACAAGATAGATCGATAACAGGAAAACCCCTAACTTAATATTAGGATGTAGTAGTTATATTAACTTAATATAACTACTACATCCAATATTCAATACTTATACTATAGCGCCGTCTCTTTGTTTCGGGAGACCTATTCTTTACTTTTACAAAAATTGAGTATTCACTAATACTCGCTTCCTCGTGGAACCAAGTAGGTATGTACATGTATTCAACAACAAACTAGGCTCCAACCCTACTCGACATCACACATCGACTCCATGAATGGTCCATTTTGACGTAAAAGAACATACAAGCAACTGCAAGCAAACAAAAGTCCGCAGTTATGTTTTTATCATGTAATAGGCAGGTATTAGAATACTCTAAAAGTAATCAGGAAATATCATGAAGACAATGAATATAATTATTATCTATAAATAGTTTATTTATTTACTACTTTTCTTACCTTTTAAAACGGAAGGAAGATCACGAGACACATCGTTTCAATGGCAAGAAATAAATGTGATTTGCTTGCAAATGATGTTATTTACATGATATTTGTATAAGAGTGGGTGTTAATAAAAAAAAAAAAAATTGCGTGTACTTATGTACGCGCGTAAGAAGTTATACTTCTTTGGCATCATTAAATAATAAATATTCAACGTTAATAATTTCATAATATTTAGTATTAATTATACTAAAAAAAATTGGTTGTCTGTAAAGTCGGTTTACTGACGATAGTTAAACGTGACAACGTCTTAAGAAAATACTGATGGAATGGTAGCATAATCACTAATAGTCATCCTAAACTATCTTTGAATACTTAGTTATAATTTATTTACTGTTATATTGCAGTTAAAAACCTTTATTAAATATTTTACCAAAACGACTAGTCGTTGCATACCGTATAACGAAACGTTAATCTTTAGCTAGTCTGTGCATATTATGTCATGTCAATGTGCCACAAACAAGTCAAAACAAACCTGGCTGGTTATAAATAATTTCGATAAAAAGCAAAAGCAAAACTAAAGAAACGTCAGAGTTACATTGACAAAGGCCAATGAGTGGTTTAGCCGGCAACTTCATACTGTTAATTTTTGTGTCACAGATGCGCGCGCATCGTAAAATTTCACTCTCATGATTTTTCCGTAACGCGCGTAACTTAATATTGTTAATTTTTGTGTTACAGATGCGCGGGCATCGTAAAATTTCACTCTCATGATTTTTCCATAACGCGCCTAAAGAAGTATAACTTCAATAATCATTGATCATACATATTATTTACACATACTCGTATGAACCAGTAAGATCTCGTAAGATATAAGATGTATGATCGTGTGGAGAAGTATGTTAGTGTAAGCCTAATAAAATATATTAAGTTATAGCTGTTGATAATTGAGGCATTGAATGGAAATACTTTATTGATGATTGCATTAGAATACATAATAGCGAGAGATGTATTGTCATGAGAACACAAAAAAACAAGGGATAATTCATGATTTGTATTGGAAAAAATGATTATAAAGAAATATTTTGACAAGAGGACTATTATTTGAGTCACATTTGAGTATTTAATTATCCCTATTATAGAGAATCTGAGGTTGTCCGAACTAATATGTTTGATCATTTTATAACCACTTCTAACAAAGGAGGAAGTTCTAAATTCGACTTAATTTTTTTCATGCGTGTAACTTCATTAGTTACCGTTTCATTTATAGTTTATACGTCCGTCAAAAAATACCTTTTACTAATTTTTTACCGCCAATATTTTCAAACTATCTAGTAAAGTAGCTATAACTTAAACATTTAAGTAAAAAACTTATCACCCAACATTATTGCACGATCTTTATAACTAGACCGAAAGTTTGAACTAGTTTAACTAGTTTCAGATTCTAATGCAGCTAACATGATAGCCTAACCTAACTTAGTGTACCTATATGTCAAGCTCAGTAGTTCTCGAATTCTGAAGTTATTACTACCTATTACCTCATTCAATTATTACATATTAGGAGTTACATTACGAGGTAATAAGTAATATTCAATTATTACTTATTACCTCGGGTACAAAAGATAACTATTAACTAAATTGAGTTTCTATATTCTTTTGTTCATATTATTTGTTGTCATGATATTTTCGAATGTTTACTTACATAGACGACACAGTGAGTATCAAACAATTTTAACATTTGAAAAAAAAATAGTACCTATCTCAAAAAAAAGTATCTCAAATGATATCTTTTAGGAAGTTGGAAGTTCGGAAGATTTAAAACGGTGAATCGACAATAGAAGAAGTCCTTGTCTAGTGATGTTTCTTACTTGCTTATCTACATAGTTTTTTCCCTTTAAAGGTCAACCGTGAATTGCAATGCTTTTTAGTTACATTGGTGTAAAACTAGATTGTGCAGTTACGTCGCCCTGTACGCTAGCAATGAATTTCTAAAGTTACAGATATAAATCGCCAATGATCACTTACAACAATATTGTAATCATAAATAACCGTGACATCTGTACGGACTTCAGAGTTGGATTTAATAAGAAGTGGGAGAATGAAAAATCATGAGTTAAAAATCTCAAGAAACAAGACCATTCTCTTGAATAGAGCCTTCGCAATAATCTATATATATAAAAGCGAAAGGTCACTGACTCGCTCATCACGAAATCTCAGAAACCGCTGAACGTATTGAGATGAAATTTGGCAGGAAGGTAGTTTGTAGTTAGAAAATAACCGCTAAGGACGGACTTTTTGTTATTCCACCCCTATGGGGGTCTAATAGGGGTTCAAAGTTTGTATGAAAGTCCGTCAATTGTAGTAAAGCAGGTATTATGAAAATTGGTATTTAGAATTATGATAAGAAATAATGAAAAACCTGTATCAAAGTTTGTTAAAAATCAACCCCTAAATAGGTAAAATAGGGGTGAGGGCTCTTTGTACACGCTAATCATCGCTCGCATCGCTCAAGATCGGCTCGACGGGTTTTAATAGGACTTTCACTGAGAGATAGAAGAGGTTTTGAAGCAACATAGCAACTTTTTATCCCGGAATTCTTGTGGGATTAGGATTCACGCGGGAAAAACTCCTATGTACCAAATCGCGGGCTTATATTTTGATGGGACTTTCCCTGGGAAATTGTGAACAAACATATCAATAGGTTATTTTTTATCTCGTAATTCCCGCGGAATCTGGATGCGCGCGGGAAAACTCTTTCGCGCGAAATCGCGGGCTTAGATTTTTTATTTATGAGATTATCTCTGGGAGATAAGTACAGGAGGTTATGGAGCAACATATATTTTTATCCCGGAATTCCCGCGGGATTGGGATTCACGCGGAAAAAGTCGCGTTCGTCGAAGTTTTAATGAGATTTTCACTGGGAGGTAGAGGAGGTTGTTAAGCGTCATATAAGCTACTTTTTATTCCGGACATCCCGCGGGATTGGAATTTACGCAGGAAAAGCTTTGTGACACACTGAGTTCCACGTGGGCGGAGCCGCGGGCACAGCTAGTTTATTATATACCACGGGAGTCGGGACCTAATTTTTTTACATTTAAAGAAGGCACTCTATTTATCTATATGAAATCTACATTGATAGAGTCGTCTTTGCTTGACTGAGTAATTAACATCCATTATCTGAACATTCTGACATATGTACATTATTACCTATACCTTCATATTTTTAAAATAAGTTGTTCATAATATATAAATTCAAATACAGGTGTATTTGAATTTGTTAACGTTGTATATTAAATTTATTTTAGTTGCATCCCCCATAAAAATAAACTTACTGCCCCTTGTGATTACAGTACAATGCCTAACGGTGAGAGTACCTAATGGTGAGAATTTAAAATGCCTTATGTAAATTTTGATTACAAGCTGAATTGAACTGTGAACACGGGTAATAAATTTTTAGCGGAGAGTGGCAATTCCATATTGCCAGCAATGTAGGAAGGTATACTGTTTTTTATTTGACAATAAAATGTAATCAAAGTCTAGATACGTGTGATTTATAGCAGAGACACGTGGTCCTAAGCGGTTTCAACGTAAGAAACGAGCGTGCAAGATCCGGGAACTAATGTTTATGTAAGATCCCCGATTGTACGTATAAATCATTCTCGTTGTCTAACAAAATATGTTTGTATTCAAATCCAAGCCTATGTTATTAGTTCTGCTAACAATGACCCACATAAAATTGTACAAAATTATAAATAAAATCTTCTCTTCTTATTATTTATAATATAATATTTTATTGATTTATAAGAACCTTTTTTTGATATATAAAAAAATAACTACTTAGGATTAGGATATGTCTGTACGTAGAAGATAAATATTTGAGACAAAGGTTTATGAATGGGTTTCATAAAACGCAAGTAAAAACGCAAGCGAAACTGCCGACAAAAATTACCATGAAGTTATTGCGTTTTTACTTCTTGTTAAAATCTTCAAAGTACACGTCACAATATGACTATAACAAGACTACAATGGTCTTTACAAATGCAAATTTCATACTGATTTACTCGTTCAACAAGCTAATTTAAATACATAATTATGTCTGGTTCATCAAGTAAGTGTAAAATGTAAAATTGGTAGTAGGTATAGGTAAGTTGTAAATTTAAAACATGGCTGCATAATAAAAATATCAAGTTATTTATTAATACACGATAATTATATTTAATATTATTTTTTAATATTTAATCCATAATATACTTAAATAAATATTAAACCTCTGTCTGTGTATATGTTACGGCTAGTACCCGAAGTGCGGCTACACCTAGTTCTAGCCGGCTACAACTAGGTGTAGCCGGCCACGTGCGTAATTTTCCAACAATACAACGTAATTTTCCATTTAATATAAACATTCATTTTTATGTTTTAAAAATTATAATAAATATAACTTTTTACAAAAAAAATAACCGACTTCGAAATCGATATGTAGAGATAAATCAAAAACTAACCATGAGTTGTCGCTCAAATTTATATAGGACCAGTCGTGTAATACTACGTTTAGAATACAAAAACCACTGAACCGATTTTGATGAAACTTGCACTATCCCTAAGGTAGAGTATACCCAACACAACTAAATAGAAAATCATTTCAATCCGACTTATAGTTTGTGAGTTCTGCGTAGTCAAATATAAATACAGACATATAGGTTGGCCAGGAATATAAAAAACCTTGCCATATCGCGGTAAGCTCATGGAATTAATTTGTTTTATTGACACGCTTACTTTCTAAATATCACTCGTCAATTGCTTGTCAGCGAGTTGAATGTCATATCTTTGTTTTGTTACTTTGAGTGCTTATTTTGTGCTTTTAGCCAAAAACTTTGCATAGTCGTGAAAGAAAACTGGTTTTCTGTGTGCTGAAACAACATTTCCTTTAAAATAATATTTATTCCCTTAAATAACTATCCGACTTTGTTGTGAAAAATGGCATGAGCGTTACTGCTATTGCCATGAAAAATTTACATACATAGATATAAAATTGATGACCTCCTTTTTGAAATCGGTTAAAAGTTCAACACCATGTCAAAAGTTCAGTCGAATTGAGAATCTCTTCCTTTTTTGAAGTCGATATTTTTTTATTAACATTAAAAATAAATAGAAACTGAGCACTTAAGTCCGTCAACTCTGACAACTGTCAGACGCCATTATACCGTGTTACTTCAAAAGGATGTAATGTTATGTCATTGTATATGTCATTGTGTACATTATTGTGAGAAAATCCGGTGGTTATATAGTATGAAATGTTAAGTGGCTATTTGTTTTTGAAATTTTTAGAGTGGTCATTTAATTGAAAATCTGCCCGTGTATACTTATAATTGCACGTGACTGTACATGTTAATAACAGTATGTATAGATTTCTAAATCCGTTACAAAACTTGAAAAATTCTCCTCGTTAATCTGCAATGTAGGTTTATCATAATTACGGGCATTAGTATAGAATAAAAAGAAAAAAGCTTGTAATAAAAAAACCGTACGCGAAGGCAATGTAGGTATGTATGTTTGTAGCATAGATCGTACACAAAAATTTTCGTTGGAGACCTGAGGACGATATAGTTCGTCTGTGTGCGTGCTACAATGTGCACGTACACGGTACGCCCACACATAAAGCCTCTACTTTGCTGTAAGTACGTTGGCGTAAATGGGAAGGTTGCAGATTTACGCACCAAAGTGGCGGTCAGCGGGCGCGCCGGTTGAGCGCCCGTCACGCCCGCGCCAATTACCAGTGATGTTCTTTGAAGCATTTTACGCCCAAGTTAAAAATATTTTAAAGTAGTTTTTGCTACCTACTAAAAAAATATTTGAAATACTTTGAAATCCAATTTTTCTAGACTTCTATACCTACTTACTACTTATTTTGTTTAATTGTTTAATCTTATAATGAATATCAAATGTTATAAAAATGCACGATGCCTCTGTTTATTTTCCGATGTCTCACAAAATAAGTCGCTACTTCAAAAAAAATTAAATTTCATGGTACGAAAAAATATGTAGAAAATGTCTTATTTCCTGGATAACTAGCTGTTTAGTTTGTAACATTTTAACGTGAGTAAATTTTCGTTTGGCTGGATTTTACGATGGACAGGAAAAGTTAGCTATATAATAATCTGACAAGGTTTTTAATTTGATGTTCCAACTTGAGTTACTTTTGCATTCTTGTACACGAAAAAAATCCATAATCTACTGCAAATGAGACAGCTGTCCTTGTATTTACTCAGATGTTTCACTTTTGTTATTATTTATACGGTTTTTGCTTCCACGAAAAACGTGGCAGAAATAACATGATTTCGTAATTTATAAATTCTTGTTGCCTGACCAACCAACGGGTACTACTCGCTCACACATGCGTATATTGTTCTACAATGATCATGTGCGGTGCAAATAGCCATTCCTATTATACATATTTCAGCAGCATCATCGAGGTATGTAAAGGCAAAGAAAGAAGAGATAAAAATATAATATTGGATTTTGTGACTGATTTTCAACCAAACCTTCATCCAAAATTTACCTTCTTATAGGTGAAATATGACCTAATTCGTACTCAACGGACCCTTACGTGTAAAATAAACTACCTCCATGCCCAATTTCTTCTTTATACGTCAAGTGGATTTCTATACAATACAATACAATACAATATTATTGTGCACACAGAAAAAACAATTATACAATTTGGTACAGATTATTATTAACACAATGGGCGGTCTTATCGCTGTAGTAGCGATCTCTTCCAGACAACCTTGAGGCAGAGGACACAGACATTAAAAAATCGTTGGTAGAGGTGCAAAACTTATGTATTTAAAAGTCAAAAGCTTATATAAATAGTATTAAAGTTACAACTATATATATAGATATTTAATAATATACAATATATTATTATATAATATAGCACAATATACATACATATGAATAAATATATATATAATATATATATATATACATATAAGTCAAGTGAAAGGCATTGAGACTTATGTCATCCAAGCAATCTTAGATAATAGATATATATAATATATAATATATAATTATATAAAGATATATAATAGATATATATAGATATATTCTATATTATGTGATGAACTAGTAACCTTACAGTTTTATATTATTTAGACTACCTACTATGATAAAAAATATGTATGACCACTATTTCACTCGGTGTTTCTGATCCCATTTAATATTTTCCTAATCTATGTATCTCCTCCACGCTTGACTGAGATAAACAACGTACTTGAGAAGGTTTATCACGATTTTATCAATGTTTCATGTATTTTCCTTTCAGTGTTAAGTAGAGAAAAGAGTATTCAATAACGAACAGGTATCTTACCGCAAAATATAAGCTGCAATTTTATACAATGATCAAATTGTGCCAGTGAAGATCACCTTGTCTAGAAGAGCATACAGTATGATTAGAATGATGATGAATAGTGTCGTTCTCTAGATTTTGCGTTGGGCGGGCCTGATACTAAATAGGTAGGTACCTATTTAGTACCTACTACAAAACAAATAATCATAAAGCAGATGAACTGTATAATAATGCGATATGAGTAGTTTTAATGCTTTTTAGAATTAATAAACCTTGTTTAATTCTTACAATAAAACGGAAATTTGATGAAATCCACATGGGGATTTTAAATTGAGGGAGATATTGAAATAAAGTTGGGTTAAGTTGAGAATAAGGTAAGGTTTTGTATAGAAGTCAGGATTTCTACATTAAATGTTTATTCACATGTACCTACCCCTACCCATAGTAGTTTTAGTATTTACAAAATAAACTTTAGTGTGGTTTTAGCATTTTATTACTGATGTCTAACTTAAAAGTTGGTGCATGTTTTATCTTAATACTAATTTTATCTCAATATTAATTTATAGAGGTTGAGATAAAAATAACGTACAAATATTACAGGGCAGAGTATAACGTGTCACCTAGTAGATATCTAATTAAAAATAAAAAAGTATGTAGTTGTAATGTGAAAAAATGTCGAAATGTTTTGTATGATATTTAAAAAAGAACTTAAATTTACTTGGTACATAAAATAACCGACCTCAACGTCGATAAGTCAAAATCTGCTAGTCAGATGGCGCTTAAATTTAAATCGAACTACAGGACAAGCATCAGCTTTCGAAAAAAATATCAGTAAAAGGTTATGACATAAGTACCATAAATTAAATACAAATTATTAAGAATAGCTCAAATACCACCGTTAGATGTCGCTCTTTATATGGAACCAGACAATAAGCAGCTTCAGAATAATAAAGGAATGAACAATATCGAATCTGAAAACTTCCTACTTTTGTTGTAATCGGTTAAAAAAGAATAAAATAAGATCAACGTGTTTTAGGAACACCGTCGAAGATTAGTTACCTACATAATTATTTTACATACTTATGCGGTTACATTTACCAAATAAAAGAACTATATTATAGCCTGCCGACTATCAGTCTCTAATTCTTTATGGATTAAATCTAGTCTTAAGTTCTTAAGAATTGCGCCAAGATAAATAGACAATACAGATAGCCTTGTGTCAGTAAATTATATGCTTAAAGAAATGTTACCTTGATAAAAAATAAAAACTAGTTTTGATACTTTCAAATGTGGAGCATTGCAACCATGAAATATTGTATTTTATTCATATTTATCTATTTAATTGAAATTTATATAATATTTCATAATATTGTATTTATAAAGACCTTTTTATGGGTCAAAGGACATAGGTACACCTAGAAGTAAAAAATTAACGTTATTGAGAGATCAGATTATTAAAATGAAATGCTTAAAAGCATAATAATACTTAATATTAAGGTATTAAGGTACTATTTAACCTAGGTGAAGGCCATTAACTGTTACATGTTCAGTTAAAAGCCTCATGTCCCTAATAGGCTAACAATAAATTGTAATCATTTCTTTATCTGGATTAACGCAGCACAGTCACAAAAATATTAAACCTTTCTGATATTTCATAAGTAATTCATAACAAACTCTAGTTGAACTCAGCAGATTATAAAAAACAAAAACGAACCACAACTCGCGCATGTTGATTGCATTTCGTATTCAATTTGAACATAAAAAAATTAAAAAATGATATTATTTAAAAAACTTAAAAAAGCACTAACACGACAACACAGTAAAACTAAATCACGCTGAACTAATTAACAAACTATCTTAAGAAAAAACACAATCAAATTGCGTCACAGTAAATTTTCACAGTTATAAAAAACTTACTGTATTAAATTCGATGACGACAATACTGTGCACTTATTGTTTTATTTGTTCATTTAAAACCGCGAGATTGTCTCGCGTTGACGTGAGTGACTTGGTGGCGGCACAATGACTGCTTGAGTGCTTGAATAACTCGCGCGCAAAACTTCAGATCAATTCCCGCCATAAGGCATTATAGACCTGCGTATGCGCATTACAATCTAAATCATAATAAGTTATATCTTATTGACTCGTCGCTAGTCGTCACATTTTATTATAGACAGCTAACTCTCTAGATTTATGTGTTCATGTTTATGGGTTAAGTAATTAACTCTATGAAACGGAAATGGAATTAAACTTGAATGAACAAATATGGAATGTAACGAGTATCATAATTACAGCAATTTATTAGCAACTGTGTATAATAGACGTTATGTAAGAATGATAACAAACGTGTATTTTTATTGTGAAGTAAGCCATAAAAGATAAATTGACTTTATATTTTTACACTTTTCAAAATTCTCAACACTTTTTCATTTATTTCATAATGTAAGTTAATGTAACGTACCTTCAAGTACGCAATATAAGTGAAAAAAGAATAATTTACTTTAATAATATAATATAATATAAACATCTATGTACTACTACTATCAGTCCATAAGTATGGCAATACATCTATAACCAGATTTGTATGAGACTCTTACTAACAATTAATTACTATTACTGAACAACAATCAGCTATCATTAACACTCCTCATCCCAATTCTCAAACTTATTAACAAACCTATAAAATGTTCTAACACCATCTGCTAACTGAACTAACCGCATAGAGAATGATTACTTTAACTAACCTCCTACTCTACTAACTCATAAAAGTATGCGTGGTGTGCTGCATATTCGTTTGCTGCCAGAATTCCATAAATGAAAATAAGCTGTGCGAACTTCGGTCCAAGTTTTGGCCTCGCAGCTGTAGAATGACTGTATCTCAAGAGTATCAGGTCTTTCAAGTAAGTGTACAAAATGCAACCGTTAAAAACACGACATGCTAATAATATTTTGAAATATTATGTTAACATTAAATGACTATTTGCAACTTTTGCGACCACTTCTTATTTAACTGAAGGAACGTTAACATAAACAAGTTATCCATTTTTATAGTATCTGGTAATAATGAGTATCTAACTTTCAGCAACAATTTAATTAAGTAAATAAGTTGTGATTTTTGTCATCAAATTGACAGAATTCATCAGTGGTGGATCTGGGCCCTGCTTTCAACATGCCGCCGGTACAATTATTGCTAATTACAAAATGAAAGCTTGTAATAAGACGTTAAAAAAGTTATTATTGGAAAAGTAAACCTTGCTTAATAATTCAAAAAATTGTATAAAACATATCAGTGAAATTTATAAGTACCTTTGTCGGCGAAAAGTCAACCCAGAATCCCGTTCTTCAGTAACTAGGATCACTGACAAAGCCATTGGAACTACTTTACGATGAATAATTCTAAATCTCTATTAACTTTTAATTTTCTACTATTCAAGAATAGAAGTAAGGTAATAATTGCAACATTTTCCTATAGCAACAATACAGACGGTTACCACGATATAATATGTCGAAGCGTTAAATTAATTTGTCACGACTATGTTCAAAGCGTCTGTGTTAGTTACGGTTAATGATCACGTTATCAACATTATACATTCTTCGTTTAATGTACAATTTTTTACAGTAACTACGGTTTAGATAATAATATATTGTGGTATCGTTTATGCGGGTATTAAATTACCTAATTTACTCGTAGCTACCTACCTACAATGTTGCGTTTATGTAACCTTTCCGAAATTGCGATAGAATAAAAAATCGGAGGCAGTCATGATGACTGCCCGCAAAAGTGAAAACTGTATGGAACATTATAAATTAAAATTTCATAACTTTTGAATAAAATAATTATTTTATAATAAACTAATTAATTGTCTTTGTACTTATTTAAAATTTCAATTTTTCTGCCATACTATTGAGTAATATCTCTTCGTCGTCGCCTAACCGTGCCACCAGTGAGTGCAGACCCTAAACATGTTGCTGAAACGAACCCATAATAATAAGTACCCCTACCAAAAATTGTTTAACGGACCTATAGAAGTGTTCACTTAAATAATCAAGCCTAGTGCAAGTAGTAGGTATTTGTATGAAAACCCTCTGGAATCTATTTTTATTATTTTTTGTGATCGTGGCTACAGTAACACACATTCCATGATTAAATGTACCTATTTTAATACCTATTTTCGTTGAAGAGATAGAGTCCTATGGAAGTCATACTGACAGTATAACACGTACGCCATTTGTCACCATACAGTTACGAAACCATAATGGGTTGGTAGGGTGACCTTAACAGGTAACGTCCAAAAGTGGACTAGTGATACACAATACATGATGATTCTCAATATTGTAATCTGATCCGAGTACAAAAATGCCTGAGGGCCAAAACAGTATGGTAATAAGACATACATGCTACATACAGTTTATTAAGATGTACTTAATATTTAGATAAAATATCATGCACCAGTTCTAGATACTGTGGCATTCTGATAAACACTACTTATCCTACTAAAACTCCACTTAATATAATCTTTTACTGTCACAATTCTGAGTATTACCTATCTAATGCCTTGGCATGGATTTGAAGATTTTTCACCGTCTCGTGATTTCTCTCTTTACATATTAAGGTATTATTCACTGCTGAAGAGGGATTGTTCAGAATTTAATTTTACTACTTAATACTAATCGAGAGATTTATTTTATTATCGATATTAGTAAATCGAGAGAAAGTTTTTACAAGTAGGAGGTATCTACTCATATTTTCATAAGTTTTAAAAATAGTGTAAAAACTCGGACAAAGATTTAAATAATATAGTAACGGAGAAATTGTGTACTTCTACTAAAACGATATTGACGAGCAAGATTAGCAGTGGGGAAGATTATAGATTAGATTCGATTATTAGATTAGATGTGGGGAGAGGACATGTGGTAAAGCGAAATGAGATTGGAGAGGGTGTATAGTAGTGTGATGCGGTGAGGAGAGAGAGAACAAAAAAGTAAAGAGAAGATGAAGAGGAAGTGTTCCAAATGTTTCTAGCCAGTGACCACCAAAATGCTACTGGCCGATGAGCAGGCAAACTTCGAGAAAAGTTAACACATACAAAGCAAGGTGGCTGGATATTGTGAATAAAGTTATTGAATAAAATTTGAAAGTCGTTGCAAGAGTATTTGATTTTATTAATGGTACCTATTATTCACATCATCAATGAGCAGTAAATTCCTCCCACTCGATATTTATATTTTATTGTACGTTTGTAACTTGACAATAATGGCATGTCGTCATTCGTGCGTTCTGTACTCAGGTGTTTCTCCGTTCTTATTCATGTATTTCTATCGATGAGGTTAATTTGGCTTGCTTCTTTGGTGACTCCAATTGGTCGCGCTGGGATATTCAAATAAAGAATTTTCCAATAATTAACTTCACACAATACTTTTATTAATCTAACAATAAAACTTAAATGACACTAAAATTAAGAGTATTAAATAAATATGTAAAATTTATTTGAACATACACAGTTGCGTACTAATGAATCATATATATTAATGATTGTTTAACATGCGTCCTACAATTTTTTTTAATTCACAACATCACAAATATTTGTAAATAATTTTAACAGCCTAATAACAATAGAAATAGATACCAACAAAACTGACAAAAAATTTAAATATCCCTGAAAATCACATACCTACTTCAGTTCCTATTTAGGTTGTGAGAGTAGATAAGAATAGGTCAAGACACAAGCATTTTTACATTTTATGGTAAATGTAGATATTCCCGTTTTTGTTCCATCCATGATGGTAGCATCGTCTGTCGATGATAGAACGAGATCGTTTGTCAATACAACGGCTGCTGAGATATCATCGATCCTTAAGTTTCTTTACTTTGATTTAAAAGAAAAGTGTTGATGTTTTATTATAAATATAGATATACTGTCTCAGCCGGGAATCCAACTTGATATCCCTATTTCAAAACCCTATCATGGGTTCTCAAATTGAACTAAAAACAAACATTATATTAATAAATTCATCAGACTCAGTCGGTAGCTATTGGAGAGTGATCATGTTTTGGATAAACTATCTTCTTCTCGGTGTCTATTCCTTTCTTCTTCAACGGGCCGTGTTTCCAATTCGGGGGGTACCCATATTTATCTACGTCGTCCCACCATTGTTGCTCGCCGGACCCCCAGATGACGTACACTATGTTCGTCCCCACTAATACCACGAACACTGTCCAAAAAGCGTAACGCCATTGTTGGATTGTTTGCTGAAATCAAAAAGTTGCAACGTAAGTTGTGGCATATAAACTGTAAGTGACATGACATACTCGTATTAACTACTCATTGCCGATATTAAGGTGACTTTATAATTAAGGATTGAGAGTAGGTATATCAATTGTAAGAGTTGTTTTTTGTTCCAGAGCCAATTGCCGAAGGAGCTAGAGGAAAAATCTCCTGTGATAATTGAAAACATCTTGTTATGAAGACCAGATATTAACAGCTAATATGCAGCTAATACCTATATTCTATCTATACATCCTCTCTGGAAAGTTAGTAGGTAAAAACACTTTATACTAGGTATATGAATTTGGCATTTATTGTTAACCTTAGCCTGAGGATTGTAAATAAATAAATATAGATACCAGTAATGTTGGGTACTCAGATCGAAAGCTAAAATTTAAACACATCGCTCGAATTCGCTTCTTTGGGAATCAAACCCAGGCCCCTGCGATATGTTAAGGTATCCATTGCACCATATTAGTTTTCAATATAATTATCTTCTAAATATTGTAAATGGTACGTATCAGCGCTTAATTTATTCTATTCATGTGTTACATTGCGTGCAAAGAAAATAATTAAGAGAAGTGTTGGTTTACGAAAGGACACATTGCAATGATAATAACATCAGGAGTAACTGTAGGTATAATATATGTTCATAGACACAGCTATATTCTTATATTTTTAAACACAACAAAAATAAAAAGACAGATCTTTAATCTGTCTCTTTTAAGCTATTGCATAGCTTCTATCGCGGGCCTTGAGCGCGGAGGCCGAATGCAGAAATTTCGTAACGAAAAAAACCTAACACCCCCTACTCGTGACATCTATCGATAAATACCAGAACTTTTAACTGAGTTAACTTAACTAACTTTTACTTTATAACGGCTAAACCGATTTGGCTAATTTTATTGTAATTGGCTTGAAATATTCGTGGAAGTTCAGGGAAGGTTGCAGCGATGAGAAAATATGGAAAAATTGCGAGGAAAATACTAAAAATGAAAATTTTAATTTCCCATACAAATCTTACCTGTCAAACATTTGATTTTCGCCCCGTCGGTTCGGTATTTTAAGAACAATTACATGTAGATCTGGATTAAATAAGGCGTTGGAATCGATAACATGACGTATTCATAATAGTCGAATTATCGCGTATTTAGATTTAAAACATGCAAAATAACATAGACATATAGACATACATGACATAAAATAATGACACTATAATGACATTTGGTTGTTGTATTGCGTGCGTTCAGAAATATATTTTGTATAGTTTGCTTTACTCTTCATCATATTATGTCAAATCGCCCCGTGAGATATGTCCGCCCATTATGACGTAACAATTTTCTGTTATCAAACTGATTCCTTTTTTTAGTTTTAAGCTTATAGAATTGTCAAATCCTCAAAATAATCCGTAGAAATATTTTAACGATTATATTAGAAAATCACATTGAAATGAAAAACAAAATACAGCCACAAGAGAAATAACGAAACGAAGATTCATCAAATAGGTTAAAAACTTATAGCAGTCTTTACACTTATTTTTCGAAATAGATTTTACTACGGGACGCAGCAATACATTGGAGGGAGCTGAAGATAACTCCATTTGTGTCTGTTTTAATTAATGACCTATTATAATGGAGGAATTTTATGCCTCTACTAAAACAGGTATGAGGAGCAAGATCAGCAGGAGGTGGTGATAAGAGATCTGCAGAAGCGAGGTAGTTAGGCCGAAACTGAAAGCTCTTTCCATTAAAAGGAAGATTTCAAATAATATAATGACATTATGTGTCAGAAAAAATTTATGTGGATGTCCGAGCAAGAGAAACATTGTGGTAGAATATGGATTAACCGTGTATATAATCAAAGGGATTAATGATGTTATGAGGAATCAAGACGAATATTAGTAACAGCACTATATACGAATTGATTTGTGATATAATAAATAAAATAAATATATAATTGTAATTGCATAAGTTGATAAAAAATGCTATGCAATAGCTTTACCGCGGCAGTCTCCGAGTGCCACACGTCGAGACCTGGGCGGTGCTGGAGTCTCTTCAGCGGTGCCAAATCGACTATCGGTACATCGAGGTGTTGAAGTGTTTATACAAATCGGCCACCATGTCAGTCCGATTACACGACAGAAGCACGAACCCAATCCAATTGCAGCGGGGTGTCAGGCAAGGGGACGTTATCTCCCCGAAACTGTTCACTGCTGCATTGGAAGATGTGTTCAAGCTAATGGAGTGGAAAGGGCTCGGCATTAACATCAATGGCGAACACCTCACACATCTTCGATTTGCCGACGATATAGTCATCTTGGCGGAAACGCTGGAGGACCTCAGTACCATGCTAGGAGACCTGAACAGCGCCTCACAACGGGTGGGTCTTAAGATGAACATGGACAAGACAAAAATCATGTCGAATGTCCATGTCACACCCGTACCAGTTGTTGTGGATGGCGCTGCTCTCGAAGTTGTCGACGAGTACATTTACCTGGGACAAATGATCCAGATGGGTAAGTCCAACTTCGAGAAAGAGGTCACTCGAAGAATCCAACTCGGTTGGGCGGCGTTCGGGAAACTCCGGCATATCATGTCATCCAATCTTCCTCAGTGCCTGAAGTCGAAAGTGTTCGAGCAATGTGTGTTGCCAGTGTTAACATACGGATCTGAGACGTGGTCTTTTACAGTTGGCCTCATTAAAAAGCTCAAAGTCACACAGCGCGCTATGGAGAGGGCTATGTTAGGTATTTCGCTACGAGATAGGATTCGCAACGATGAAATTCGTAGTCGAACGAAGGTTACCGACATAGCTCTAAGAGTTAGCCGGCTGAAGTGGCAATGGGCAGGCCACATCGTTCGAAGGACGGATGGCCGATGGTGCAGAAAGGTCCTCGAATGGCGACCACGTCTTGGTAAAAGGAGCATAGGACGCCCCCCGACAAGGTGGACTGATGACCTGAAGAAGACAGCGGGAAACCGTTGGATTCAGAGGGCTCAGGACCGGTCGGAGTGGCGCCAATTAGGGGAGGCCTATGTCCAGCAGTGGACTTCGATAGGCTGATAGATAGATAGATAGATAGAATGGAGGAATTTTATGCCTCTACTAAAACAGGTATGAGGAGCAAGATCAGCAGGAGGTGGTGATAAGAGATCTGCAGAAGCGAGGTAGTTAGGCCGAAACTGAAAGCTCTTTCCATTAAAAGGAAGATTTCAAATAATATAATGACATTATGTGTCAGAAAAAATTTATGTGGATGTCCGAGCAAGAGAAACATTGTGGTAGAATATGGATTAACCGTGTATATAATCAAAGGGATTAATGATGTTATGAGGAATCAAGACGAATATTAGTAACAGCACTATATACGAATTGATTTGTGATATAATAAATAAAATAAATATATAATTGTAATTGCATAAGTTGATAAAAAATGCTATGCAATAGCTTTACCGCGGCAGTCTCCGAGTGCCACACGTCTTTTTTTATCAATATGCCCTGTTAAGAATTGACAATAATCTGTTTTCAATTCTCCTTTCATTATTACTTTTTACTTAATCTGCGTGTTCTTTTTTTCTTCAGTTCTCTGTTTTTAATCACTGTTTACAAAAGCATTATAAGTAATATTGTAGGTATTAAATACAACCTCAGATACTAGGTATGTTTTTATAATATCCGGTGTAATGGACTATTCACTCAATAATTTAACGTTTCCCAACCTATGCATTAATTAAGGAATTCCCCATAAAAACCAAATAAATCTAGGGCATTGTAATTCAAGCACAACATGATTAACAATTGGTGAATTGCGATTCTTTACAATCCATTTTTTATTTAAAGTAAATCAAATTCGTTTGTTTACTCTAGGCTTCATGTCATAAAAAGTTGATGTTTAGTAGGAAATGAGTACAGAATTGCTATCCGGTGAATTAATAGGATGTTCACCTTTAATTCAAGTAATTAAATCAATTGAAGTAAAACCATTTCATGGTGGTTAAATGTCAATATATTTTTTTACAATTAGATAATAGGTTAAACGGCTCTCTTGTTTTTCTGTTTAGCCTAATGGTAGAGAACGCAACTAGCATTGAGCTTGCCATTTGTATAGTAACAGTTATTTGATTGTGACTAATAAAACATAAATAAATACATAAATTAATCGCCTGCAAATAAATTGCGTATTCCGTTGCTTAATGTTACTATAATATCGTTTTAACTTTCAGATCCCTTTCGCTAAGATTTACCACGTTCACTTCCCGAGACTAAACATAATATTACGTCATGTTGTCAAAATATGTATTGTGGGTATCTTAAACGGGACCTATAAGTTCTCAGACGGCGTCACTTCCTTCTAGGCTACTTGTTATATTGGATTTGGATCGTCTTTTGATTTACCACATTGAATTTTTAAACGGTCATTATGTCTTAATATAAATAATAATAATAATAATACTCTTTATTGTACACCATATAGAGAAACATAAAAGAGACTTATTATAACAAAATGAAATACAATAGGCGGTCTTATCGCTAAAGAGCGATTTCTTCCAGACAACCTTAGGGTAAGGAGGAAAAGCTAAAGATACAGATTAAGGGCGGGGTGTAGTAATAACAAATTTTAGCAAAAACAGAATTAAGTGACAGATGTGAAAGGAGCTAGATATGAAATTTTCGAATTTAAGGCAAACAGAAAAAGGTAACTTATAATGATAGCAATAAAAGGATTGCGAGGATAAGGTTAACATTATTGAACCTGTAGGTAATGTTCTTTAACTAGCTTTTTGAAGGAGTTTAGGTAGCCAGCGAGACGAATAGATTGGGGTAGGGAGTTCCAGAGGTGGACGGCAGTGACTGAGAAGGAATTTTGATAGAAGGAAGTAGAATGTGAAGGAGTGCTAAGGATGAGGTTTTTAGAGGAGCGCAGGGATCGATCGTGGGTTACATGGAGAAATTTAAAGTTATCTTTAAGGTATGGAGAATATTTTGGATCAAATAAGACATTGTAGGGAAGACAGAATATGAGCATTACGGCGAAGGCGAATTGGGAGCCACTTGAGTTTGGTGCGATATTCGGAAATGTGATCATATTTTCGGAGACCAAATATGAACCTTATGCATACATTTTGAAGGCTATAAACTAAGTGGTTGGACCAAATCAGAATTTGTAGAGTAAAATTAGGTATAAACATTGTAAATATCTAACAGACCGTTCAATTCAGTCACATCTAGTCAGAGTTGTAAAATAAACCCGAATCCTCTTTCCAAAGCAGCATAGAGGTAAGTTCGGCGAATAAAACAAGATGACAGGCATCTGAATAATTCTTCTCAAGATATTTTGTACCACTTTCAGTCACTCATCTAACTAGCGAGTTCTAAATACCTCGATAATTACGTCAACGTTCATATGTAGATAGTTCTGTTAAACTTTAAAATTTAAGAAAAGTCCATAAAACATACTCACATCGGGCGTAAGCAAACCAACGAGATATGGCGTTATGATGCCAGAAATGGCAGCTATTCCATTTGAGAATGCCGAGCAAGTTCCTGCGTAGTTAGGTGCAATATCCATGGCATTGATCTTCACACTGCTGTAGAAGCCTCCCATGAATGCCATAGAGGCTATGAAGAGACCGACAGCCTCGAGACGATCGCACCCGGAGTACGAGGCCAGAATAATAAAAACTGCCGGCACGGCAGATGCTGCGGAAAAAATAAGTAGTCTTCCTTAGGCGTGATGAATTCATGGACACGTTTTTGGGGCATAGACAGTTTGACCTAATGACAATTTTCAATGTATTGCTTCCGTGCGGATAAGATAAAGGGAAAATTGATTGGATCTTTTGGAATAAATAAAATTATTCTTGTAATTTATCGTCAACAATTGGTTACAAGTTGAAAATGTTTTAGGTAAAATCTTATAAATCCCGGCATTTTTCTGTTAAGGCGGTCAAATGAACAGACCGGCAAACTATGTGTTTTTAAATTTTTTAAATATACAAGACAAACAAAACGAGAAAATCTTCACTTTACACCGTAGTTATTCTTTTATTATTGTGATTATTATGTTGATTACTATGTTAAAGATCAAGAATTTTTGAATCTTGTTATTTTTTAATAGATAATATAAAGAAAACTTACAGATTGTTGTGTAAATTTTCCGTCCCGCGCTAATACTGTGCCAACGTTTTCGTATGCATAAATCACAGAACGCAGCAAATATGAATGAGCACGCATACATAGCAATGTACGGCAACGCTGACATCAGACCTGTCTCCTTAATATTAAACTTTAGTACGTCTGAGAAGTATTTTGGAAGGTCAGTGATCATCGTAAAGTAGCCCCAGTCATGCCCAACCTGTAGAGGTAAAGGACAAAGTTAAGTTATTTCATGTTTTGAATGTAAATACGAATCGTACATGCCAAGATGACTTAAGACGATAACAAACTGTTATTGCTTCATTTTATTGTAAAGCTATAATTTTGCATTCATAGTAAGTACCTAATAAGTAAGTAAGTACTAGTCTTTTTGTTATTTTATGGGATCTAACCGCCATAAAAGGTGATGAAAAAGACTGACTGACTGCTTTTGCGTTTTCTGATATACATAATAATATACAGAAAACCCGCATTCCATTTCTGGCTCTCCGAAATACAAAGACATTGAAGTACAACCTTTAAACTTTAGGAGAAAGGAAGGTAAAGCGAGTGAAAATCCCTACCGTCAAGGGTTTTTTTTTTATTTTGGTCGGATTTAAACTGGCTCGAAGCCCAGTGACCTTTAATTGGAAGGAGCTGACATAATAGCCTCATAGGTTGTTTTGAGTGTATGAGTATAATATACTGTTTTAGTCTCTAGATACTCTTTAAATCTTTTATACCGCCCCTAAAATCTCAAAAGGAAAATACACAATTTTTCCGTTAATTTCTTACTTTTCTCTGCGGTCAAATTATTATTTTTTATTACAATTTATTGTACACAACAGTTTCAAATAAAGAGATTATGCTATAATTAATGTTAGTTGTAATTTTAAGTAATTTAACGTTTAAATACTACGAGTACTTACCGCAGCCAGTATAAGTACCCAGAGCGGCCCAGATCTCAATAAAGCCTTAAATGGTACGGGGTCTAATTTTTTATGTAAACCAGATGCAGCTACATTCTCGTTTAAGTATTGTTTTTCTTCATCTGATATGAATGGGTGTTGATTTGGTGTACTGTAGCATAATAAAGCCTGAAAAAATAGAAACAACACAAGAAAAATGCAGTAAGAATAAGCAGGAAAGGTCATAATTCATTGAAAAGTGACCAATTTTATATTATTTGGTATACAATTTTTAAAACATATCAAATCGAATCGTTTCGAATGATATTATGTTTTAAAAATTGTTAGGTTTGTCTGCCACGCCACGTGTCTGCCAAGCACGATGCCTGTAGATACGAGTGCAGCCCCCATTTAATGTTAAAGAATCCTAAATTTTTTTTTATTTCAACCCGAAATGTACCTACCTACTAGCAACGTGCGAAATAAACAGATACTAAGTATATTATCTTGAAATAAAATTTCCCTTTAAAATAATAGGAAATAGAATTCGTTATGAATCATAAAAATAACAATTACCCAAAAAAGGAACCAAATGATTCCCATTCCACCAAAGCAATAGAACACATTGGCCCAGTCGCCGCCATCTGTCAACAAAATGCCAGAGATATAAGGGCCAATGACGTTCCCAATCTGGGCCCCGCCGAAAATCATTGCACCAAACCGGGACCTTTCTTCGGGAGGCACCCATCTGGCTAGTAGTAGAACAAACGCTGGTGTTACTGGTCCCTGAAATTTAAAAAAAAATTATTACAGAAATTATATTAAATAGTAATTTTGTGTTTTATTGATAAAACGCTTCAAAACTTTTCGAAAAGTGTAAAGACGTGAACGTGTTTCATCATTCACTGTCGGATTACGGCATAATGCAGATTTAGAATGAGAGACTGGAGAAAATAATTGTAAAAATTTATTTAAGTTTTCGTCTTACATATTACGTATATTATTATCAAAACCTAATATTACGAAATGGAATTATGACTAAGCCATAATCCCCTAAATTTATATCTAGCCTTATTTAAATTCGGTCACAATTCAACCACACTCTACATTCACATATAATAAGTATTCGTTGTAATATCAAAGAGCATGTAAGCTCTTTGTGTATCTAATATACGGACAAATTCATCTTAGTTCTACACATGGGTCCACGCCCTTAGTTGTAACCTAAAGTCCTACAAGAATCTTTTGGCGTGTGGGTGACAGAGACAGCGCCCTACAGGTAAGGCAAACTGTAAGGCGCTATCTCTGTGACCCACGCGCCAGAAGATGCTTGTAGGACTATACATCAGAATATAGTCGTATCTGTCAACCCATAAATGAATGAAAACATTTCATTATATTACCGCTTCTGATAAGTAAGATGGATTGCTCTTTTGTGAAGGTGTCCTTACCGTCACTAGCCGTAGTTTTAAATCAAAAAATAAAATAAAATAATGAAAGTGAAACTGTAGCTAATATTTTAAAATAGAAGTTTATACATAACAGAAGTTGTTTAATTTAGTTAAATCATCATTGTGATTTTACTTAAAGTAGGTAATTAAAACATATTAAAGAAAAAAAATATGGATCTTTACTAACAGAACAACAAGTTTTTCGCGCTCGGTAATCCCAGAAACTGCATTATGTAGCCGAGAGTAAGGTGACAGGTTTATCTTAGCATAGTGAGATCACTGGAGCATTAGAAAACTATACTTTTTCTCTGACAAAGTTATTCGCAACACCATCTATTAAGGCTAAAACAACAGAATGACTACTTTACCTCTCCAGCTCCCGCTAACACTCGCATGAAGAACAGTCCAACCGCGTCTCCCACGGACACCACGAGAGGTGTTAACATAGTTGCAAGAGATGTGGTCAGAAGTCCAAAACCTATCGTCCATTTACCGCCGAATTTCTCAGCAAGAAGACCACCAGGCAGATGTGTTAATACGTAGCCGTAATAGAATGCGCTAAGAAGTAAACCTTGAGTGGCTTCATTCCAATCATAACGATCTCGACCCTGGAAAAAGAATATTGTAACGGGCTTCTTTTCTTTTTGGTTGTCATTTTTGGGTTGGCGGACAAGACTTTACATAAATTAGTTAGCGTCGTAATTTTTTGACAACTGAATAACCTATTGACCCTGTCTACGAAGCGAAATATCTCAAGTTCGATTCCCAACCAGAGCAGATAAGGCGCCTATGTGGCAGATAATATTAGTGTTTGTTTGGGAACATCCCTACTACTACATGCTACTTGTGACACAAAGAATTTTATTGCCAGGGCATACCCTAGCGCATAAGCGAGTAAGCGTGTTGTTTATGATTAAATATTATTCTTAAGTAACCCGACTTTACATAATATTTATTCAAACTTTAGCCCGCTAGGTTAGATAACACCTTGCCTGAGTTCGCCACCCAATGATGTGAATGGGAAATTCAGAGGCAATACTTTCCATTTTTAACCTCGCATTTGGTTGAACCGATTTTGATGCGGTTTTCAGCATAGTATTTGTCAGACTTAGGAGAAGGTTTTAGCCATATTGTTTGGCTGAACCGATTTTGATACGGTTTTAGCATCGTGTTTATCAGACTTAGGAGAAGGATTTAGGAATATTAACCGCGTTTAACTGAACCGATTTTTACTTTTCAGCGTTAAAGTCGGTTCTATTTTGTTAAAAGTTCATTCTTCTTTCATGGCCAGCATCGCTTTAGTGACCACAATACTTACGAGTGACCACTTAATATTTATGATAACTCGTCGCAAACCGATAGTATATCATACTTACCGCTAATGTCAAAGTACTGTTGCTAGCAGAATTGGAATCTTTGATGGAGGTGTCAGGACAAGTTTCTCCGACTATATGCTCTGAAGATTCTGCATGGAGTACCATTTGTGTGATAGTCATGCTCAGACACACGCGCATGGTAAAGGAATTCGCCAGCGCGAACAAACCCAGGAGACCCAATACATATCGTTTGGGTATGAATATTACTGAAACAATAATAATAAAAGTAATTAAATGTTGTACCTACTCGAAAACTATAAACTTTTACTGATACATGAATTATACATGCAAGTTATTTTGTTACCTTGTCTAGAGCCAAATCTGATTGTAAAAAAATTAAATAACTATTCATTTCTTATTCAGCTAATAATTAAAGCAATATTTAATCAAGTCCGTGAATTAAAAGTAAGTTCTTATTCAGCTATTGTAAATTGACAAACTTACATAGGTATTGATATTGCTACCTAATTGAATAAAAGTTTCTGATAATTAGGCACATTATTATATATTTTTAAAATTGGTAGGTTTAGTTTAGTTGTTATCATGTTAATACAATTAAATTAAATCAATATTGTAATCTTACAATATTACCATATAATTAGGAAATATTATTTTTTATAATATTAACAAAATGAAATTATTTATACTAGGTATAGCATAATTTTCAATTGTTTCGAGTGTAGGTATGAGGCAAATTATTAAATGTATGTAGTGATAGCGTGAAGGTACTCAATAGTGAAAAATCTCTTATGTCAATCTCACTCAGTAATCTCTATAATACGTCAATCTTCATATAAGATAATCAAGATAATCTGACTATGAATGAATTGTGATTTTTCAATGGGTTACCATTGTTTCGTATAACAACTTTTGATATAATTTTAATAAATCGAACAACGTTTAAGATAATAATCAGTTTGTATAATATCGTTTGACATAATTTTCATTTGATCGAATATTCATTTTGTGTAATATTGATTGACATAATGTTCATTTGATCGAATATTATTTTATACAATGTTCATTTCATGAAATGTTCAGGTTATAAACGCCCTAAAGTCTGTTCTGGCACTCGCCGGCCGCTGCCGCGGCACGCTCGCTTCGCTCGCTCGGCTCGTGCGATGGTTCCCGTTAACCTAACACGCTCGTCGCTTCGCTCCTCGCTAACCTAATTACTATAATTAAAATTAGCGCATTTGAACATTCGATAAAAAGATATTATTCGAAACAAATGATGATAAGAAATAAAATTATGGCAATCAAATATTCGATCAAATGAATAATTATGTGAAATGACTTTATTCCAACTAAAATTAGTCGAAGCGATTTTCGACGAAAAGTTGTTATACCAAACACGAGGCACCCTTTTTCAATGCATTTCAAGCATGACGTCAATGTATTTCAATAGTCACATTTCCCTTTCATTAAAATTCTTGAAATATTTCATAAATATTTGCGTTTTAAAATGAAACGCCTTTTTAAAATGTTACGCCTTTCGCCTACAGTTCTGGCATGGCTCTCCTCTTATCTTCGAGGCCGCCAACAGGCTGTCAGAGTGGATGGCACAGTCTCGAACTGGTGTTGTCTCACTTCTGGCGTGCCTCAAGGCGGCATTCTCTCTCCCCTACTTTTTTCTATTTTTATTAACACCCTTACTCCATTTCTTGGCTGCTCTTACCATCTTTTCGCGGATGATTTGCAAATTTATACTTGTGCTGACGTTAGCGACATTCAAAATGCCATAGGCAAGATTAATTCCGACCTAAATAATGTCAGCGCATGGTCACAAAATTTTGGTATAAAAGTAAACCCAGTGAAATGTCAAGCAATTGTTGTAGGCAGCCACCGTCAGTTGGCTTTTGTTGACCACAATTCAGTAGCGCCTGTCATGTTTGAAGGTTCGAAAATACCTTTCTCTAACTGCGTCAAAGACCTTGGCATTCACATTGACTGCTCTTTAAGCTGAACTTCGCAGGTTAATGAAACATGTCGCGCTGTAATGGCCTCTTTAACTTTTCTCAACCGGCTCAGAAATTTCCTTCCTATTGAGACCAAAATTAGCCTGGTTCAAGCACTAATTTTCCCAATTATTGATTATGGCGACGTGTGTTACTCAGATCTCAGTGAGGCTCTTCTGGACAAACTGGATCGTCTCATTAATAACGCCGTTCGCTTTGTCTTCTGCTTACGCAAATTCGATCGTATTTCCTCTTATCGTTCTAAGCTTAAATGGCTTCCTATCCGCCAGCGACGGCAAATTAGGTTACTCTGTACACTGTTTTCCATTCTTTTCGAAAGTCACTCTCCCGATTATTTAAAATCAAAATTCTCCTATCTACATTCTTCCCATGATCGACAGCTTCGCTCTGCTGAGTCTCACATTCTCTCCTTCCCGCTGCATCGATCTAGTTTTATGTCAAATTCTTTTGCTGTTCAGGCAATTCGTTCTTGGAATGCTCTACCTGAAGAACTTCGGAAGCCGGGATAAGTTCTGCTTTAAGAAATAAAAGGTTACAAGCTTTCCTGATTGACCAATATTTATCAGTGTATTATATATTATGATAGTGAATATATATACATTTATTGTTAATTTATATATTATATACAAATTATATATGTATATTTTGTTATTTATATATATTATTTTTATGTGTGTATACCTATGTATAAACTTATTTATTTTACTTATTATTTTATGAAATAATACTTCGATGGGTCCTATGTATATGGGCCAAACTAGCAATTTGGCGATTTTGGCTTTTTTGTGGGTAACGCATCTTATCGATATAATGAATCATGTGAGCTATTAAAAAAAAAAGATTTCAGCATAGAAACACGATTTTTTATTACGGTATAACGGCATATGTAACATGAATTTAAACGTATAAGGTCCTAAGCGTAGTTAGAGATTTATACGCGGGGAGTTTCCCGCGCGTTTGTTTATAGTTTGGAACAATCAGCCAATTTGACACTTGTACGTTGAACGGAGCATCGGCCGCACTGTGATGAATAAAGATGAATACGAAATGTAATTGTTGTGTTTTTGGGTTACAATTTAGTTTAATAAGTAAAAATGACATCTAATTATCACGCTAAGATGTCTAGATGTCGGAATTTTGTGAATTTGGCTTTGGGAAATGAAAACAACAATTAAAACGAAGATTTTATATTATATTCTAATTAATGAATTATCAATTACTTCAATCGTTTATTGATTTTATAGATAAAAAATTAAAAAAATATATACATTATGCTAATTAGCGTAGGTAATACGCGTATAATGGCCAACATGGTATATCGGCCCTTTTAGGGTGTTTTCAAAAATAAATAATTTTAACAAAAACTAACGTAGAAGGGCCAATGTGACATTTAAAAAAAACAGATAAATGTATATATAAAATACTACAGTGTAAAGGAGGGAAATAGTTTTCTTAGCAAATAAGCAAAGATTCGGGAACTTCGGTTTTATCAATTTAAAGTTATAGTAAATTGAAACTTTGGAAGCCTCTCCTGTAAAGTTTTAATTTTACATTTTGGCCCATATACATAGGACCCATCGACTTACACTATGAATTTAATATTAATAGCATAATACCGCTCTTCGTGTATATCAGTTTGGCCTAATGGTTAGCTGGTAGAGAATGCTTTAAGCATTAAGCTCGCCATATGTACCCTATTTGTTTTTTGTGGTCATTAAAGCTTAAATAAATAAATAAATAAATAAAATGAAATAATTTTATTCGAACTTGGTTTTTACAAACACTTTTCGAAAGTCAAACTACGCCATCACTTCCACAACTAATAACTAACTAACACACTTCCATCCCTACGATGAGCGGCCTTGGTAGAAGAAGCGGCAAGAAACTCCCAAGGAATTAAAGTTGGTATTCACAGGTGCTATATAAAGGAACATTGTGTATCTCCAATTTCCTTGAAATCCTATGTTTACAACAGGCCGCATATTTGAGTCGCTGAGCAGGAGGAATTGCCAAACCAAAGTAATTACCTGGGCTCACAGTTCAATAATAGGGTACTTTCCGTAATGAAAAATAAACTATGAAATTTCATAAAACTAAAAATTTATGTAGAAATATACTTTAATATTCTGATTTTGAGTCATAAAAGCACATAATTATTTTAATAAACAATATTAAAATTCGAAATTTTTAATCGGTAGATATGTCACGTGACCTAAAACACGAGAGGCATTGGTGTGACGTCATAAAGGCAAACCTATTCCTCCAAGAACCAAACTGTCAGTTCAGTTTCGTGCTTATCAACTTGAATGAATGCCGGTCTTACATACAGTGCCACAAACTTATTTGACCCGGTAAGGGTGGCGCTACTGTCTTGGTATTTTTCTGACAACAGTATAACATTTGCATTAGTTCAAATTTTGGCCACCGGGTCAGATAAGTTTGTGGCACTGTACAATTTACCATTATTACGTCATCAAAATGGCTGACAAGTTCTGATAGCGTTTTTCCGGAAATAAAAAAAGAATTAATATTTTCTTTTATTTTAAGGCGAGAAAGCGTGTTTATTTTGCCGAAATATATTTTTTGTTGCTTTTTATTAGGAAAATCAAGTTTATTTTTCACTACCGAAAGTACCCTATTAATGTAGTAAGCTAATTTCAAAGATCCCACCATCAATCCTAAATCTACCTTAATTTTTGCACTTAATATTTGCACTCGAAAAAAATGTAAATCTATCTAACTATATCTATAATCTATAACATAAATAATAAAACTGTAACTGATCGTATGTTTGTGCACGCTAACCTCAGAAACGGCTGAACTGATATTTATGGGACTTTCACTGGGAGATAGAGAAGGTTTTATCCCGGAGTTTCCGTGGGATCGGGATCCACGCGAGAAAAACTCCTATGCGCGAATGAATTCGCGGGCACAACTAGTCTTTTATAAAGATATAATCAGGTGTATTGATAGATAAATGATAGATATTATTTTTCTTTTCGAGATTGATTTAATTACTCAAATATTTTTTTATACCCTTTAAGCAAAAAAAAGTTTAGTCGAAAACATAAGAAATGTTTTATTAATCAGTCATAAATTTTAATTATAAAATCCTTAACAAGGAACTATTTCAATGTTTAACATTCGTCCTTGATAGTTGTATGTAGTGTAATTAATATTTTTTCGTGATAAATAGGTTGAAATGCAAAAATGGGCTAATGGATAGCTTATTATTGATAGTTTACAAGATATTTGCAAAATAATTTTTTGTTATCTGAATTTGGTAGGTACTTACTTAAAAGCAATGTGAAAGAACATTGCTTTTTAATTGGTACCCACTAATCTCTTATTGGATTGTTGAAATGTAATGATTAAAAACCAAAAGTTTTGAGGATTTTTAATGTATGAAAATAATTCTGGAAAAAGGATGAGTCTTTTTCATAGCACAACTCAAAAATTACCCATTAAATTACGTTGCTCAAATTATGGGATTAGACTACAGGCACCAACCCGGTAAAATTTTTATGAACTAAATAAAGATCATAATAATAATAATGCATATTCATAACCTCTTCCTATAAAATATACGACCTTTATAATATACAACGTTTAAACAATTTATACCGGTTTCACTGCACAATCTCAGCTATCTACATAAAAATATACAAATATAAACAATAAAGCAGAATTAGGTTACTGTAAGTCAGGACCTCATAATATTTTTATCTCAAAAAAAAATATAAAGATACTTACCCCTGTTCAGTATACGTCTCCATCCCATTAGAGTCATTGCATGTTATTTAGGCCAACGCAATAATTACCAAAACCTAAATCCGGGTTCTCATAAGCACACGCACTTAAGTACCAAACACTGAGACGTTTATCATGCGCTATAAACGTATACAGTAATCATATTTGTTGACAGTATCTCTGATCTTATGTCCTGCAGTGATGCGATCGTTCCTCAGATAAGCAGAAACTTCCATTTTATTTGAAGTTTAAATAAAAAGGAGATTTTTCGCTGATAGTCAAAATACTGTTGCGCTGAGAATTTTTTAAGAACTAATTCACTGCAATGCTACTAATGCCTACAAAGTACAAAGATAAGCAAACAAGAACTAAAAAACTAAAAAAGAAGAACGAAAAATACTATTCTTCTCTAAAAACTGGATATTAAAAAAAATCAAAAGATACAGAGATCGATATTTAAACAAAATTATAAGTGTAATATTAAGTAACAATGTGTAACGGTGATAGCCTAGTGGTTAAGAATTCGGTCTCTTATTCGGAGGTTCCAGGTTTGAATCCCATGGCACTTGCCTCTGGCTTTTCAGAGTTAAATATGCGTTTTGAGCATTTAAATATCACTTGCTACAAACGGTGAAGGAAAACATCGTGAGGAAACCTGCATGCCGGAGAGTTCCCAAACTCAAAGGTGTGTGAAGTCCGCCAATCCGCATTTGGCCAACGTGATGGATTATGGCCTTAACCTTCTCATTCTGAGAAGAGACCCGTGCTCAATAGTGGGCCATGATGGGTTGAGATGATGATGATGAATATTGAAACACAAACATTTATTTAGTCTCATGAACACTTAATATATCTACTAAATATCGAGTAGAAAGTCACTCTAACATTTTAACAACCTATCAGATGCCTTTACATTAAAATTTCCCTTACAATGACATACTCGTAATGTGGTTTGATAAACAAGGGCATTATCTTTAATTACCCGTTGTAGGTTTATTTTAGTATCAAAAACATGTACTTCTGTAACAGTTTAATGAGGAGTATCATTTACACTCAATTATTAAAAAGAACTCTTAGTTTAAACACTACATACCTAATATGTGTTTCCAATCGCACTTGGTTTTATTTTTTGAAATTATTTTATTCTCTTTCAAAGATTAATTTTTTCAAAGATCTACTTATAAGTTTCTTGCACTGTTACTTCTGCTCCAATATACCTAGGTATTTGAATTTTTGATGAAATTTGGTATCACACATTTGTCAAACAGTAGTAAATGCATTAAATACATTTTATAATTAACAACGGAGACGAATAGTTATAAAATGTATTAAATCCGCGTCATGCGACTGAAGGCGTATACGACAACCATCGAACGCACATCGCCAGACGTCATTTCAATAATAAAGCCAAGGAGTGGGTGGTGGGTGAGTGTCTACCTTTTAACATCGCTTGATTTACTTCCTTAAACTTTAAGTAGATAGTTTTTCAAAATATGTTCCAAGGACAATGACTAACAAAAAACTTATCTTTGTTTCGTCAGACATGTATGGAAATAATCGAAAACGTTGAGCTAAAAGATAAACATGAGTATACTATTTTATAGTATCAAATCCAAGATCATCCATTTCAATAGTCATTTAAATAATATCTTTGATGTTTCAAGTATATACCTAAGTGTCATATAAACACAAACAGGTAGGTACAAGTAAAGTAATGCATATGTGCGTCATATAAGTGTTTTGATAGTGACACCCATGGACTAAACTATTTTTAGATTGGGATTGAGTTACAAGTTCAAAATGTTATCGTAAACGTAGTGCGGATTTTGGAAGATTTTATTTGTAGATCTTTCATTATAATAAATTTATTTGTGTTCTTTTTTGTTGTAATTGAATTGAAGCTCTCATAATATATATCTATGGTTTGCGTCGATTCTAATGGACAGGCCATTCATTCATTCAGCACTTCCTGATAAATTGTCACATAGTCATCTGATAAATAACAGTATCAACCTGATAAAGGCTGCTGATAACTTATTCTGTTTCACCATTGGCACATTTTACCTGCCAATTAAGGCATTTCTCACACAACACTATTTATAAGCTACGCGACTGCAACGCAACCCAAAATTTCGCTGTTGCTGACACTTTTGACTGACAGAAGATGCATCGTAGATGCGTCTCCTGTCAGTGAACATTGTCAGCGTGAGCGTCACAGTCACAGTGTCACAGTGAGCGTTGTTGCATTGCAGTCGCGTAGCTCATAAATAGCGTTGTGTGTGAAGTGCCTAAGAGTTGACGGAGCGGTAACGTCGCTTAGTTGCGATTCGTTACTACGGCGTAAACTATCGGCACTTGAAATAATTTTACTATAAAAACTTCACTAATCAAATACTACTGATTCAAAATAATTTAAGTCAACTTTTTTAATATTTGCAAGTATATTTTGACAGAGAAACTAATCGCAAGTGATATCTACCAGATAACGTCTTTATCAGCTACTTGAAGTGGCTGATAACTTATAGGACAGTTTATCTGCCAGATAGTTCTATGCGACACCTGTAAAACTAAAAGTTGTAGTTTATCTGGTAGTTAAGTTACTGATAAGCTTTCAGTGACTTTATTAAGAAGTGGTGAAACAGGGATGACAGCAATGATGGCATTAATAAACGGTACTTAGTTTGTTCAAATATAACATTCTTGTTATGAGAGAGACGAAAGCTGGTATTTGTCGTCTAATCCACTAATTTGAGCGACATATTATGAATTTCGCACTTAACCGACGTTGTTATGACAACGACAGTGTTATGTTTGAGAAAATTCATAAGGCGCTTTGCCTACGGAGCAACTCAAGTTGAGGCAACTATCAACTTTTTAAAAGTTTCCTGTAAAGGTTGATAGTTGCTACAACGTTTACGGTTGCGGCAATTTTATAGCAATTTGTGAGCAACTTGATTGATTGATTTGCGATTGACAGTTGCGGAAACCGGAAACTTTAAAAACCGGTATAATATTTAACAGTTGCTAGTTACGGCAACTGAAATCTGCGGCATATAGTTGCGGCAGTTGACGATTGCCGGAACTCGAAACTCGAGTCCGTGCGCAGTCCAATTGAAATGTATTTAAACAGCTAGTCTCGGTTGCAATCGATAGAATGTAGGTAGTCATTAAGGCATGCTGGAAGGCTTTCGGGAAGCAATAGAAACTTCCGATAGGTACTTGGGTTGGCCACTGACCCTTCACCAATCCGAAATGGAACAGCGTGGTGGTATATACATTTTAACTTTAACGGGTACTCACGATATTTATTACTTATACTGATATTTCGACCCGAGAGCATGGATCATGGTCACACTTGACAAACACTAGAAAGGTTGCAGTCTACCTAAGGTCACCGAAAGATTGTATTCCATATCATTGCCCCGGAGTATACAAAATTGATTGTAGTTGAATGTATGAACATTGGACAAACAAAACGTACTATCTCTCAACGGATAAAAGAATATCTAAGCGCAGTCAAAAAAAAAACGACCCTAAGTTGTGCGCTATAGCAGCACATCTCATTCAAGCTGGTGCTAACCACTTGATTGAACTGCATAGCCCTTAGGTGATCTCAGTTGAGCGCCAATATATTCCACGATTAGTACAACAGGCCATAGAGATCAAGAAACACCGAGTGATTTCAACTGAGAAGATGGTTTTAAATTATATCCAGTGGTTAGTTTGTGTTCGACAAAAACGGTAAGATCCTCGGGTACCTCGGGTAAGATCAGTAAAATCAGTGCGCAAAGATGTCGTTAGTGTCGTCTGTCGTAATCAAAGAGTTCAAAAGTAGAGGGCAGAAGCCAGGCTTCAGAGCGTACCTCGGATAAAAAGAGACGAAATCTTTAGTAATCACCTTGAGTACCCGTTACAATAAAAATGGTAAGTGTCCGCGATGATTATATTTTAAAATCTTACATATACCTATAAATAAAATTTTAATTTAATAGATCTTACATTTAAAACATTGCTATGGTATGTGTTCGTTCTCCCTTTGCGTTCGATATGGATTTTGTTTGAATGACAACCTACGCAAATACGCACTATGCAGCCTTGTAATTAAGGTTCATTGTGGATTTACGGCGAGAATTTAAAACGCCTTAAATTAATTTTGCTTACAAGCCAAATTGAACTGTGAGAACGAGTAGATATAGCGTTATATGAAAACCGTTAGTAAAAAAAAATTATCATTACCTACTATCGGATAGGTTTCCCGTAGACTTCGGTGAATAATCAGTTAACGTTAAAAGAATTTTCCAAATTATTTTTGCACTATTTTTGTCACGTGATCAATGACGTTAACTTTTGTCTTAGAGGTAGAATTTGAAAAAATCCGTACAACAGACGCCTACTTTTAAAGTATCTTCCTGCCAAATTCCGTCTTTATACTTTAAACAGTTTTCGATATTTCGCACGCTTAAAAATAAAGAATACATAACTAATAACTCAAAAATTCAAAATGTTGGGAAATCGCGTTTAAAGTTTTGCATCGAAATGAAACAAGCGACCAATCGCTTTTTCTCGTTCAAATTCGTCAAAATTAAACGGCTGTCGTATTCTACATATTCTTTTCGGATTGTTAAGCGTTTTATCACAAAAACTCAATTTTTCCAAGTATTGATTTATTCCCCTTTTTTAAAATAAAATATAGATTTGAGAAGTTATGGACACGTAAGCGTGATTCAAGTTATTATTGAGCTCTTGCATCGATCATTAATAATACTAGATACTTACACAATAACTTGACGAGTTTTGTGTCCCCTTATGCTAATAGTTCCTCAAGCCAACAATAGATGGCGATGTAACAACTAACTCTGAATCACGCTAACGCAACCTTTTTGTTGAAGCTTTAAGTAAAGGATAATAAAGTCACTTTTAGAATTGGCTCTGAATACACTTTTGTATTTTGAATCTAGTATTATTTTACATCGATAGGATATTAAAAATCGTGTAGTCAACAGATTTATTTCCCTACATTTTCCAGATTTCTATTTCCCAGATTTCTACCAGCCATTCGAAAAAACTACAAGTTAGATTTCCGTAAAACATAAACCATAATAATTATAAATCGTCGATTAAAAATAAAACAGGAAAATAAATTTTATAAAATTTTATTCGATCCTTATAAATACTTAAAAGTAAAGTTCCTATAATACTTAATAATAAAACTAATCTATTCTTTGTCTTTATTGTCATCGATCTTTGGTTGTTCGGAGTCTTTTGTTCTCGTGGGGAGGGTTCCATGTTTCCAGTTCTTGGGGTAGCCGTGTTTCTGCACATCATCCCACCATAGCTGCTCGCCTTTCGCGAAGATGATGTACACGATGTTGGTGATCACCAGTACACCCAAACACACCCAGAACGCCACCCGCCATTCCTTCAGTGTTGACTGTTGAGAAACAAAATAATATTATTTTTACTTCGGTACCAGCTGCAGCCAGCAGGCTTAGCCTATGGTAATTTTTGATTAATTTTAAAGGAAAATCTCAATGTCTTATTTACCCACATAGTGGCAAATCACAAAATTCATCCTTCAAGAACGTCTACTAACTAACTACCTCCCTGCCAAAAATCAGTATACCTTTCGATCGTCGATTGACGCCATCGATCGATGGTGGAATCGACTAGTCCACGTCGATCG
Source organism: Hesperia comma (assembly GCA_905404135.1). NCBI lineage: Eukaryota > Metazoa > Arthropoda > Insecta > Lepidoptera > Hesperiidae > Hesperia > Hesperia comma. The sequence continues at coordinate 12,188,966 of FR990023.1, forward strand.
ATAGTTTCTGCTAGACCAATTGATACTTATGCAGAACTTTAATACTTAAATTCTCTTCATATTTTATAATGGACCAGCATGAAAACTCCGAACTTTCATAATCTCAAATAACCTAAGCTATACAGTGAATTGCTATTAGATTTCTTTTATTAATATTGTTATCACTCACATTTGGCGTCAGTAGACCGATGAGGTACGGTGTAATGATACCAGACACGGCCGCAATCCCATTCACCATAGCGGTTGTAGTACCAGCATAGTTAGGGGTAATGTCCAAGGCGTTGATCTTCATGCCACTGTAGTATGCTCCCATGAGAGTCATGGCAGCAATGAACCAGAACACAGCAAGCGTAGTGTCACAGCCGGAGAAGGACGCAAGGATGATGCAAATACCAGGACCGGTTGCAGCTGTAATATAAAATTAAATTTTTCAAGCTGATTTATAAATGAGCAATAATCTAATGTTATAAAACTGGAGAGTTTTTGACACAACTAGATTTTATGAAATATTCACTTGATGTATTGTAATTTACAGTCATTTACGTAAGATTAAGACTTAACAAATTTTCTGCTTTAAACGGTTTCCAAAATTTTGCGGTTTTTGTGAAGCCTACAAATTTTGACTTTGACTTAAATGCGTTACATTCAATAGATGAATGCATTTTAAACTGAGATTTTAAAATGTTAATATTTACTTAATTTTCTTTCAATTTCCTTATCCTTAGGGAAAAGTAATTTCCTCGTGTGTCTTTTCGGAATCGATTAATGTTTAATGTAATTAATTATAATTTCTTCTGTGTTATAGTGGTTTAAGTTATCAGTTCCAATTGTTTTTTTCGGACAGTAATACTTGCAAGAACCCCTGAAATCCCTCTAATCTAATTGGTTACGATAAATTATATACGGAAATATAATTTTGAGAATAGGTACCGCCCTTACTAGTCCATCTCATTTCACTAAATCAGTAGAGAGAAATAATTATACTCGAGTTTCGTCCTCGATATTAGTAACTAGAATTTATTTTACACAATGTAGTAACGCAGTAAGTGTAACCACTCATCACTTGTTTAGAGAAAAAAAAAGTAGCCAAACATGGCAACCCTTTTTTTTTTTTTTTTGATACCTCCCGCTCCCGCGCCTTTCGTGCCAACCCGACTCGGCAGCTCCTTCATTCGCATTTTAGTGCTCAACCACTCCACTTTTTAAAGTTCGTGTTTTCAACGGTGCAACGTGCTTGTGATAACATGCCGAAACGGAAAAACGAGGAAAGTGTTGAATTTCTTTCGAAACGTCTGAAGGAACTCGAAAGATATTTGAACGTACCACGTCGTAGACGACGTGGTTCGGAATCATCCTCCTCGTCATCATCCTCGGGTTCCACATCGGGTTCCTCATCGTCATGTGCGCATAGTGAACATATAATTCCGGATAACCAAAATGGTTAGTATTTAAAACTACCCTCATATCTTTGTACAAAAAATAATAATGCATTCAGGGTAGCCTATAGGGCTATTTCGCCGCATTATAAAGAAACCCATGTATTCAGATCAGTCTGCGGGACTGTTTCGCCACATGGTACTTATCGGCATATATAATTATTATATAAAAATAATGCACTCAGGGTGGTTTACGGGACCATTCCGCCGCATTACAATAAGATGCCATCCAATTTGTACGTCTTTTCCCAAATGCAACCAGGGTGGTCTATAGGACCATTCCGCCGCATTTAACAAAGATATCATGTACTCAGATCAGTCTGTGGGACTGTTTCGCCACATGATCTACCTTGCCTTGCGGCATAGTGCTTACATGTACATATACATAGATATACTCTCGTGCTTCCAGACCGTGATGCAGCCGCACCTGCACCCGCACACGAAGACGTACTGCCCGATGCGCTACCGCCGCCACCTGCCGTTGCTCCATCCAGCAACGCCAGAGCCGCCGAGCAGATCGCTGGTCCGTCAAATGTAATACCGCCAATTAATTACACAGAGCCCTCGATTCCCTGTACTGAGGAGATGGGCGAATCAAATGAAGATGGTACCGGTCAATCTGAACTACTCGATATATTGGGCGCTGATCCATCAGTAGCTCAAGAATTCGGTGATGAAATTAACAAGGAAGTGGCCAGTAGATTTGAACATATAGCCACAACAGGTTTAGAAAAGCAAGTAAGGCAAGAGTTAATACAAAAGTTTTTAGTGCCTTGTAACTGTACAAAGATTGCTGCTCCGATGCTGAACGCCGAGATAAAAGCAGCGTCAGGAGAAACCGTGCTGAAAAGAGATAAAGCCATTGAATATAGACAGAAACAGCTTGCAGCGGCCATCGCTGGCATTGGTCGTATACTGACATATCAATTAAGGATCAAGGAGAACAACAACCTGTCAAAACAACTAATGGAGATTGGACGTATACTTTGCGACATACAGCACAGTGAATCGTCGTCTCGTAAAAACTTTGCTCTGTACTCGCTAAAGAAGGATTTCCGAGAACAATTATCGAATACCAAAATAGATAAATACCTCTTCGGTGTAGATTTACCAGAAACTTTAAAAACAGCTAAAGCTGTTTGTAAATCTGGCACTGACATGAAGGATGTACAGAAGCAGAAGCAGAAACCGAAGTCTTTAAACTGGAAGGTGGGACCCTCAGTTCGCAGTCAGCCGAAGGGTGCGACACAGAAGACACAGCCTGCAGCACCAGCCAGTCGGCGCACAACCTCGTCGCACAAGTCATCACATCGGCACAAGTCAACTCGCCGCCGCTAGACCCGGTACGTTATGCTGGCCGCCTTGCAAATTTCTACGAACAATGGTCATTGATAACACAAGACGAAACTGTCTTATCGTGGGTAAACGGGTACCAGTTGATCTTTAAGTCACCAGTTTACCAATATAGTTATCCCACTACTTTATCAACTGACACTGATGAAAGACGTAACTTCTCTGACGCGATCGACAACCTTTTATCAATAGGCGCAATCTCAGAATGTGAACCATGTGCAGATCAATTCTTATCTAAAGTTTTCCTGGTACCTAAACCCAATGGGGGCATTAGATTTATTCTCAACTTAAAAGAGCTTAATAAGTTTATACCTACACAACATTTTAAGTTAGAAGACCTAAGAACAGCCTTAAAATTAGTCTCAAAAGATTGTTTTATGGCGACCTTAGATTTGAAAGACGCATATTTTTTGATAAAAGTTCATACCAAATCTAGAAAATACCTTAGGTTTAGTCTAGATTCCAAGCTTTATCAATTTAATGTCCTCCCTTTTGGGATCTGTACAGCTCCATTTATCTTCACCAAATTGATGAAACCAGTAATCAAATTATTACGTTCTTGTGGATTGGTTTCATCAATTTATCTAGACGATATTTTTTTGGTAGGAAATTCTCGTCAGGAATGTTTAAATAACATAAGCACTACTGAACGATTATTAAAATCTCTTGGATTTATTATAAATGAACAAAAAAGTAATCGTGTTCCATCTCATCCATGCAAGTATCTCGGTTTTATAATAGATTCTCACAATTGGACAGTAAGCCTGCCAACCGAAAAAAGAAATCGAATCGTACGCGAAATAGAACATTTTAAACAACTAAAACGCTGTAAAATCAGGAAATTCGCGCAGCTCGTAGGGTTATTAGTATCCGCTTGCCCAGCCGTTGAATACGGCTGGCTGTATACTAAACAAATGGAACGGGTTAAATACTTAAATCTACTTGGCCATGATGATTACAATAGATTTATGAATATTCCTGACACTCTGCATGCCGATTTCAATTGGTGGCTCAATGCTTTACGAAAACCAAGCCATCGAATAAAAGAAGATTATTTTTCAATTGAAATCTTTTCTGACGCTTCAACTACGGGGTGGGGAGCGGCCTGCGGTGATCAGACAGCTAGTGGCAGGTGGTCTGAAACAGAATGTTCGTTACACATTAACCAGCTCGAGCTGCTGGCAGCCTTTTTTGCTATTAAAATATTTGCCAAGAATTGCCATGACTGTCAAATACTTTTAAGGGTAGACAACACCACGGCGGTATCTTACATAAACAGAATGGGTGGTATTCAGTACCCCCATCTTACGAAAGTTACAAAAGACTTATGGCAATGGTGCGAGTCTCGCAAAATATTTGTCGTAGCCTCTTACATAAAATCCTCTGATAACGTAACCGCAGACATAGAGTCTAGACGTTGTCACCCAGATATAGAATGGGAAATTTCATTAGATGGATATAAAAAGTTAATTAAAACATTTGGAAATCCCAATATCGATTTGTTTGCGAACCGTATTAATAAAAAATGTAACGTATATGTTTCTTGGAACAGGGACCCTGACGCATACGCATACGATGCATTTACCATCGAATGGTCAGGTTTTTTCTTTTACGCCTTCCCTCCAGTGGCTATAATTCTTAAGGTCCTAAGAAAAATCATTTCCGAAAAGGCGGAAGGTATAATGGTTGTTCCAGATTGGCCTACACAACCGTGGTACCCTGTGTTTATGAACCTTGTAGTATCAAAAATAATAAGATTAAATCCTAACCATATTAAAATATCTAATTCCAGCAACCGGAACATCAAGTCCAGCGTTACCCTGGTTGCAGGAGTCTTATCAGGACGGCGCTGCTGCAGCGCTGCGTCCCCCCTTCCGCGGTAAATATCATGTTAGCGTCCTTATCAGAGAGTACATTGAAACAATATGATGTGTGCTTTAGACGCTGGTATACATTTTGTATAAAAAATGAAATTGATTTATATAATACATCAGTTCCAATAATTATTGATTTTCTTACCGATTGCTTTAATTCTGGTAGCCAATACGGTACCATAAACAGTTACCGGTCAGCCCTCGCACTTATATTAGGACCAATATCTGACGATGATCGTATCAAAAGATTTTGTAAAGGTGTGTTTAGACTTAGACCTCCTATGCCACGCTATAATATCACATGGGATGTGGCAAAGGTTCTTAATTATTTGGAATCCTTTTTTCCAAACGATTTATTGCCATTAGACCAACTTTCCCTGAAATGTACGACCTTGCTTGCGCTTGTGACAGCTCATAGAGCTCAAACGCTTTCTAAGATCAACCTCAATAATATAATGATTCTGTCAGATCAAATAATAATTAAAATCTCAGATCTAATAAAAACTTCCAGAACAGGTACTAATCAACCAACTCTTTATTTACCGTTCTTTGAAGAACGACCTCAAATATGTCCAGCCAAAACATTAATGGCATACATAAATAAAACAAGTGTCTTGCGCAAATCTGACTTACTTTTTATAGGGCTTAAAAAACCCCACAATTCTGTAAAAGCTCCAACGCTGAGTCGCTGGATTAAATTAACTTTGAAAAATAGCGGAATTGACACTTCCATTTTTTCGTCGCATAGCACAAGACATGCTGCGACTTCTTTAGCATATAAGTCAGGTGTAAGCCTGGACACGATAAGAAAATCTGCCGGATGGAGTGGCAATTCCGCTACCTTCGCCAAATTCTACAATAGAACTATTGTTAACATCGATAATGATAACACGGTTTTAGCCAGAACTATATGTCGATCAAATCAAATGTGATGATAGTAGGTACCTACTTACTTAGATAATTCATATTGTATGTACCTACCTAATGTTACTAATTATTTTGTTTAAATAATAAACATTTAACTATTTGGTAAAATGTGTTTACATTAATTTTGATATTTCCTCACATAACTCTCAACATCTACATTGTGTAAAATAAATTCTAGTTACTAATATCGAGGACGAAACTCGAGTATAATTAATGATTAAACGAACTTACCTGTAAGTGAAGTTCTATCATAATTATACGAAGGGTTTCGTCCGAAGATATTAGTAACGTACTCCCGCCCGCCCAAAACCCATTCGGAAATATCAAAATGTTCTGTTAAAAGCTCTGAAATAAATGAAGGAGCTGCCGAGTCGGGTTGGCACGAAAGGCGCGGGAGCGGGAGGTATCAAAAAAAAAAAAAAAGGGTTGCCATGTTTGGCTACTTTTTTTTTCTCTAAACAAGTGATGAGTGGTTACACTTACTGCGTTACTACATTGTGTAAAATAAATTCTAGTTACTAATATCTTCGGACGAAACCCTTCGTATAATTATGATAGAACTTCACTTACAGGTAAGTTCGTTTAATCATTAATTAATAGTTATATCCCAGTGTCCTTCAATTGTGAGACAGAAGACAGTAGACCTGGCAGTAGACCTCTAATGAGATAGCTTACCAATAGTCGTATAAATCTTTCTAGCATTCTTGATACTGTGGTATTTTCTTTTGACGCAGAAATCGCAGACAAGTCCGAAGAAGAAAGATGCTATCCACATAGCTACATATGGCACTGCCGATAGTATTCCAGCGGATTTGATGTTGAATTTAAGGACGTCTGTCATGTACTTAGGTAAATCCGTGACCATGGTGAAATAGCCCCAGTCGTGACCGATCTGCAAAAGAAGTAAATAAACAATTAATAACTGTTATTTAAAAATTTAAGATTAAATTTTTCTTTGATATACAGTGGTAGAAAAGAAGTAATATTGTTGCACTTGAACATCTGACATAGGTACCTGACCTGACAATTGAAATCTTATTCGCTACAATTATTAACAAAACTAGTTGACCAATAACCGCGCATATAGATAACATTAGACTTGGGACTAGGCTCAACTAATAGCATACAGACCCATTCGTCTCACTAAAATCTTACACTTTTCATTTTCTATCTTCCATCCGTACCGTGCGATTAGTAACTTCGTACCAATAATCTTCCTTAACAGTTACAATTATCACGTAAAAAATTAATAAAACGAAGTTTCTGATTCACGAATTTTATACGCCAGGTAAACAATATAAGTAATTAAGAAACAATCAACGTACTTACGTACGTAATAACGATAACTCAGGTAGGTAGTTGATATATAAAATTAAATAATACTTACAGCTGCAATAATCAGACACCAGAGAGGCACAGACCGAAGTAAAGCTTTCCATGGAACGGGTTCCAAGTTTTGTTTCTTACTGTGTATTAGTGAATCTACGTTTGCGTTAAGGAACTTCTTCTCTGCGTCTGATATAAATGGATGAGTGTTTGGTGTACTGTAGCAAATAAAGCACTGAAATTGGAAAAAAGGCATTATTAATGAATTTAATAATTGAACGTAATGGGTGTATACCCATGTATCATGCATCAGTGTATCATGAAGAATTAAGGACATCAGTCTCAGTCATAACCTTAAATCAAGATTGGAACATGAACGGTACAAATTTCGGAAAGGATAGAAGGATAACACGTAGAAAGATTGTTAGCAAGTAAATGAAGAAGAATGTTGGTTGAACACCAAAAAATCCTTCATGTAGGAATAAAGATCTCAAATATTATAAGTTTAACAAATAATTGCTGCCATCTATCGCTTACCTATTAAGTAGGTAATAAAAATTAATAATGATAAAACTTACCCAAATAATGAACCATATAAGGCCACCACCTCCAAAGAGGTAGAATACATTTTCCCAAGAACCTTCGTGCATAATTAAGCCGGAGAAATAAGTTCCAGCTATGTTGCCGATCTGAGCACCACCGAATACTATTGCACCCATCCTTGCTCTCTCCTCCTTAGGTGCCCACCGAGATACCATGCACATGAGTCCTGGCATTGTTGGTCCCTAAAAGTAAGCAATATTTTACATTATCTTAAATTGCTTTATATAAATTAATTTGTTTGTTTAAACAATGTAATTGTAAAAATACTTGTATCGAGTTTTTACTTTTATTCTGCAAAACATAGAACTGATAATGAATCATCAAATAGAACATGAAGTTATTACTTTCTGTTTTGATAAATAGTCATATAACATAATAAATTGATAAATAAAATTGATCAAACATAAAATCATTACTTTATTGAAATCAATCGTTTTGTTTAAATTATTTTTCAAATTGATCGTTATAATTATTATTCAAAAATTTAGTTTTTCCTCTAAAGTATACCTACCTATGTATTTTTCTCGGTGTAATGAAATCGAAACTATTGTACCATATTTTACTTTATACAGAATAATCCGACTCGCTTTTCTTTGGAAAATACGAAATACGATTTGAAACTAAACTTGTATTCTTTGTTATGAAAGAAATGTAGCAGCTATTTTCGATTTATAACATTAAGGATATGAATGAATAATGATAATATGTTTGACTTACCTCTCCAAGACCTTCGACGACTCGTAATATGAACAAAGCAGTAGCACCTCCCAATTTAACAGCCCACGGGGTGATGAAAGTGCAAATGGCGGTCGACAAAAGTCCCAGTCCCAGAACCCATTTGCCACCATACTTCTCCGCCAGCATCCCACCAGGGATATGAGTAAGCACATATCCATAGTAGAAGGAACTGAGCAGTAGTCCTTGAGTCGCTTCACTCCATTCGAATTTCTTAAAACAAAGAAAATAATTATGTTTACAAAGTTATTCAGACTTTGGTGATAATCTAAACTTATCTCCAAATACTACACTTTTCCTTATAGCTTCGTTCTTCGTGGAACTTGGAAATTGGCAAAGATACCCTATGTCTTTTTTAATTTCCATCGTATCGTATAAAATCAAATTCCACGAAGATTATCCAAAGAGAACGTATTATAAGGATAATAACAGTAACTATCCTATGTCGTTTCAATGGTTTCACTTCATACTTTTTCGGCATACTTTTTCATACTGATTCGGCAAATTAAAAGTGAAACGATGGAAGACAGACAAACTGTGTTAATTTCGCATATGTAATATTAATATGGATTTAATTCAAATATTTTACACACAGGTTTTTAATATCATTTAAATGCAGTTAACCTCTTCCTTATTTCGCACGCCCTTCTGGAGAACGAAGAAGTCAATGATAAGTTTTTTCCTTCTGAGTTTTCGTTATGGAATTCAATACGACCCAATACTAAATAGTTATCACCTTCCACAGTCATTTGTTTATAAAATTTTAGCAATGTGAATAGTGTCCTAATAGTAATTAGGAGATAATTAATTCTATGAGCGAATGAATGAATTTATAATTATTATTAAGTGGTACTAAGTCAGTAATAAGACATGAAAATTTTAGTTATTAAATGTAATTGTTGTGCTATTAAAATATATAATCCAAAAAACGTTTTCACTATCCAATGTTATGTGAATGTTAATCTGCTAGGGAAAATCACCTAATTCCCATCTTGTCTAATGATGATTATAAGGGACGATTCACACATATCAGTGAAGTTACCGTTCCGTCACAGTACCGGAAAATTTTTCATACTAATAGCACTGACACTTCTCAGTGTCAGTGCTGACAATGCCGAGAATGTATGAAAAATTTGCCGGTACTGTGTCGGAACTGATGCCGAGAATGTATGAAAAATTTGCCGGTACTGTGTCGGAACTGAGACTTCACTGATATGTCTGAATCAACCCTAACAACGTCTCAAATTATCTGCCACGGCTTTTTCACTTTTGATAGTCGTAACATGATATTGAGACAAGCCATGAACATGACTCATATAAATAAATGTCATTTCATATTGTATAATAAGATCAGCTGAAACCACAAATGGCCATTGTGTTCAAAACTTACGAAATATTCTAAGTAAATTGTTAGGTATAGCATACGTAAATGGAATTGTGAATCGATCTGAAAAGGTTTTTTTTATATGACCTTAACACGATAATCTACCATATTATTTACACAACGACTATCATCGCTTCCTTATTTTCCCACTGCTAGCTATGTTTGCTCTCACACTTTATGAGGAACAGACTATAGTATACCATGTAGGCCAAGTGCACATTGGTGTGTCTGAAGACGTTTGAAAGCATTACTGAGAACTCCTATGCGTGTAAGTTTCCTCGCGATCTTTTTCTTTATAAGTAACTGCAAAATTATCAGGTTTTAACGCTTACAACATTTTTTTTATTAGCGGTCCTTACAAGATTTTAGTTCAGCGATTCTTTGTGGTAGAGCTCGCAAGTCCATCGTACCGTCCACAAATAAAATTACCTTGACAATAACGGATTTTAAAGCATGGACTATGTTACCATTTCCACTGGCAAAAAAAGAAAAACATAAACATCCACTACAAATCTAGAGGCAACGATTGTTCTACCTTATAAAATATTATCATCACATATTTTATGAGTAGATGTTTGACGAGAAGATAACGTAAGCTTGTATTGACAGTCTGTGTGAATAGTTAATCCTATTTATCAGTAGTCAAAGTATCGTTTAAGTGCATTTCATCTTTTGCAACTCGTGCCAATACGTGACGTATCCCTGACTTTACACGTGTTGTTAAAACTTTTTAGGATTCCTTGTGCTTTGATAAACATTTTTTATATAAAGTAACAAATACTTGAACGGTTCATATTTGCAGTCTAATCCTATCAGGCTATAAAAAAAATACCGAATTACTTACCCGACTCAACCCTAAAGTACTCAACTCTGTGGTGTTGCAAAACAGGGTTTTCATATACTCAAACATTTTTTCATTTATAAACATTTACACGCTAATTATTAATTTATCCGTGAAAAATGTATGGCTACTGTTTTTATTCCTATCAAAAGATGTTCCTACAATAAACGCTATTGATATTCAATTTACTTCAGTTTTTTTTGTTAGAACCTTTTTTATCGTATAAACGTCGCCTGAATGGTTCTTGACACAAAGCATGCGCCAGTATTTATTCGATACGCTTTATAAATTGCAAAGAACGTGTTATATTAAGTCGCGTGACCGTAAGGTCCGTAGAGTAGGAAATGCAGACCTCGACAATATTAGGTATAGGTAGGTACTCCTTTGTCGAAACAAATTAGGTAATTGGTAAAATTACATTTTTTTTTATTCGAAGTAAGTCGCGGAGTTGAAATCCAATAAAAATACGTCCATTAAGTGCAAAGCAGGTGAAAAATATTCTGAAAATACTTACTTCACCACTTCGTTGGACGTAGGTCACAAAAGTGGTAATAGTCGTGTTAGCGACTACGTTTGAATCTGGACAGGCATCCGGGTCGTAGTTGGGGTCCCCTTCACTGGCTACATTCTTCTTCACCATCTGTGTGATGGCCAGGTTCAGACAGACCCGCATGGTGTATGCGTTGGCTATAGCCAGTAGAGCCATAATAGCCAGGACATATCTTTGAGGTATGATAAATACTGAAACGGAAATAAATTAATTTTAATTTTTAACGCTATACAATCATAGCCAAACACGAGGATTCCCTGTGTCGTGGATTCCATGGACAACACACAAGACAAGGACACACACGCAGACTGAGAACGGAAATTTAACCTCATCATTCAAACTTTCGTCTCGCTGGGAATCGAACCCAGGACCGTTGGTACAGCGTCACGGCATGCTAACTATTGCCATTCGAGCGTTTAAATTGTATAGGTAATTTGATAAAGCATTTCATTTATTATGGAAGGACTTACTATTTTAAGCTTAATATATAAATAACGTAAATTAATATTAACAACTTTGATCAAATCCCTAAAATGGACAATTGAGGTAAGATATTTACCTAATAATTTTTTATTTATTGCATCAACAATTTCAACACTGTACCTAGTTAATATAATAGCATCTACTGTGAGAGAATTGGTGAATGTAAGTGTTTTCAACAAATTCATGGTCTATTTTGGTACAAATATGAAATCAATACATCATTTAGAAACCATAACCCTATATTAGTAGGTACTAAGAAATTAAAGCCAATATGAGAAAACGCGAGAAAGATTAAAGGAATATAAGTTTTACCGGTTTAGTACTGCTTTAAAAAGGTTTCGTTTTAGTTTCCTCTTTTTAACCGACTTCAAAAAAGAAGTAGGTTCTCAATTCGACCGTATATATATGCTTTTTTTATGTTTGTTCAGCGATTTTTTCGTCGTTTATGGGCCGATTTTGATAATTCTTTTTTTGTTGTAAAGTAGATATGCGCAGTGGGGTCCTTTTAAAAGGATCACCAGGATCTGATGATGGCATCTCGGAGAAATCGAGGGCAAATTTCGGAAATTGTAGGGACGACTAGTGTGTTTGTTAATGTTTTCATAAGTACATGAAAGCGCTACAATTTCATGAAGGTAATTTAATTTAATTTAATTTCGATCTTATGAATCCGAAAGACAGTCAAGGGAACTCCTCAACGATTTACTGTAGTTATCTAGTGTTTGGGCTTGATTAATTTGTAGTGACGAGAACTTTACATTTACATGTTGAATTAAGCGCCATCTGGCGAGTAGTTTTTTGAGTTGTCTCTGCTTATCGAGGTTGAAGTCGGTTATTTTTTTTGTAAAAAGCAATAATTATTATTGAAAGAAAGAACGTTTATCTACTTCGTATAAATTACAGCACACACAAAATAAATAAAAAACAACAGCTATTGGGAACGTGCACGACGGTGGCAACGCGCAACTTTTTCGGCTACTGTCAAATATGACAAGTAAACATTGTTAGTATTTTTGCAATTAAAAACCAAAATAAACAGTAAATGATACTTGTTGACTTTATTTGAGTGCAATTTATTGAATAGTGTATGTGTACAATGGATATAATCATAAAAACCGCGTTCGAAAGTATTACACACAGCCGCAATAGTTTCCATTTTTTGTCACGTTGTGCGCTGCGATCGTTTTTGTACACCTGCCACCCGCTTTGCACATAGCGAATATGACAGAGAACTTCTTAATATCCGCTTTTTATTTTATTGCACCAAAAAAGATAAAATAACCTTGAAAAGTAAAATGCATGAATATAGAAATTTTAAACGTAATTTTAATTAGTACTTGTTATTCATGTTAGTCAGTAGCTCTTGATAGATACAGTATACATGATAAAAAATCTACATTGTAAATAAAGCACTCGACAACAAAACTACCGCCGCAGTAATTAAACATCAAACAACAGGTAGTTTAAAAACACTTCAGATAATAAAGTGAATGAATATTTGTTTCACTCTTATATAATAATATCATTGAAAAATTTTAACAAACTTTTGTAGTAGGTACTCGTAGATTATTATAGAAATAAATATGTACTATTTATAAATACTAGAGTCAGGACTCTAGTCATGTCAGGACATGCGCTGGAAATTCGACCATAATTTATTTCGTCAAAGGGTCGATACTATAAACATAATCTTTTTTTAATTTGATTTAGTGTCTTATTTTTCCTTCTTTACACATATTACAATTATGTAAAATTTGTCTTTCCGCACGTTTATCATTTAATTTTTATATATTATATCAAAGCTCACTAACTTACAAGATTTTAATATACATTTTTCAGTTAAAATAATAATTTAGTTACATCTATTTACATTTATTAAATTATTTACACTCCGAAATTGCGCGCACTTAAGTTCCTACACAACCTACGTCCTACCTATTTAACCTGTGAACCTTAATTGACCCTACATAAATTATTTCACTAATTTGGTTCACAATAAATATTAATGTACTTACGTTTTGAAATCACCAATCTCCATCCTGTCAGCATTTCGTTTTTATACCTAGAATCAAGAGATAAATCAACTGCAGCTTCCCTTAAAGACTTCATAATTCCCGCACTGAAACTACTTTCAGCGTTTTGATTGCTGATATCTTTTTGCGAGTACCACGTTCGGTACCTTTGACGCGACTATTTGATGAAACCATTAATCAGGAAAAAAGTATTGCAGTCTTGGGTACAAGAGTTCACGCAAATCGTTTCCGCTTGTCAAGTGTTACGCCATTTCGGACGGTTTTCCCTTTTCCGTAAGGACGGTACTCGAGTAAACAGTTGACGAGTTAAGAAATCTATTTCGCCAAACATTCCAATCAACAAATTCTTAGTGTCACTGCCGTGTTTTGGAATTGATGACATTGATTTTTGGGTTTCTATAAATTACCTTCGTTGTAACTGAATCAATGGTTACCTATAGATGTCTTATAGTTGTAAATACCCACTAGCCATCTTTTAAATTAAATAAATAGCGATACACATTCATCACGCAGTGACTCCCAGTTGAATCCCAGGGCACGTACCTCTGGTTTTTCAACCTTACGTGTTTAAAGCTTTTAAATCCCCATATTTTCCATTCCAATAACTATCCCAGTGCTGTGCAGATGTGACAATTGACACACTCATAGTCTCAGACTAGGATTTCCTGTGTCGTAGGTGACATGATCACACACAAAAATACATTTAATACACTTAAACACGTCATTTAAATTTCCACCTCACCGGGAATCGAACCCAGGACTCTTTAAACAGCAATGCGGCATGGCGGCCGTTTTGCCATACGCATTGCCTGAATATTGATAAGAATATTTAAAATATTAATTTTGATGGCATGTTTATAGGTTTAGTATAGATATCTATTAATTAATAGGTTCTCGAATATTGCAGAGGCCGATTATCATTTTCAATACCATGTTTTTTTACATGTAATTTTCGCGGAAAACTATCCCAAACATTAGGGTTCCGCATTTCAAGTGAAATTATATTATGTTTCTCGGTTACAAAGTAGTCCCAGGGTAACTTTCATGAGGACTTTAAAAGTCATTACGGAAAGGGAAGAGAAAGTTTATTTCCTCACGTTTCAGAGCAGCTTAGGGATTGCTTTTCCACAAATTATTGTAAGTGACCATATGGGTCGACTTTGATTAATCGTTTCAAAGGTAAGTGGCTCTTGCACATTCTTTTTAGGGTTCCGTACCCAAAGGGTAAAACGGGACCCTATTACTGAGACTTTGCTGTCCGTCCGTCCGTCTGTCACCAGGCTGTGTCTCATGAACCGTAATAGTTACACAGTTGAAATTTTCACAGATGATGTATTTCTGTTGCCGCTACAACAACAAATACTAAAAAAAGTTATTTAAGTATACATAATTTCATACATACTTTCGACGCCTCAGCGATAGTTTAGTTACCTTTTCGTCCAACAGATGGCGTTGTGGGTAAAAATAATTAAATATTTAAGTAAGGCTTTCATACAACAGACCAGATTTTTTTGGCGTTTTTATACATAATGGTACGGAACCCTTTGTGCGCGAGTCCGACTCGCACTGTACATACACACTGTAATTTACTATGTAGTATCACTATGTATGCTTTTAAGTGCGCCTTGCCAATTTACATAAATCAACCCTCGACCCAACACTACTAGATATCTCTTTTTCAGTAAACAACCGACGAACAATCACTTATGCAATCTATACTTACGATCGACGTCGCCCATAGTGGCCATCGAAACGTTGCAGAAAAGGAAAGAAAAGAATTGAGTAAAGTAAACGGTATTACATTATATTATCCTACTCTGACGGAAATAGGTAAAAACATGTTAATATTTTCAGAAAGACGGAAGCTGCTAGCAATGCAAAAACCTGCGCCACTATAAATATGGAAACCATTAGAGACAGCAATCTCTAACAGAAATTATCTAACGTTATTATCTGGTTTATTGTTGAGCATGGTGCACTTTAAGCATGTGTAAGTTTGCTTTTCATTCAACGATGGAAAAAAGGAGGAGGTCCTCAATACGACTATAGACTATATCTGGGGGCACGGCAGTGCCCCCGCCAAGTCGAGTGCGAAGCAACACTGCCGTACCATGCTTTACTGGAACCATTTCGCCGCATTTTCGGGCTCCTATTTGAGAACCTCTGGCTAGGATTAGAACGCTGAAATTCTCGTCATCTAGTAAGCTATAATCACACACTAGAAATCCAAAATTTCAAGTCGGTAGATCATTTAGTTCCGAAGTTATGCTAATGCAAAGTTTCGCATTTTCGACACTGACTGACTGACTGACTCAGGATCATCAAAATAGAACTGGTACTTCCCGTAAACCTAGAGAGCTGAAATTTGGTACAGAGGTAGAGTTTAATGCCCACATATAGGAAAAACTATCAAAACTGGTATCATAGAAGGTCTGGAGTACCAGGTGACCTTGATGAGAAATCGGAAGAGCACAGCAATCTATTGACGCTATCGATCAATCAAAATCAATGTCTCGTCGAGTAAGTCAATCAGTCCATGTTAGCATTCTGCAAAAAGAAGTGAAATCCCACCAAAAACATTCTGTAAAAAAACAGCCAAGTCTCGATAGAGCTGTTAGTTTATCTCTAAAAAGTAATGAAATCTCTAGACCAAGTTGAGCCAACTCTAAGGTTCCTTACTTGCTATTTCTTATTACTATATTATGTAATGTTATGTGACTTGGTCGTTAACTTGTACCCACTAACGTGTAAAAAATGTTCAACGACCAGTTATATAACATTAAATAATAATAAGAAATAGCAAGTAAGGAACCTTAGACTTCATCATAATTTTTATTTTACTTTCTGTCACTTTAAAAATACTTTTAATAATACTAGCAGGTATTAAAAGCTAATCTGTTAACCTAACCTTACCGAACCTATGCAATTAAATTAAACGTTGATAAAGTTTTAATTAAATATCATTATCAATTCTTGCAGCTAATTAGTTTTAAAGCTACATACAGTACCTACACTAATTGATTTTTACTTGCAATACCGGTTGCGCTTCTTTGAATTTAATGTTACTTTAAGTGGTTACTTTATGTACCTATATACTCATTTAACAGTCTTAATGTTGGTTTCACATACCTAATTCTAATTGATAAAGTATTCAATATAATATGCATATTTATAATAACGTAACTTTCGATGTTTGTGCATGGAAGATATTGAAGAAAAACTAATAGTGTCTGTAGACATATTAATTTAAGTAATCTTCCTGAGATATTAAAAGAAAAACAAAAACTAATTCTATCAACATGTTTTTATACTTTATGAGATGAAAGATGAATTTAATTTACTAATTAAGTTACGAAATTTTTTACGTTCAAAAATGTTGTAAAAAAATATTTGCTTACTTACAATTTCAAAATGTAAACTTATTTAAGAACTGATAAAATCTCAAAATCAACGAAACTCCCAATTGAACCAAATAGAGATCACTGGCTTCCACATCTGTATTATACAACTGAATGACACTACTTTCCAAGAAAATCAATAATAAATAAACTCTTTACAAAATAAACACATTACGTGAAACATTTGGGTAAACATTAAATTGCATGTAAATAAATGTTTAATTTAAAGTCTGGTGCATTATTTCTTATATATTATTTTAACCTGATCACTAATAAATCAAGAGCCTCAAAAAAGGCAACAAATCAAAACACCTGACAACCTTAATTGAATCAATAATTTAATGATTCCTTTTTAACATGTAAATAATCGAAAATGTAAATTCAAAATCAAATGCATGACTTCCGAAATCACATTTTTTACATTTTTGATAAATATTCTATATGAGAAAAAGGAAATTCAAATTGTGGATTGCTCGACAGTTTATATTTATTTACTTATTATTGATTGTTAATTCATTAATAAAATTAATCACTAATTTATTATAAATATTCAACGAGACAATTTCATTCAGTCGTGTTTTATACATTTTTAACATATACGACCTACTTACATTTTTAACAGTGAACTCCGCAAAAATTAAAATTCCAAAATTAAGCGCACTAATTTCTCCACTACACTGTGTCTCACCGAGGACTGTATTCTACCGCGTATTAAGACACTATAGATTACTCCCTGCATAGAATAACAGACATACGTAGGAAACATGACGTTCTTGAGCTAATACTACGATATTAACAATTTTCAATTTAAATGTAAAACGTAGTTCGATGAGCATGTACTCGAAGGTAAATGACAAGACGCTCTAACGGAACCAGAGCGGGGTTATTAGAAAGATGTCATTAACTCCATTGCGATAAGGTGTCATTTTTTAACATTTTTATTGTATGGCGTATTCGAAAGTATAAACGGCCGTCTATATAAAGAGTATGTACGGATTTTTACATACCTA
Organism: Hesperia comma; assembly: GCA_905404135.1. NCBI lineage: Eukaryota > Metazoa > Arthropoda > Insecta > Lepidoptera > Hesperiidae > Hesperia > Hesperia comma. The sequence goes on from FR990023.1 coordinate 12,206,919, forward strand.
TTCCACTTCTAAGGGGATAAAGGGGTATTAAAACTTGTTTGAAAATTATTCTGTTATAAGTATCATCACGCGGCCCAAGCCCCGGGTAACAGCTGCTTAGTGTGTACATGGTACCGGAAATGTATGAAATCTAGGAATTGTATACAATTCTGAAGCTATGTTAGAAATTAAAAAGGATCGTGCAATTCAAATGGAGGGCAGGTGGGTCAGGTTAGGGTTTGCTGTTATTATTAAGGCGAGAAAAGAAACCCCGAGTAGCGGGGTTCCGTCGAAATTCGTGACATAATCCTTTCCTAGATTTCCTAGAAATGTGTCTCATATAATTTATTTTACACATTTTCGTGCGATTTTAGGAATTGCATACACTTTCTAGAAATTGTATACAATGACGGATTACATAAGTTTCCGTAAACATATAATTATTTATTATAGATAATTTATACGATACTGTATATTTCTTGTCTGTTTCAAGTTAAACTATGCTTATAAGCAACTCTTGTCAAATATCGTATTCATGGTTAGATGGTTAATTCGTTTTTTAAATGTAGGTTCCAAATAAAAACCTAACAAATATGCAAGAAAACCTACCACCACTTCAATACTTCACTATCTGGTATGTTTAATCCCTAGATTTCAAGTAGTGGAAATCAGTAATTATGTCGTCATGTTATTATGTACCGCTCGCACGTTCCGCTTTATATACTACCGTCATATACACCTAATGTTGACGAGAAAAAATTACATCGAAAATTAATAAAATGACAACATGTCAACGTAGTCGAAATCAATTAATGGGCAGTATTAGAGGTATCTTAAAAACTACTCGCCCGGTATTACTTAAAGGAAAACACCACTAGCACGAGCATTCGAATAAAACAGGAATTATAAAAATCTAGTGAACCATTAAAAAGTTATGCGATAAAATATTTAAAAATACAGTCAAATTACGAATTACGAATTGCTCCTTTTTTGTAGTCACTTGAAATATTATTAATGGTAAGTATGGTAAATATTAAAGAGGAAGCTGACTACAGGATCTGAAATGATTATTGCACGCGCATAAAATTTTCAAAATGCATAAAATTTTCAAAAATTTGCAAAAATATTGTTTTACTTCTCTGAAGGAAACTACTGTCAGGAAATCTAGACACCTAAAAAATCTTTATTAAATCTAGAAGTGTGATGTGTGAAGTTTACCAATCCGCACTTGGCTCTGTGGTGGACTATGGTCTATCCTTTGCATAATATGATCAGAGAAGAACCGCTCCTAACAACGACCCAAGTCAGTTGTGTATTCAATTGTAAAGATATACTTTATAAATGTGGTGTATTTTACGTAATTAAGCTTGTTAATGAACCGACATTCAAAGAAGAACAAAATACATTTATGATGATTGATAATTACGCCATTAATTGGTTCTTCCTTTTTGAAGATTATAGAAATCTGTATCAATTAAAATCTATAGCGGTAGATTGTGTACCTTCTTCTTGATACTGATTAATGAACGAGCGACGAATGAACAAAATTATATAGATGCAAAGGTTATATTTTTACAGTCATCTAAATAAAAAAAGTTGACATTCCAAATTTTCACTTAGATTACTTCCATTGGACATTCATTGGATTAATTCCATTCCTTTGGACATGAGTGAGTCAATCATTTTATTGAGCCTATTCTTTTACTGAAGCGCTCATAGCCCGGCGACTTGCGTCGATCACAAAGTTAAGCTAGTGGCAAAAATTTCTTGAGCGCTTCCGCGCTTCGGAGGGCACGTAAAGCCGTTGCGGTCCCGGTGGTTATCGATAGATAGCAGTCGTTAACACGTTCATGCACGCAGCCCTGCTCTAAGAGAGTACATCGTGGAGCGCACAATTTCTCCATACATATTACAATACCGTCCAGCGACGTTGTACTTTACTACTATGTAAGACATTATGCTGTGGAACACTAACGTCATATGACGTCGACGTTCAGCAACACAACACAATATGTTTTATCATGAAGTATTGCTCAACTTCATACCACGTCGACGTTCTATCACGTTGAGCAACACGAAATAATATTTTTTCTCATAATTACAACGAACTTATCAAGTTGACGTCTTATGATGCAGGCAAAAGTTCATGGAAACGAAGTTTTATTTAAAAAAAAAAAAAAACCTAACCTAACGTAACCTAACCTTTTTTTTTTTTTTTTTTTTTTACTTCAGGAAATGCTTTATGCATACCATCCATTCCGGGGGGATGGATGGTTATGTGGGACTAACACCAACTACGGTTAGGTTAGGTTAGGTTAGGGTAGTCCGGGGGAACGTAACCTAACCTAACCTAACCTAACCTAACCTAACCTAACCTAACCTAACCTAACCTAACCTAACCTAACCTAACCTAACCTAACCTAACCTAACCTAACCTAACGACTAACAACAACTAACTGGACTAACCATCCTAGTCCCCATTTGAGTCTTGTTCTGAGTCGGTCACAGTTATCATGGGCGGCAGCGGTAGGTGGTGCTGTCAGCTCGTTTGCTGCCTTAATTCCATAAAAAACCAATGACAAAGGCAAATGATCGAAACTTCTACAGAACAAATTAGGGTAGGTATTATAATAATGTCACCTGAACCGCATTCTATAAATTGCAGGAGTACAAATATCTTTTTTCCAGGTTTTTATAACATTCATATCGTAAGTACCCGTATTATAGTAAAAATGTATATAATCCGCGATGATATAAGTTTAAAATCTTTACGTAAACCTCCTTCAAAAACATTATAAAAGTCGTAAAAATACTTACAGTTGCACGTGCTCATTGTTGCGTGTGCGCGTGTACTCTCTCCAGCGAAGCACAGCTCGACTTATTGTTCAAGATCACATAGCCCGATCGACGTCTAATAACGTTGTGTGCGTCTAAGCGTACTATGTACTGCTCCGCATAAGAAAGACAGAGCTGCGTATATTTGTGAAAAATTTTGATTCATTGTAGCACTACAAATTCGGTACGATGACACGTTGTAGCCCAGTAACAAAACTGTTTGATGGTTGTATGTCTAAAAACCGTGCAATAACGTTGTGTTCTTAAAACTCTGTCAAAAACAGACGTCATATGATGTTGAGCTGTAAGATAATGTACTTATTTTGACGTCATTTGACGTTGCGTGCATGAACGTGTTAAGCCATGTCGGAAGGCTTCCATTCTTTTACTGAGCTCATTCTTTTATTGAGCCTTGTCTTTTGTATTCTTATTAATCTCATTAAATTCAAAATAAAGTCACGAATTATACATTTTCTGCAATGGTGGCTTAAATAAATACAAGCTAAAATAACCTATCAAAATTGTAACAGTTAAAGTGTGTAATATGACGTAATAAGCTAAAATATTTCCAATACATACACAGGAACTAGGTGAATATAGAGTGGATGATAAAGTTGTTGCACCAAAGCTTAATATTTAATGCCGTTATCTATGTTTGTTTTAAACTATTTACTGTATGTCAAGAGCCTTGCCCGTTTTTGTAGCGGTTTACGTTTCATTGTTCAAACAAAAAACTATTGTTGTATGCCATTGAACTTCATTGTATCTATTATATAAGCCATCGTAGTGAACGTAGTTGTAAGTATTTTGATATATACTTCTAATTTCGTCGAAAAATTGTATCTATAGCGAATCGAATTCGTTTAAAATCCACAGCAAAAAATCAATGAGGATCCTTGACAATATTGTGTTTTGTATTTGCAAGAAAAACGCGTTTAAGGTTTCAAGGTATTTTGGGCCATTGGCAGCAATGCAAATAAATGCCACATAAAGAGGTACGTCCTTCAGTAGTTATTAAAATAATCGTTGTATCGTCCGTTTCTTAGTAGAGGTTGGCTTGAACTCAAAGATAATCCTAAGTATATGAAGTTGCTCAGACGTTTAATAATCTTAAAACCAATCGTAAAATTAAGATCGTGCTCGAGTTTTTTTTATATTATTACCGAATTCAACTTGATACGGTTAAGCGATATCTATTTTGTTGTTATTTTGGTATAACGTATTGCATTTTATAGCTACTATAGTTACGGTAAAGTGACCAAGTAAAATAACATAAAGACACCTATTTCATGATTCATGACATTTCATGAAATTGATAACTAACAACTAAAAAATAACTATAAAATAATACGGAATCACAATGAGTAATCCTTGGGCTACTTCAGTTTCAAAATAAGATTTTAAGTTCTTATCGAGAAAAAGGAAAAGTTGACGTGACAAGCGATAACTTCGTTGGAGAGCAAGATAAAAAAATACGCAACATTATTTGCGTTATAATATATCGTACTACTTGTATTTATCTCGTTTGTCTGCTAGTCATTCACTTGTTTACGTAAAAACAGTCAAGTGCGAGTCGGAGTAGCACTTGTACGGTTCCGTGTCAAAAAGGGAAATTGACTATGGTCAATATAATACTAGTAAAATAGAGATAGAATATAACTATCAATCTGACCTGTGGGAATAACCCAAAAAGATGTTTTTTAGGAACTTGTATACGGACCATATTTGATAGTTATTTTTTTTAAAGCTTTTACTTAACATGCAATGTTACAAGCATTTTTAGTTAGATGGAACCCTAAAACTCAATTTTGAAGCAGAATTATCTTCAACCGTTTAAGCTGAAATTTTTTATATATACGTTTAGAGTGGATGAAAATTCATGGTTATCTATCTATGTGACGTCATTTTGGCAGCACACCCAAATATACGGACTAGTTATTTTAAGGCATTCCTACAATATGAGAACCAAATGAAAGGGGTTTCTGTTACTCGAAGAATGAAATGACGTGACTCTTAATAAAATACGGCAGATTCCAAAAGTGGCGCAACAGTTGTTTTTTTAATGCACTCCAATAATAATGGAAATCAAATGTAAGGGCTTGATGAGAATGACTCAAAAAATTAAGTGACGTGAAAAATAATAAGTATTATATTACTAATTATATTATGTTGGGACTGCACGCACGATACATAAAATGCAGGGTAGCACTGTCAAACATGCCGTTTTATAGGTATTTAGGCTCGAAGTTTTTTAATTCGATTATTGAAGAGCTATAACCTACTGTTAAAAATTAACTAGAAAACGATAATAATAATAATAATAATAATAGTTCTTTATTTTCCTCTTCACAAAATTGTTATACATGTATGTACAGGTACATGGTCTATCGTAACCATTTGTGAGAGGCTGGAGTCCGTACTAGGTCAGCCTGTATGACAGATCTCCAGGCCCTCACCCCAGAACAGTGGACACAAATAATAATTACAGATGTAAAATATTTAAGAGGTTAGACAATATTATGTTTAATTTAACGCATTAAATTAATACTTTTTTCCCTTGCAGCGTTTTGTGTGTGTGTGTGTGTGCAATCTTGCAACGATTACTGAAAAATTAATTTATTTTAATTAATTTCTTTACATTCATTCATATATTTTTAATATTTATTTTAATAAAGGCTACAGTACCTATACTTCAGTCGCGTTCGATCTGAAATTCGTTACAATTGCATGGCACACAAATGCCTGCCTTGCCCATGCTATTTAGGTAGATTTAAGATTGATGGTGGAATCTGAAAATAACCGTAGTGAATTTTGATTACCAGCTGAATTGAACTCTGAGTACAGGTTATAAGTCTAGTTTTGGCGGGGAGTGGCAATATCCAAAAGATATTTTTCTCATATTTCCTGGTCATCTTCGGGACCTACAAGTAATAAAAGCGTAGGTACAGATTTACAACTATCATCCGATAGCCTAATAGAATCATGTAGTTTATTTGGACTTAGTCAATTTAATTTTTTTAGAAATAAATTTAACAACATCCTAGACTTAGTTTTTAGTGATACTCCAATTAACTTATCCAGATCTAGCGACCCCTTGGTCTCTGGAGACGTCCATCATCCATGTCTAGAATTAATTGCATCTGATCTAGTGCTACCGTTCTTGAAACAAAAACCCACATTAAAATATAATTTTTATAAGGCTGATTATTCTAAAATTAATAACTATCTTTCAAGTATTGACTGGAGCACACTGTTGCAATTGTTGGAAACTCAATAGATGATATTACTCAATTATTTTATAATCAACTTTATAAAGTTATCGAGGAACATGTTCCAAAAAATATATATAATCATTCGGATCGTTTCCCTGTATGGTATTCAACGCCATTAATTCACATAATAAAGGACAAACTCTTGGCACATAGAAGATGCATTGCACACGACAATCCTAGGGATTATGATGAATTCTCTTTGTTACGTTCTAGACAAAAGAAACTTCAAAGTAAATGCTACTCTTTGCATCAAGAGCACATAAAGTTGAGTCTGAAGAACAACCCGAAATATCTGTGGACTTATTTGAAAACCCTACGTAGGAATGGCACTGGATACCCTAATGTGTTAACGCTCGGTGACAGGCTTTTCAGTAATGATATTGATGCTTGTTCAGGTTTCAATACTTTCTTTGAAAGTGTTTTTCAAAAGCCAGCTTCAACATATAACCTTCCTTTGTTGACTGACTCATCAGATTCCATCCACAGTATAATTTTTAATGAAATTAGTACCCATAAATTATTGAGTTCAGTTGACATTAATAAAGGGCCAGGTAGTGATAATATCCCATCATTATTTGTCAAAAATTGTGCTTCTTCCTTGAAAATACCATTAACAATTATTTTAATTTATCAGCAAATATATTTGGTTCTTTTCCACATATTTGGAAAGAGGCAATAATTGTACTAATACATAAAAGTGGATCACGTAGTCGCATTGAAAATTATCGTCCTATCTCGAAATTAAATATTTTTTAGCAAAATCTTTGAAAAATTAGTTTATCAGGCAATAAGTCCCATAATTTTTAAATCAATTCCAGATCAACAACATGGATTTATGAAAAGGCGTTCAAGTGTCACTAATTTGTCAGTATTTTCCAATTACGTGTTTCGTTCTATCGATCGAGTGGACCATGTGATCCTCCTTCATAAATTAAATTCTCTAGGAATACGAGGTAACTTGCATAGGTGGATAACTTCATATATTTCTAACCGACGCCAGGCAGTTGTCTTGGGAAGTGCACGAAGTGATTATGTTACTGTAGCTTCTGGAGTCCCCCAAGGATCAATACTGGGACCTTTACTTTACTATTCCTATCTTTATGATATCGGTACTATTTTATCTCATTTGAAATACATCATGTTTGCAGACGACACAAAAATTTACCTTAAAATCAATGACATCAGCGACTGCTCAAAAATTCAATGTGATTTAAATAATTTGTTTGATTTTTATTTGAGAAATAGAATATCTGTAAATACTTCTAAATGCCTTCAGGTTACTTTTACTCGCAAATTACAGCCTATTTCTTATAATTATCATATTAATAAAATACCAATTAAAAGGGTTACCTCCGTGCGTGATTTAGGTGTAATGTTGGACCCAAAATTAACGTTTGCCGATCATATAGATACGATAGTGTATAAGGCTTACAAACAACTTGGATTTATTAAGCGCGTCTGCCAATCTTTTACTAACATAGCTTGTATCAAGGTATTATACTTTTGTTATGTAAGAAGTGTTTTGGAATATGCTTGTAGCATCTGGTCTCCACAGTATAAAGTCTACGTTAACAGGTTAGAATCGATCCAAAAAAAGTTTGTAAACTTTCTATGCTTTAAGGACCATAAAGACTTTAATTCCTATAATGATGCATGTAAATACTTTGGTTTTGACCTATTAGAGCAAAGGCGTAACCAATATGACATCATATTACTTCACAACTTACTATCTGGGAACATAGACTGCAGCGAACTCCTGGCCTGCATCGAACTACAAGTCCCATCCTACCGTACAAGACACACACGTTTGCTCCATATCCCTCAAGTAAAAACAAGGTACGCAGAGAATTCGGTTATCTGTCGCTCGGCCCGTAACTACAACGATCATAATTCAAGCTTAGACATTTTTAAATTAACACCCAAGCAACTAAAAAAGGAAATAAAACAATTGCACCAAAAATTTTAATTACATTTCATGTAGGAACACACACGCACACACACATACACATACACCACACACGCACTCATAAATACACACACACATACACACGCACGAAAATAAAACAATTGCACCAAAAATTTTAATTATATTTCATGTAGGAACACACACGCACACACACATACACATACACCACACACGCACTCATAAATACACACACACATACACACGCACGAACTCAATATAATTTATATAATTAGTATTAGATTATTAATAATTTATAATTTGTAATAGCTGTTCATTATTGTTGTAATTTTTGTGTGATCCGTTTTTTGGCCATAGTACGTAAGTTTATATTGTATTCTTTAGCATTAAGTTCAACCTGTAACGCTGTTGGATTACCTAATAAATAAATAAATAGACCCTGAGACAAACAGACAGACATTTATAAGATATTATTTTCAAACTTAATTTATAGCCTTCCAACGTTTTAGAAAGATGTTATCAGTGAGAATAAATGACGAAAGATATAAATATTAAACTTTTGGAGTCTATTGTATCCTTTTATAAAATTATTATAAAAACCTCTTATAAATTTATCCCTTCTTAGAGCTCGTCGTTATCATCTGAAACCACAACTGTTCCAGGGGCATGGATCTCCTTTTAGAAGAGCCACAGGCCACAGTCCACCACATATGCTAAGTGCGGCGGACTATCTGATAGGTATACATTTTTTAGAACAATATGGAGAACTGTCAGGCAAGTCTGAAGTAGTTTTCCTTCACCGAACCAAGTGATAATTAATTTGAATGTACAATAATGATTGACTTGTGATAATTATTCCAACAAAAAACCTGACTGCTTAAATTGTAGATACACTTTTTGACGATTAATGTTTTAATACTAGTTATCTAATATAAGCGTTTAAAAATATAAGTAGGTATACATACTTAATATATATTTTTGAAATGGTCCTTTGACGATCTTTTATTTGTGATACCTATGTGTTGATAAGGTAAGAAAAAAATTAACAATTCTATACCTACCTTGTTATTCATTTACGGACGTCGCATTGATCTATGTTACCACAATTCTGACATGATTCTGACGAAGGCGAAGTCAACGACACCTCATAATTTGTGTCGCATGGCGATGGCGTGCCAAAGAAATTAAAAAACAAACATACACACTTATTACCAAACCAACTAACATTCTAACACAATCAGTTAACTGGATTAACCATCGTAGGACCTAAATTGAGTCTTGTTTTAGGTTGGTCGTAAGTGTAATAGGCATGGGAATCAGTGGAAAGGTGGTGCTACATGCTCGTTTGCTAATTTAATGTCATTAAAAAAATCCTTCTACAAAATTTCACGGTTGCAGGTCCACTTTTCTTAGGAAATAACATAACAATCGAGCATGCAGCACCACCCTTTCACTGCCGTCCATGAAAACTTTAATCAATCCTGAACAAGCTCAAGTTTTCAGAGGGTTTTAAAATAACATTAGTTCGTCCGTTCATTACGTAGGTAGGCGTATATTATGTTCATGATATTGTATGTTGTTGCTGCGTCTGTTGGTCTATTTTTAATTAACACGATACGCAAATATAAAATTTGGCCTCATATTCCTGTTTCTCGTTTTTTCATCATAGGTACCTGTTACCCGAGAATTAATTCCCATCGAGATAAATGTAAAAGGTTTTTAAAGGCGCTCCCTCGCCGCGAGCATTCGCGGGTAACGTAAAATTAAAGATTCGACTACGAGCATTATATTAAAATACTACCTCCCTGACTAACGAGCATTCGCGTATAATGTAACATTTAGTACATTAATGCATCAAATTTAAATGTTAATTAATTAATATTTAAATTTGATGACATTGATGTTACAAATTGTATCAAGATATTACACAATGTATCATTACAAGGTGCGCATTAAATGCTCGGTTATCCTCCTTCACTGATGAAATGCTCGAATCTATAACGTTACATTACACGCGAATGCTCCCAGTGAGGAAGCACCTTTAAATAAATACCTTAATTTATTTTCTCATTATTTATGGTCGAATTATGCTAATGAATATATTAATAGCTAGAATGATTTAAGACACAAATCTCGCACCTCTATAGGAAATTACGATCTTGATTTGAATATCAACAACGAATTAAAGGACCTGATTTCTTGTTAGCATTTAAACTTTTAAATAAAACATCCTACTAGTAGGTATATGATTAAAAAGATGTCAGAAAAACTACCGAATTTTATAATTTTCCATTGACAAGTTTTGAGCAACGTATAAATTTAACTCCTTAGATTTTTAAAACATAATCTAAGGCACTTCTCACATTACGCTATTCATTAGCTACGCGACTGTAACGCAATCCCAAAATTCTATGGATCTGACACTTTTGACTGACAGGAGTCACATCGTAGACGTATACAAATTTTGGATTGCATTGCAGTCGCGTACCTCATAAATAGCGTTGTGTGAGAAGTGCCTAACGCACAAAAACGTGGAAATAAAATAAAAATAATATAGCATGGTTCTCGTTTACCACAATATCTAAATATATTATATAACTCAAAGGTGACTGACTGACTGACTATCAACGCATAGCTCAAACTACTGGACCGGTCAAGCTGAAATTTGGCATGCAGATAGCCACTATGATGTATACATCCGCTAAGAAAGGATTTTTCAAAATTCATCCCCCGAGGGAGTGAAATAGAGGGGTATAGGGGGGGAGGGGGAGTGAAGTTTAAACGAATTCCACGCTGCGGGCGTAAGCTAGTTATAATATTATACGCTGGCGAGATCCCGATCCCGATTGGGAGAAACGACCTTCCGATCTAGCTCTAAGATTGGTATCCTTGAGCTATCGTTTTGTTTCGCTCACATACCCCCAGGGGTACGTGAAATAAATTATAGGGGTTCACAATACAATAGGGTACAACCTAAAACGCTTATTTATTTTACTGATATTTCTAAGCACGCCCTTCCGATATTTTATGGGAATTCTTGATTAAAAAAAATATTTTACTGCTAGTTATTTTAAGTAAAGCTGAAGTTTATTTTTATACTAAATTTTATTAAGGAATAACTGACAACTACAAAAATTTATGAAGCTAAAATGACTGAAGAGACGAGGTACGTATAATAATATAGATTTTTTGTTATAATTTATCCATTATATGAAACTGGAAATTTAAAATAATAGGACTTAACTATTATTTATGTAACTAAGTCTACTTACTTTGAATGTTTTCGTTTCCTAAACAATTCTAAAAACGACTTATTTCTATTAGTATATAAACAATACTAAGATGAGAGAGGCTGTAGAACAACAGTTTTGGGGGAATATTATCTGATTGTGTGACGTTATCTTGCTTCCCACAGCTTGCTTGACAGGCAGAACAAGAGCGCCTTAATACGATATTCAATTGTATAGAAAATTAACTGCTATCATACCTAAATATAACTGTAGGTTCTTCTATTTAGGCTGAGAATTGAGAAGAAAATTACTTTTATTATTATACCGGGCACAAGTTTGCAAATTTATAAACGTTTCAACTGCGCCACACGAAAAGTATCAAATGTTTATTTCATATATGAGGTGTATTAATTATAATTGCTTTTTTTTGTAAAATATAACCGACTTCAACCTTGATACGAAGAGATAACTCAAAAACTACTCGCCAGATGGCGCTCAATTCAACATGTAGGTAAGTGTAAAGTTCTCGTCACTACAAATTAATCAAGCCCAAACAGTAGATAACTGCAGTAAATCGTTGAGGAGTTCCCTCGACTGTCTTTCGGCTTCATCAGATCGACTCCCGACCTTCATAAAATGGTAGCGCTTTAATGTACTTATGATCACATGAACAAACACACTAGTTGTCCATACAATTTTCGAAAGTTCCCCTCGATTTCTCTAAGATGCCATCATCAGATCCTGGTGTCCTTATCAGGGGACCTCACTGCGCATATCTATTTTACAACAAAAAAAGAATTATCAAAATCGACCCATAAACGACGAAAAAATCGCTGAACGTACCTACATAAAAAAGCATATATACGGTCAAATTGAGAACCTTCTTCTTTTTTGAAGTCGGTTAATAAAATCAAACTATTTAAACTCCACGCCATAAAAGTTTGAGGTGCAAATATTAAATATGGTTAGTATGTTGAACTTCCTATTTCCAGTTTTTTGTAGTAGGTACTAGTTTTTGTTTTAGTGACAAGCTTAGAAAACGTCTTCAGAATCATGACAGGCATCCCATACAACGCATTTATTTTTCAAAAAATGCCGTTACAGTAATATTGACTTAAAATACACATATCAGCGATGCGTTTTCAACCAAGAAAGAAAGAGAAATTACCTAAAAAGCCAACGTTATTATGCCCTATTGATTTTACAATGACTAGGTGTTAGAATCAGAAAGCAAGAATTTTGAACACGTTTTAACGTCGCCCGCATCAAATAATGGAAATCTCCATACGAGTAATACTCACAATTAATTAATAATTTAGAATAGATCTTATTTTATTGCTTTACGTAACAAATAATTTATGACAGTCATTTCCCACGTCGATGACAGAGCTAAGTCCGGAATTACCGCATGAATTAATAATTAAAGAAAATAATATTCTTTAATGTTACTGAGATATAACGATATTACTGAAAGTGAATACATTTTAAACTCTATTTTAAAGAATGTACCTACGTACAATACAATTTCCCAAAGAATGACGGAATACAAAGTTAAAATACAGAAATTAAGATTTCTATAAAGTACCTACTGATATAATTTTAAACGAAAAATAATCCAGTTTTTAGTAACTCTAAATTATAAGTTTATTATGAAAGGCATAAAATAAAAATATAATAAAAGGTGTCATAAATATTACGGCAAATACGGAAGTAGAAATATTAAATATTTGGTTATTAATCCATAACGACATACGCAATACTACTAATTAGGTACAAAGTAATTGATATTTTTATGTTATATAATTGGTAATGCTTTGTATATTATGTGCCTAAATAAATATGCTTAGAATAATTATAGTATAGAATGACAGTAGCCATACAAGCGCTCGGTCTATGTGTTCCGTGTTTGTGGTCTAAAATGAAGCACTAACCGAGTTGGCGCCAACGTGTGGAGCTGGCCATACTATGAAATACTTATCGAAAGCTAACCTGTGAAATGTGATGTTATTACATTTCTTTTGCTTTTCGGAAGTTTTGTGACAAAATTTAACAGCACAAATCTTCATAATTATTTTTCTTCGCGAGACTATAATACGCGGCTACTACGGAGCGGAACGGTGTTTGGAGCCTGGCTCCAATGAAGGTGCTACAAAATGGCCGCGCTGACTACCAAGTTTTATTTTATAGGGTATTTTATAGGTTTCGTTTATATTAATAACTAGAGAACCGCCCGCGCTTCGCTTCGGGACCCGTAGGTAACAGCCGCGTAGGTCCCGCTCCCGTAGGAATTTAGGCTAAAAAGTAGCCTACTACTCGCTTTCTTCACTCCACCCTGTCTGAGGTGTGTGGAGCCCTCGGGACAGTTAGTTCCCCTTTGGGGGTGTCTCTCGCGGCCCGTTAAAACGGGCTGGTTCTTGGGCTGGGCCCTAAGGCCCTTGGTTGTCCATCTGTGGTTAACCAATAGGTCAAGTCCGGTTAGTGGTGGCCTTTTTACAGGCCACAGAGTCTTAAACGGGATGGGGTTCATCTTCGCGCCGCCCAGGCGATCGAGGCCCTACCGGGTGAATCCCGCTGGTGGGAAGCCCAGCAGGAGCCGATCAGCGCCGGGCGACGACTTACGAAGCCCCAGTATCAGTCAGTGCTAGGCCCGTCCCGCGCAACCAGCAAGTCGCGCGGAAAGGCCCAGCGGTCCGGTGGACGGGCGTGAAGCGGCGCCAGGTCCTACAGATGCGGGAACCGCGACGCGTCGACACGCCCGAACATGTTGCGTGCCAATCTCTCGATGAAGTCGTCCAGGCTCTCGACTCGAAGGTCCCTCTGGTCCGCTGGCACTATCCTGTTGGCTGAGCAACTTGCGGACATCAGTCAACAGGATAGTGCCAGCGGGCGGGCGGTAGCGGTACCTACACTGAATACAGCCGGAGCGGGGAGTTCTCGAGGCAGAGCTAAAGTAGCCTATTACATTTGCCTATGACTTATGTAAATTACATGTAGTATTTGATAGCGTAATTCAGAACTTGCAAATGAATTTTATTACCGCCATCTATTAACAACTCCGAAAATAAATATCTAGCAACTAACAAAACATCGATCTTCCCATGGGAATGGGATGTTTTTCCGCGGTAAAAAGTAGCCTACGTCACTCTCCACCCTCCTAACTATCCCTACACACATAAACCTTACCATATAATAGCTTTGTTGCGACGTGAAAGCGTCACAAACAAACAAACAAACAAACAAACACACTTTCACATTTATAATATTAGTAAGGATTATAGTATAGAAACCATTCTATACTATAATTATTCTAAGTAAATATGTTTACAAATCGCACCGGTCAGATCGATGTGTTACAACCAAAATGGTAGTCTCCCTTACTTTAATTCGCCTTGTCACAAGTACGAGTATAATTAATTCCTATGAAATAAAAAAACCCGACTGAGACCAATAACCTAACCCCTCATTTTTTTTCATTTGCGGGCGCCATTTTGAAAATTTATAAACCCTATGTTAAGTATATCACACTCCTATAGAATTCAACGATACCTCATACGTCAATTCCGTCTAGCCGTTTGTGCTGTGAGGCACACCAAAGAAATGGACATACATACAAACATACACATTATGTATATACCTACATAGTCGAGATAAAACGACAGAACATAAGCAATTCCAAAGAAATTTGGAAATTATCGAGTTTTGCCCTTCATGAAACATTACATGCACATTAGGGATTTTTTTTATAACTAGCCGGCAATCAAACGAGTCGCTAAATGGTAAATGAGGGTAAATGGTTACAATGGTCGCTTAATAGAAAATGGTAAATGGGCATTGAACAGGAATACAAAGGCAATCGATACGTTACAGGACATGAAATGCGTAAAATGGAGAAAAAAATAAATATATTACGTTCTTCAGAATCTTATCTACAACCATTTCTAGACGGTTACCTACAAATATTTTCTTGTCAAACACTTTTATCGCATGTAGCATATTTTATTTACAAGTATCAAACAGAAATATTATCAGTTCTTTTCGGCAATATCAATCGTTCGTCATAATACAGTATTACCTAATACCACCTAATCTCTCCGTTAATGAAGTAATCAATATCTACGAATAAATTGATTTCATCCTCCTTTGTTACGAAGGGACCTATCCTCTAAAATAGGTCAGTAATTATTTATAATTGGTTCTTTGTGTACAATAGGTATATATTTTATTTCTGATAGAAAAAAATGGTATCAATCAATCATTTTAATTTTAAATATCCTAATTTATCCTATTATGGATAGCTAAGTGGTTAAATTCAAATATTACAATTGTAATTTTCAAAACCTACGCGCATATTAACTTTAGTGAAATAAAATAGTTTAAGAAAACCGTTACATTCGAGTATTCTCCATAATATTCTCAAAGAATATTAAGTATTTTTTTTACTATATCTAGTTATATCAATATTTTTATTGTACACTTTCAATTAAATTAAATTTATTTTGTAATATGCGGTAGGTCGCTCAATTTCTCATAACGCACTTCCCGAATGTTGATATTTGAGTATCACAAATATCGTCACATTGTACACTGGATGAACATAATATTTCATAGTTGAAACAGCCTGGAAATGATCGTGAAAAAGTAGCTATAAGGGTTGTGTAACTATGAGTTCTTAGGGAGTTTCTTTTCGCATCTTCTTTGAAGAACACTCACCGAAGCCATAGTTTGGCCCTCAAAAAGTGTTTATAAGAACCAAGTTCGAATATAATATGTAGTTACTTTCATATTCATTTCCGCACTTTGATGTTGAAACTAAAAAACAGAAGACCTGTTGTCTACCATTCCGCATTTGACCGAAGTGTGGCATTAACATTTGTATTCATATTATTTATGAGTAGAAAACAATAATTGTGGGAGACAATGATGGTTGACAATGATTATCCTCCCAAGTTGGAATGAAAACGCAACAGAGTTATCAATTTTAATGTAACTTCAGAGGGGGTCCTCAAGTGTTTTCCATATTATCTCTCCTCTCACCTGTCAAATGCCGTAATTCGTCGCTAGAGCACGTCATATTATCTTTGCTAAGCTGATTTTTTTTGAGTTGAAGGTGTGTTTCCTCCTAGTTACCAACAACATATTAGGTTTTGTGTCGCTTTCATTTTTGGAACATATCAAATACTGTAGCGCGGCAGCACTGCTCTCGTACCGCAAGTGGCTCTCTGTGCCTAGATCAACCAATCAGGGCCACCGTATCGGCCCATAGCGCTATATTCAAAGCGCTCGCACCGGTGGCAATGGCAACCGGAAACCGACAGACGACCGCCGGAAGCGAACATACAAGCGCGAGACCTCCGTTGTTGCGACGATCCGACCGCGCGCGCCGCGTACCTACTAAGTTCTTAAATTAAGCTCATTGCACCTGTTTTATGTTTGTAACGTTATGTAATTGTGTTGTTTAAAGTCATTAAAGCTCCTAGGAAAGTTCGTTGTGTCTTAGTGGCGCCAGAACCCCAAAAACCCACACTAAAATAAATTATAAAAGATATGCTGACTCCAGATACAGCGTTAAGGTCTCACTACACGATTTTGCAAAAAATTTAAAATAATAACTGCAGAATAATAAAATTATAGTTTAAAAAAACTAAAAAACACGCTTTTTATAGTTAACTGAACTAAAAAAATTGAAAATAAGTTTAAATAAATTTAAATAAAGAATAGTGTTAAAAATTTCAATAAATATGAATTAATAATAGTGTAAATAAAGAAAATATTTTATTAAAAAAAAGCGTGGGGTGCTTTTTAAGATATTATCAAAATGACACCATGCACCCCACGCTTTTTTTTAAATAAAATATTTTCTTTATTTACACTATTATTAATTCATATTTATTGAAATTTTTAACACTATTCTTTATTTAAATTTATTTAAACTTATTTTCAATTTTTTTAGTTCAGTTAACTATAAAAAGCGTGTTTTTTAGTTTTTTTAAACTATAATTTATTTTCTCCTTTTTAGTTTTGTTTATTTATAATAGCTTGTTTTTATAATTTTAAACTATTATTTGGTCTCTATCGATCTATCGACTATTACTCCCGTAATAAATTAGAATTCAAATAAACAGAAGAACAACGCCATCTAGTAAAACGTAATGTACGCAGTCAATCTGAATACGGAGTTATAGCTAGTTGCCCGTAAATATGGGTAGATGGCAGTAGCAAATGGGTAGATGGCATTAGTGTGAGAGTAAAAAAAATTAAATTCTTATTTTGCATATTGAAAATTGGAATAATTTTATCAAAATAGTGTAATGTCATCGGAACTCGATAAATCTACAAAGTTTGAACGAAATCTGGCCGTTTAAAGTGGGTCAAAATCGCGCCCAAAGAAGTCGGTTACAAATAAAATTAACTTGTACGAGATCTACCACTATGACTCGGTTTTCACTTTTTTCGTCGGATTGGCTTGAAAAGCGGTGGGATCGACGCAGGGCAGTTGTACAAGCACAACGAAGTCGGTTTGGAAGAAATCGGATGATAAACTTGGAAGTTATAGGCTAGGGAAGGTGGAAATTAAAGAAGTTAGGAAAAACGCCTATTTTTAGGAAAATCCGCGATAGATTTGCGTGGAAAGGGTCTAGAAAATTAGGGATCAACTGTTTATAGGTGCGTTATGAATTTGAAGCAAAACGCCTGAGGGGCACGGAAGATATTAACAGAAATGTTACATACAAACATACATACAGGTGAAGTTAATAAAAGCGTGTTAAAAAGAAAAATTATATTTAGAAAAATCATAACTTCGTTTAATAAATATTTTAAGATTTCAAATAAAATCGTTTTTGTTTTTTGTGGGATTTACACCAACAAAATTTTAAGTTTGTTTTCAGAGGATTGTGTTATTTTTTAAATATGTGATTAATGATTATTATAAATATTATTATTGACATAATATATTATTTATTATGCACGTCTTTGACTTTATTTGGAATTGCTTTGATTTTTATTTTTGTTTATTGTTATTTATTATTTTACTGTTTAATTAAGTTGTGCCATTAATGCAATTGTAAGTAATTTGATCTTAGAATTTAAAGTATGCCCATGAACAATTATTTATTGTTAGTTAACGTAATTGGCAGTTCATCCGTGTTAATAAACTCCGTCAATATGACGACTTTGACGACAAAAACAGAAGCTAGAGTTCCTCATTAGTTCCGGCTCTCCGACACAGCAACGGAAACATGTCAAAATAATTTCACGGTTGATTCTAAACAGCGGCCTATGTATTTTCCCAGAGAGAGCACAAAAAGTTTGGAAATCCTCACGGAAATCCTCGAAGCTAATTACTTTTACAATTTATTTACGCTAACCTAACGACAACACTATTCTATTGGAAAGCGAATTTTATTTTCGTGACAAATAGGTATTTGCCTGTTTAGCCATTTTAACTCACGTCAAAAAAGCCTACATTTTAAAAATAAAAGCGTGTTTTACAACTCCATCTAGTTTAATCTTCAAAAAACATTAGCATTCCGACCCAGCGATATTAACGTAAAGTATAACAGATGGCGCTGTAAGTACTTCAAATCGTGTTATCTTACTGTTTTTCATACAATGTATTGTGACAGAACTACGGGATTTATGAAATAATATTTTGTTTAGTTTATTGGAAATTTATTTACATGGAATCTTATTAAATAGTGCACCGTCTTCCAAACCATTTCATTCAATGACATTGTTGACACCATCAAGCTCTTCCCCATTAAACTGCGCAGCAAAGGTCCCAAACGCAAATCGGATTTTCCAAGCATTTAAACTATATCCGAGAAGTCCGAGAACTTAGGCCCCTCTGCCTCTTCCTTCGTAAGCCCATGTTTTCGGATGAAAACACGGGCTTACCTTACGGATCAAGAAACTAATGGATATTGGTTTCCAGATCATCTACCTATCCTCGAAGTTGGTCTACTTACGGGTTTTTGGTGACTGGCCGGAACCATTAAGAAGACTCCCTCTATATCTTATCTCTCCTCGCCTCATTGCAACTCTACTCACTTCATATCACCACTTCCTGCTTATCAATGTCATACAATTTCTACGTCATACCTAAGTTTATCTAAAAATGTATTCTTTGATAAGCATGGCTTAAGTAACACTAGGTAGGTTCGCTCGATTGACTGCAGTCGAAGTGACTATGAAAGGTTTTTTGAAAAAATATATTTTGTTAACCCACTTACTCCTACCAGGTGTTATAACACCAAATATTTTTCTTAATGTTTACCCTCATTTTATCATTGTTCAAAGAAAAAATAACAATAACTTTAGTTGTAATTGGACGTAAAATGTATCTAGATTGATTTAGGGAAGTAAACATTTTTGATTTGTTGGTGTTTTTGGTTATTATAAGATTTTGAATTGAACAGTGATTATAATTTGTAGGATGTGCTCTAAAGCGTGAATTTTTATGACACTAAAACTTATTATTTATAACTTTATCGGGTATCATTTAAATCATTAGATCTTTAGTTATGTGTTTTGCCCTGTCTGCGATCATTTCTATTTTTTATGATGTTTTCCTCAATAGAACATCACAGGTGTTATAACACCTGGTAGTATAATGGGCGTCTAATTTAGTGATGTATATTTTTTACGCCACACCTGAAATTTCGATACTGACAACTTAATACATATCTATAGATGATAGTGGAACTAAATAAACATGAATAAGAAGCTTCTTAACTAAGTCATCACCATTTTGTCACGGGAAAACGCAAATACCCATACATTTTACGCCTGACAGCTATACAAGTTCATTGACGCTTCTGAAGGCGATATCTGAGTCTTTGAACGTATGAGCTAATTTATGGCCATACTCTACTCCCAGAAAATTTAGAAAAACATCCCATTATGACAAAATCAATTATTTGATCGAATGCAAGGACGTCCAAATGATTCGTAAAATATGCAAGAAAAAACTAACATTTTCGAAAAATGTAAGATTTTCACTGATATCATACACTTAATTAAAGTTCTTAAAAATTAAATAAATACTGTGATTAAAATTTCCCCATATTGCATTATTTTAAAAGAACAAAACATAACTCTATGGTATTACTCAATAGTAGCGGATTATCCTACCAGGTGTTAAAACACCGCCCATTTTCCGGCTTTTCCGGAAGGCTCCGATTTTTTTCAGTAGTTTTAGGAAGTTTAATAGTAGTATTTAAAAACATATTTAAAAATTATAATGATCTAAGATGTAAAATAGTTTCAGGTGTATCTGGGTTAATAATGATGTCTTTTGATGGTTGTAGTAACATGCTCAAGTTTTTAATTTAGTGTCGTTGGAGTGTTGGATATATAAATATTATGTATTCGAGTATTCAATTGTTTTTTTTTAGAATTAAGCAGCAAACGAGCATGCAAATCCTTCCGCTACGGCTCATGACAACTTAGAGCTATAACAAGACTCAAATGATAACTAAAATGACTAGAAGGTACGTTTAGCATATTAATGTAAGTACTTATGTTAGAATAATACTTAATTAGTTGGTTAGTGCTGACGGTTGATTGGGACAGGTACCGATAATGGGTTACCTAGTTTTAGCAATGGTTTAATTAGTAACTATTAGTAATAATCTATCCTAATTCGGTCACATATTATGTGGAAGACTAAGATGATAAAAGTTGTTTCTATTCCCGAACTTTGTCATTTAAGCAGATTTCTGTAAATACGAATTACCATTTTTTATATCTTCCATTAACGTGGTCCTTGTCTTTACTTGTTAAGTTAATAATTAATATTTGTTAAAAATATATATCTAATTACGAAGACCTAAATTGACCCCATTCCAGAGCCGGCAGATCAGCTCCTGTATTATGAGCTCTTAATTCCAGACAGATATTACAAGACTGCAGCAAATCAACTTGCCGTGTTCCAGCTGAAGCTAGAGTCAGTATTTTCTTTCTTTTCTCTTTTCTCTTTCTCAGTCAGCATCGTTGATGCCTTTGGTGTTTCTGATGTCCACCACTAGTGACCACTTACCCTCAAATGGCTCATCTTTCCGTTTGTCAACTAATAACAAAAAATTACATTTAATAATGAATTGATAAGTAGGAACTTAAATCTAATCCCTTTTTACTAAATGTGGGTACCTATAAAAAAATCTTTTGAATTTTCTAACTTAATTGTCCAAGCCATGGGAACATACTGAAATAAAATAAAACACGTAATATTATGATAATAAGGTTTTTTGTTCGATTAATACTAGTTTACAATAAGATTACTTTACCATTTCCTTACGAATAGAATATCAATTAGTTGTATGTTCACAATGTACAATTATGTAAGTTTTGTCTTAACTTTAAATTCTGAAAACAGTCCACCGGCCGCCGGCCGCAAGGCCACTTCGATATACATCGCTGAAACTTATCTTAGTCAAAAATAATGCATAATTGAGAGCCAGCAATAGGTACTTAACACACTTTACACATCACTCAAACACGACACGATTTTGCTTTAGTATAAAAAATACATTTACATTGGTAATTACGTGCGATCGCATCATTTGATAAGTGTACTCATAAATACTCATAAAAGGCTTATAAATAGTTCAGATACATCTTAAAACAAGTTAAAAGGATGAATTTGTGCATGACAATCTGAGACATTACAAACTAGCCTTGACTTGTGGCACTTAAGTTTCATTTACAATCAATAGATAATTTTAAAATATTTATAGCACTTCCGTGCAAAAATAAATTGGATATTGAATGTGATGAAGGAGAACAGGTAAAAACAATACAACACCCATACAAAAGTATCCATCCGAAAGTATGACAAGAATAAAAATTATGGTAAGAAAAAGCATTAAGTTTCTTCAGTAGGTATAGGTCAAACGAAGATACCATCCTTTTTTACGACGTACGACAATATCCTCGTATTCCTCCTCGTATCCTCGTAAAGATGTGAAAATCAATTTAAGTTCAACGTTCTAACGAAAACATACCTACTTATTAAACAAAACGTTATGTAATTTATCGATGTCTGGAAATGGAAGACATTTGAAAAAAATTAAGGGATATTTAATTTCATTAACGCAATAGACTGACCGGAAAGAAGGCTAGATTTAAAAAGTGTTACGAAGGTTTCAAATTACAAAGGTTCAAGTTTTCGAAATTATACATTACTGGGGCCGTATTATGAACTCTTAATTCCAGACAGTTCACGTTCACAACGTGTGAACGTAAACTGTCTGGAATTAAGAGAAGGGAGCTGTACTTGTAAAGTTTTCTGATTGCATAGGATAATTCGCAGAACTTCTTCGTCCTCGTTTTTATATGTACCAAAATTATTGTTTTTTCATGGTCTAAGAGCCCGCGACGCCCAGGCGGTGGCTTTGGCAGGTAACAGGTAGTAAAGGTGAGTAAAATTGTGTATCAAATTTGTGATAGCATAAAACTTAGTTTTCATATATTTTAACTTACAATCATATTAGAAACCGCCTCGTCTATTAGCGGACACTTACGACGGTAACAACCCCTTCCCAGACACCCTCACAGTCTAATTATTTATAAATCTACTTTCGTCAAAGTATAAAATCTGACTTTTATATATATTATTCAGAAAATTATACGAATAATGTTTCCACAGTCCCCAGTCACTTTCGATGGTTCCCCTATCTTCCCAGACACATTGAAGTCTACTCCAGGCGTGCGCGCGATGAATATTACATGTACGTTGGTGCGAGTGAAATAGCGCGATCTATACTCTAAATTAATCAAGAAAATTAATTATGTAGATTTATAACGGATTAAAAAAGTAAATTAAAAAAAAATAATGTAAAAAAATTCATATCAACAAATTATGAAATAAACAATATAATAATGTGATTCATTGCGCTATTAACTTTTGCAAATTACCATTAAATTTTGTATTCAACTAAAATTTGAATTTTTTGAAGTGAATTTTATGGAATCAAGTTATGATTTAAGTTGTAAAAAATATCTATCGATAATTTTTTTTAAGTTTGTGCAGAAAATAATAAGAAAAATCGGCAGTCGATGATAAAATTCTACAAGTTTAAAGTTAAGGAGATAAATTTGTATGTATGTTGGTTTTACTATAAGGAGAGAAAATAATTTAGATCGTAATGAAATCGATGGAAAAAGAATTAAATTATACTTTTAATTATAGCTATTACAAAACAAAGTAAAAAATAAAGTTTCAAACATACTTATAGTGTTAAATTTAAAAGAAAATCAATTATTTCCATCGTCATCGTCGGTATTTCCATTATCTTCATCACTGCTACTCCAATCTATGGATTTGTGCTCATCAATGTCACTATCTTCAACAGCTTTTGTAATAATTAAAGCAAGTTAGAACAATTATGAATAGCCGATAATTTGTTTATGAACATTGAACATTATAACATACCTGACAAAGTTTGTAGAGTAGAGAACACTGACATAATTAGGTAGCTGATCTCCTTCAAACCATTTGATTTGTTTTATTATTATTGACCACTTATTAACCACTTAATTTGTTTTCATCCGTTTCTTCTGTTTCCATTATACCTAACACTTTAGGTACCACAACTGGACCACTTATTCAATAAACTTTACAAATTAATTATTCAACGGTTTCTGTACGTATAACAGTTTACACTACACAATATACAATACGGAGTACGAGACAGCTGATGCGCAGAAAGAGACCGTGGACCGACCATGCTATTTCACGCGCACCAACGTACATGTACATAATATATTCATCGCGCGCACGCCTGGAGTAGACTTCAATGTGTCTGGGAAGATAGGGGAACCTTCGAAAGTGACTGGGGACTGTGGAAACATTATTCGTATAATTTTCTGAATAACTTAAATAAAATTCAGATTTTATACTATGACGAAAGTAGATTTATAAATAATTAGACTGTGAGGGTGTCTGGGAAGGGGTTGTTACCGTCCTAAGTGTCCGCCAATAGACGAGGCGGTTTCTAATATGATTGTAAGTTAAAATATATGAAAACTAAGTTTTATGCTATCACAAATTTGAAACACAATTTTACTCACCTTTACTACCTACCTGTTACCTGCCAAAGCCACCGCGACCCAGGTTGTATAGGCTGGGTTTGCTTATACCTGTATAGGGGACGTATATAGAAGAATTTTCAGCTTTTATAATATAACGAAGGTATGGGCGTCGCGGGCTCTTACTCTAAATACAAGTTTCAATAACTGGTATGCAAATGAGAATCATATGTATTGAAATTAATAAATCTTAAAATGATAATATCTTTATTTATATTCCTAAAATTTTTTTACTTGTACCTTTTTATGCATTGCATATTAGGAGATACTCGTAGCACGTAGGACATTGAAGACGTATGCTAAATAATGAAATAAATTTCTAAGGCAGGCGAGTAGTCCATACCAAAATACGTCTGCCGACTCCTTAAAAGTCTTTTTAAGGAGTCGACAGACAGAAGTGTGACATTTATAGAGTAACTGACGAATATACTGACTTCTGACATTGTCTAGTGCTACAAGCATCTTTTGGCGCGTGGGTGACAGAGACAGCGCCTTACAGTTTGCCTTACCTGTAAAGCGCTGTCTCGGTCACGCACGCGCCAAAAGATGCTTGTCGGACTGTACCTAATGAATGGTGAGTAGGCAATAATATTATTATTATTAATAATAATATTATTAATAATATTATATAATAATAATATATAATAATAATATTATTATTAATATATTATTATTAATAATAATAATAATATAGCTGAAGTAATAAACAAAGTACAACTTAAATTTTTTTGAAACAAAGACCATCTGCAAATTGTTATAGGTATTTATGAATTCATTTTTATAAAATAACATACATACTTTAATTATATTTGTGCTTGTCTGTACTTTACACATTTTGGATTTTAATTTATAGATAAAGATGATATTTTTTATTTTAACTTA
Source organism: Hesperia comma (assembly GCA_905404135.1). Taxonomy (NCBI): domain Eukaryota; kingdom Metazoa; phylum Arthropoda; class Insecta; order Lepidoptera; family Hesperiidae; genus Hesperia; species Hesperia comma. The sequence goes on from FR990023.1 coordinate 12,232,130, forward strand.
AAAAATATGACAAATTAGAATCTCTTGTTATAAAAAAAGTAAGTAAGTATGGCTGATAACGAGAGTTAAACATAATATGGAAGTTAGTCACGTAACAGGTAAGTATTTATAGGCCTATTATTTTAAGTAATAAAAGAAGATCGCTATGGGTAGCAAGAAATGTAGAGTTTTAACAAGATGATGATGTGTAGTATCGCAGCTAGTGCGAAACCAAAATATCGCTCATCATACTGCCTGAAGATATAATATATCACTCTAATTAACTCTTAACCCAAAGCGGCACCAAATATTCCTCATAATAGGCCCCAACAGATACAACAAATAAAATTAGGTGTACCTACACGTTGTCTCATATTCCTGCGAGAACTTAACAAAAGCCTCTTGTGTAAGGGATTAGCCTACTACAATTTGAATATTTATTTCATACGGTAATATTGCTTTCGACATTCAAGGTATGGTTTGTCATTTAAATACAAATATAAAAATAAATATGTGCCACTTTAGACATCGTTTCTTTATGCATTTGCAATTAATACTACTTAAGGAAATAATTAAATCTACGTGTATAAAATTGTTACTTTTATTACATTTCTTCTGAACATTATTTTATTAGCTACACCTGCAAAGTAATATTATAATACTTTATTGGCTAACACATAAATCTATCCGGGTATATGTACATAAAACTTTGGTATATTTATCGAATATCATGTATCTTGAAAAAAGATTTTTCAATCATTTCATTTGTCACCGTTGAAATTCGTTGCATGACAAAAATTTCAAAATCAAAAATTCTGGTGCTGATGATTCTAGTTTAGTTTAGTTAGTAGTAACCACGCCAAGATAGAATGAAAGAATTTATTTGGAATCAACGTAATATTGCAGAAAGAATTTAAGATACTTATAATATAATTCAATACTAAGTAATTAATTACAGATATATATTCAAAATTACAGGCTGCAAGTATCATCTGGATGGCAAATTAGAAGAAAGTATTTAATATAATACTACTAATTATTTTGTTGGAATTAAAAAGTACCTACTTCCATAAACTATAAAAAATAAAGTCCTAATAAATATAATATGACGCTTGATGATGAGCTGTTAAATATAATGTACCTACTCGTACACAGAATTCGATGAATATACCAAAACTCCTACAAAGTAAAACTCAATATAATGTTAGCTTAGTAAACTGGAAGAAATTCCGAATTTATAAAATAATGTACAATCAAAATAATTATGCTTTTGTTACTCCGCAACGAAACGTAACACCATTATAAAGAGAGATAATAACCATAACTAGCATAAATATATTATAAATTAATACATAAACCTACGCAGACTTCCTCGTACGACTACATAAATTGACAAAACTGAGAATTTTCGGGTGCCTCGATAGAGTTAATGAATAACGGAATATTGCACCCGTTCATAAAGATGACTGCATTAACCATATTCTGTCAAAAAATTAGATGAAAATATCAAAAATGTTTTACGTTACTTACTATTATTTACAATATTTAGTAATATACTAAATTATGTATATTCGCCTCATTACGGGAATTGGTTGCACGCCACACAATAATAAAAGTTCCATTTGATGTAGGTACGTATTTATAAAAATATTCACCATATCACGGTTCTATTAGAAGAACATCTAAAAATTTAAACCAATATCATGAATAAAAAACGACAAAAGAAATTAAAAGCACATGAGCTTCACACTTCAGGAAATAATTATCTTGGGAACAAAAATATAAAATTAAAAATAATCGATGTGACATAAAATCATTCCCGTAAAAGGCACGCAGACATGGCATAGCCACATATAAACAGAGCTTACTTACGGATCGTAATCATATGTTACAGAATATACATAGAAAACCATTGTAACTTCACATACAACAAGTACGTTACTGGTGGATAATTATCACATTCAACATGGTATCCTCAAGAAGCACCTTAACTACAATTTACACGTTTAAATCCAGATGGGAACAAAAATTGAGTACCAAGACCTAGAACTTAAATATAATATCTGTATGAGATAAATCAAACCAATTTGCTACTCGAGCGTACTACAAGCTACATTTTGGAGATCCTGTGTTAGTTCTCAGTATTTGAGCGTTGGAGTTTCGACCTAAAGGCTGTGAATGCATAACTTACGAACACAAACCCACAAAATGTGGTTGTACTCTTTTTTAAAGCTGATTTAATAGTGGCTGCGCTAGCCACTGGCACCAGGTGGGATTGGATTTTTTAAAATAATCAACATCAAACCGGAAATCAAGATTTTATACACCTACATAACATTTAAGGTAAGTCATCAGGCCATTCTCACAATAATAATTCTTTTTCCGATACCTACTTTTAGTACAGGTCGCAATATCTATATTTATTAAAATAAATGCATTTGTATTATCAACAATCTTGTTTCTATTTAGCGCTATTTTAGACATAAAATATTGGAATTTATTATGATGTTAATATTGAAATAAAACCATACTTATTATTGATTTTAACTGTACTCCGATGGTTTGAGCACACATTTGACATTCGCCTATTTGGCTTGGTAGGGTACTACAGACACACACACTCTGAAATTGTTTGAGTTTGTAAAAAATTTAATTCACAGGCATTCCATTAAACAACCGACAAAATGCGTGATAAAGTCTCTTACGGAAGCTAGAAATGCTGGATTAGCTTCGAAGTTGTCTATAATAATTATGTTAATGAAGCTGGGTATATGTGAGTCAAAATATTTCAATAACGTATCGACATAGATTTGAGAAGGGAATAAGTAACAAAGTGAGACAGACATATTCGTGCGATAATTCATAAAAGTTGTAGCCGCTATTATGTTAATCTAGTTGTTGAAGGAAAGGTAAGTTATGTTAAACAGTCCAGTTTAATTTTGATTGAAAACCAGTTTTACGTTGGTCTGTAAAAAATAATTAACTATTTTAATATTAATTAACAATGCTCCGACTATACTCAAATCGAAACCAACCTCAACAAACCAACCAACCTCAACTCAACGATGGAGAACGCAACAGCATCAGGTCTTAGTTTGGACTCACTGGGCTTAGTTCATCCTAATTCTAATGTAGTAATTTCTTGATTTCATAAACCTACCTTTTCCCCAATAACAGCGTAGCGGCTGTATACTTTGAGAATAATGTAGTTTATAGGTACATTAAATGACATATCAGCCACGTCTCTATTTATTTCAGTCCAAATCCTATATAAATCTGGAAAAGAATTTACCAGCGTTTGGAATTAGATATTGTTGGAAATCGTAAAACCCCAAAACATTTTTTTCTGTCATAGCTTCACGTTGACATGACTGATTGGCCATTAGGAGACACAACTGACACTTGGAAACGAATCCTAATACTGTACTACTAAAAACATGCGGCTAGGCGGCTAGTGCGAATATTACAGTCACCATGAACGATAAGTTTGTCCTCCACCATTCAACAATACATATCTATGTACAAATTTCTCACTAAAACGTCAGTTACAATATTTTTACAATTTTACAATTTCAGCATCCATTCGATTGCCTCATCAACAGCTTCTTCTGTTGCAGTAAGTACAATATTTGGAATACTCGTTTGGCCATAACCTTGAATAACGCGCAACAATGTTACATTATGCATAGTTTTCACAGCCTCATTATTTCATTGCAACAGATAACCGAAAACTTCCATAATTACAGGCACGGTAGATGAAGAATAAACTGACCGTCAACGTGACATTTCAATATTAAAACATTACACCACGGTACCAATAGCACTGCTGAAACGCAGCGTCTCATGCAAAAATTTAAAACTACATAATATACAAATTTCATTATTGCAACGGCAGTGATCAATCGACAAGAAGCACATCACCTTCAAACCTAACCCACGTAAGTCCGATGAATAAAAAACGTACGAGAACCAATCCAGGAGTAGTGGTACCGTGTAGGCTAAGGTCACGAAAGTCGCCTGATCTAGGCGGCTGCGGCTCGGCGGCAGGATGGGGCGAGCGCGGGGCGCGCGGGGCAGAGGGGCGGCGGCGGCGGGGACGCCCGAGCCGCGCGCCGTCATACTCCATCCAGCTGCCGCACACGAACGTCCTGTGACGCACACATGTCCGGCGCGAACGGCAAACACGTGAAATACGCACACGCCGCGCACTCGTACGCTGGCGCAGCGTAAAACAACGCTATCAATGCACATAACATTCCTCCTGCCGACACCAGACACACCCACACCAACACGATCTTTCGCCGTCTGTCGTACGGTCCGAAAGTTATGAACGGCAGTAGCGCGTATGATAACAGAAAACCGAAAACGAAACCAAACACATGAGCGAAATTGTCGATCCACGGCAAAAGGCCCAAGAGAAACAGGGCAAAAGCTATCCCGACCAGTTTGAAGAGGGCCCGCTTTGGATGCCTCAAGAGGGGCCACGCTCCGATGACTTCTACTATCAGACACGCCAGGAGTCCAAAGTGCGACCCCGCTGGACCGACCTGAAATTGAAAAAATCTTATTTTACTGAAGCAATAAGATAAGCAGCTGTAAGGTTGGCTGACTATCCATGTCAGCAGTATGTGCTTAAAATGTTGCAAGATAGTAGTAAGTAGGTTGCAAGATTTAATCAAAGAAATATTTAGTCTTACCTCTGCTCTGTAAGGTTCAAAAATAGCTGATGCCATGTTCCCTGCAACACCACTTCCCAGATAGATTACCGCTAATCTGACGGGACCAGCCATCTTCTCCAGATCCCTCATGAAAAGCCATTGCAGCGCCAACGTTGCAGCCAGATGTAACAGTCCCGCGTGTACAAATAATGATGTCCATGCTCGATACAGCTGGTCAGGACGCCGTCTCCTCATGAATGGTAACATACCACATACGTCATCAAGACAGGAAACCTGAAACACAACACATTTTTAATTGTACATTAGGGATATTTCCTAGGCTGTGGGATGATAGTGTACAAAGACCAAAACGTAGCAAAATCACCTAGTGATACGAACTTAGAAACTAGTAGAACTTTAGGACTGGTAAAACATTCTCTGTTTAGGGTAAACTTTTAAGAGATCATTTAAACCTAGCCATTAAACATCTCTCATATTTACTTCGGTTTACAGAAATTTGTTCTCAATAACACGACTCTTGACGATGGGGGGAGGGGCCACATCGCCTAACATCCCGCGGTGTGAGAGCTCGCTGAATGACATACTTTTTACTCAAAAGGCTGTCAGGCGGGCTCTACTGTCCCTCGACATCAAGAAGTCGAGTGGGCCGGATGGTATTCCCGCAGTGGTGTTAAAGACGTTTAAAGAGTTGACTCCCGTCTTAACGCGCTTATTCTCGCTATCCTATACCACTGGTATAGTACCGTCTTCGTGGAAAGTAGCCCTAGTTCATCCTATCCCCAAAAAGGGCGATCTCAGTGACCCGGCCAACTATAGGCCTATAGCGATAACTTCCCTGCTTGCGAAGGTGATGGAGCGTGTAATAAACACACAGCTCCTAGGATATCTCGAAGATCGCCAGCTGATCAATGATCGACAGTACGGTTTCCGTCACGGTCGTTCAGCTGGCGATCTTTTAGTTTATCTCACGCACCGGTGGGCTCAGGCCCTAGATAGCAATGGGGAAGTACTGGCAATCAGCCTAGATATCGCTAAGGCCTTCGACCGGGTCTGGCACAGGGCTCTTCTCGCGAAGTTACCATCTTACGGTCTTCCTGAGAGGTTATGCAGTTGGGTAGCCAGCTTTCTGTCTGAGCGACATATAAAGGTCGTTGTCGACGGTTGTTACTCAGATTTGAAACCCATAAACGCTGGTGTCCCCCAAGGGTCTGTGCTGTCTCCTACCCTGTTCATTCTGCATATCAATGACATGCTTGAGCGTGCAAACGGCATTCATTGCTATGCAGATGACAGCACGGGAGATGCCTATTATACAGGCCCTGCAAATGCCTCTCAGTCACAAGTGGAGGATAGCAGAATCAAACTTGTGTCTGAAGTAGAAAACTCTCTGGAGCAAGTCTCGGAATGGGGTCGACTCAATTTAGTTGACTTCAATCCCACGAAGACACAAGTTTGCGCGTTTTCCGCTAAGAAAACCCCATTTGTCATGGCGCCTCAATTCCAGGGTACCGCGCTCACCGTTGGTAAAAGTGTTGGGATTCTGGGCGTTGACATTTCGAGCGACGTACAGTATCGGAGTCATCTGGAAGCTAAGGCCAAATTGGCCTCCAAAAGCTTGGTGTCCTAAACCGGGCGAAGCAGTACTTCACTGCGAGGGACCTACTGATGCTTTATAAAGCACAGGTCAGGCCTCACATGGAGTACTGCTCTCATCTCTGGGCAGGGGCACCACAATACCAGCTTAGTCCATTTGACGCCGTACAAAAGCGCGCGGTTCGAATTGTCAACGACCCACGAGTCACCAACAGGTTAGAACACCTAAGTCTGAGGAGAGACATGGGATGCCTCTGCGTGTTCTACCGGCTTTACAACGGTGAGTGCTCCGAGGAATTGTTCGATTTGGTGCTAACTTCACCCTTTCATCATTACACCACTCGCCGAAGATTGAAGTTTCTTCCGCATCGCTTCGACTCGTGGCGAACGACTACGGTCCGTTTTTCACGATCGTTTTTGCCACGAACATTCAAGATGTGGAATGAGCTTCCTTCTGAGGTATTCCCGGAGCGCTATGACATGGGGTTCTTCAAGAAAGGTGTAAAAAGATTTCTCCTTCAGGGCCGGCGTTGCACTGGTGACTCCTCTGGTGTTGCTCGTGTCTATAGGCGACGATGACCACTTACCATCAGGTGGCTCGTCTGCTTTTAAGTAAGCCCTTCAGGCAATAAAAAAAAACATAAACAGTAATCCATACGTACCTGAGAACATAACGACGCTTCTTCATGGAAGTAACCCTTAACAAAATCGCAGTGTTCCCGTGTGGTGATGACGCACTGTCCGTGAACACCGATACAGCACGGATGGCCGATGACCTCACAGGCCATGTGCTCGGCAGCATGGCCGGCTCGACCTGCCGCAGCAGACCCGTCTAGAACGGACTTGCGGCATATCGGCCATTTCGTGATGTCATCTGGCCATTCGTGCGGTGCTATCGAGCGTGGGGCTTCGCAGAACCTGTTGAAAATTGGCATTGATTCTTCATTTGGAAAAGCAGTTTCACGCACTCAGATTTTTTATAGTTCTCTTATATGCCTCGCATATTCACGTCGTTTTGTGAAACTTCTGACTTAGTTCCTACATGCGAAACTTCAAAGTACATTATCGATGGATAGTTTCGAAAACTTATAATAGTAATTACAGTATTACTTGTGGTAATACTGTGAAATCCTTGAAATAAACGATGCAAATACAGAATTAGCATTCTCTGCTTTAGAGATGTGCAGAACACCAGAGTCTTACTTCTTGATAACTTGATAACCAAACTTGATAACCGAAGACCTCATAATGAACTAGCTTGCTTTTTATGTTAGGTAAACTTATAAAGCCGGCATAAGTGTATGCAAACAGAAATTGAAAAAAAATACTACTCACTTTGGATCTAAACCACAAACGGACCCTGATATTCTTCCTCCAGGTCCCGATTCCCCAGAAGACCATTTTTTCCACGTCGATATTGTGTTCTGAAAGCAAAAGAAACAGATGTGATACAATGTATACGTAACTCACACATTAAAACGATCTCCGAATACATTATGTTCTGTCAATACCAACGTCATTAAACATGTTACTACCTTCTCATAAAACTTACCTTTGGTATTAATCCTCTTATCTGCGCAGCGTGAAACAGATGTTAAAATAGAATAATGATCACAATAATTCCACAATTATAAATATGATTAAATCACATTTCAACTACATTTTTTATGATAGCGAAAAAACATTGACAGAGATAAGTTACAAAGTTTTCGAATCGCGTTAATTAGTTATGATTAAAACCCGAAAGAGAGCGGTTTCTTAAATCCGACCTTCCCTAAGTTAACAGACTATTTTGTTAAATATAAGTACATTATTGCATGAGGTACTCTGAAAAACATGAACGCTCTTTACATTTTTTGAGCTATGTATGAAAATTACTCTTGATCCCCTGATGAAACCACCACCAACGGTATTTAGTGATGCGGAAAAAGGTAATTTATATGTACTCCATTGCATGGATCATGGCTACACCTGAACACAATACATATGTACAAGCCACGATAAGTAAAGGTTTAAATCATAGGTAATTTATGGTAGTAATCTCACCGAACAATCCGCTTTTGAAGACTGCACACAACCCGAATCATCGTTTCGTATGCAACACGCTGTGTCCCGTTCTCTTCTCGCCGACGCCGCTATCGCCCGTGCTATCCTGGCGTCCTTCCGCATGCAAGGAGCGAACTTTGCCCCCAAGTGTATAAGATCCGCGGCTCTTGGCCCCAACCAGAACGACGCTGGTTCCTCCCATTCCACCTGCGGAAAAATTAGGTAATAAGAAAATAATCGATTTTCATTAGTAACTTCGTCATTAATTGTCTACCGATTCTTAGCCGTACTAACTGTTGACGGACCAAAGTTGTAGAGAATTTAATTTGGGACGTAAAATGTTCTGACCATTGCGACCTATGACAAATGCAACCCCAGACTTTATCAATTGACTAAAATTAAATACCATTTTTTGCACAGATCACCGAATATTTTACAGCCTAGACTTATTCGTATCTAGCAACAACCCATTAATGGCCCACTAGTGTGCACAGGTCTCTCCTCAATTTGTACCTATCTACCACGTTCTTATACCTACGTAATTATTGTATCTACCACTTTCGTCAAAACAATGGTATTGGGGTATGCAAATTTGCATAATAAAAATGCATATTTTAATGTTATTCACAAATGTCGAAATCTGCAACGTGCAACCGATATTTTTTGTCGTCTGTCGCAGCGAAACCACTACCTCTAGTAAATGACAATGTTAACTGAACGTAACAATATAAAAGACACTGCGGTAGTTGTCAGGCCGATGCGATACTATGTCGCGTGTGACAAGACACTTATGTTGGTTTCACACCGTAAATTTTTGAAACCAACATAATATATTATGACTAGGACCGTAACACATACAAGACTAGTAATCTAACTAGTAAGCACTAGACGGTATTTATCACGCAGACCAACGTCACGTCACGTCGGGGAAACCCGTTTCAAACCTTCGATAGAAACGGCTGAACGTGAAAATGGCAGGCGAAGTGACATACATAAGTGTGACAAGTGATGTGATAGCCATATGATGCACCTACCTATCTACCTATTGTTTCATTTTCTTAACCGCGCAAATCTCACATTAAAAAATCAACGGTCATACAAAACATTACTATCCAAATAAGTATAATGAGATTACCTAAAACGAAAAATATATGATGACGGGTTCTAAAAGGTACAAACCGCAGAGACCTTGTATATGTCCCATACTTTGCGTTGTGGTCAGTTGTGCCTAAAGCTATAGTTACTACTAAAGCGACGAAACGACAAGCTGATAAGTATGCGTTACAATTTATAATTTCAGTCAAATTAAAATCGTGTAGAGACTAATTAAGGTAGAACACAAAATTTCAAGTGAATTTCACCAAACCACATTGATGAAAACCGCATACAAGTCGATAAAACGTTTTTGAGATTGCCACACACAAACGCACCGTCAAACAGAGAAATTCTAATAATTATAATAATTTAGTTTCTATATCGTCAAAAAAGGTCCCCATCAATAATTTTTCTGACACGTTACATATTTCTACAGCGATTTGTAACCTTTTTATAGCACTTTTAATATATCTCTCTTATATAATAATCCTACAGATAATGGTCGTACAAGAACCTAAAAGATAGCAGACTTACAAAGCGACAAATAGTAGACAAAAGGGACACAAAGCTTATGTGACCCACATTTCCCTCATTAATACTCTTACTTTGAAGCGTGTTACATGTGTCGGCTCTTCGACGTCACACCTAATTACTATTACTAATGACGTGAGTCGTGACACCGCGGTAAGGATGGAGATATTGTTACGTCTCAAACACTGATGATTGATCTTGTATAATCTTTCAATTCTTCTCGGTATTTATATAGTAAAGTAAGTATACTCCGTTCACGTTTGATATACAATTTGTTTTAATGGTTTAATGACAAGGTTTACCTTATTGAAGACTCAACCAGGAAGAAGAAGATACCTACAGTAATAGATTACTGTAGGTATCTTAACCCATGTTTAAGCATATACCAACTTGAGGAAGTGTGATATAGGTATGTACATAATATATTATAAGGTTTTTGGGACGTTCGAAAGCAAAAATTTCTTCAAAACATGTATCAAAAGAACATCCGTACGAATAAAAAAATTCAAAATGTTACATGTTTACGTTATACTACACGCATAAAATGTGAACACATTATACACACGCACGCTGCTGACGTAAAAGATCAAAATAAATTATTATGCAATGTTTACAGAGCTTAGACCGAATATTCTCAATACTACTTTCTTTACTTCCTCTTTTTTCCTTTTCTTTCTGGTATCCATGTTAAATTAAGATTTTTTTTTAAATACACCAACTTTAAAATCAATGAGGAGAAATATCTCAAACATTACATGCCAGATGTTACTCGAATGATGGATTTATATGGGACCAGACGTATCAATTAAGCACACCACAGGATTTATTTTCAAATAAATTGCGTTAAAACATTTGACAAAAACAATAATCAAATATTATTCATATTTACTCTTACATATTATCCACTGCGTCTACTAATAATATACCTAATATATCACCACCTTAACAATGATATCATAAATCTTGAAATTGAAGTTCACACTAACTTAGCACCATTAAATTTCGGGGATCTTGTCAGAGTAAAAGCTTAGCATCATAATATAACACTGTTTAAAATCCCCAACAAAGAAATGGATTCAAGAGCCAGCAATATTACTCCCCAAAGGTAGTCACCCTAATATTGCCGAGACTAAATTCGTATTATGTATGAGTCCGCCAAAAGTAGAATCCTGTTACGTAACAACGAAATAAGCCGAAGATGAGCGCCAGGAGTATTTTCAGTAGGCGCAATCACTTCCATTTATGTCGACGTGCGCAATAAAGGTGTAAATTTTCCCTGATGGAATTTGAGATGGATGACGCGAAAAGAAATACAAAAAAATACGAAGTGAAAGACGACAATTTCAAGAAACAGAGAAACGATCATAGAAATGCCTTGGAGCTTTAATTTATTACGAAAAAGAATAAACTCAAGTGGCGCTTGGTAGAATTTTAACCTTGTTTCCGTTTCTAATTCGTTCGTAATTTCATACTTTCCTGTTTAAAAGAATTTTTATTCGTCGACGTTTTATCCGTCGCATTTAATATTCTCTGTTGGTACGATGCTGTTATCGCGTTGAATTATCATTTTTGAAATGGCGTAGATTTTGTATAGTAACCTGTTAATATAATTAACAAGAAGATTTAAAGGAAGGCTTAGGTGACATGTTGTCAAGAGATACCTACAAATAACCCTTGCAAAACGGTGGTAGAATAATAAATACACTAACGTATTTCATAATACCTATCTGTATATAATTCAATGACTATGAATTTGAATGTGACAATGTGCCATATTTATATTCGCTAGAGCCTCAGCAGTCATTTTGTAAACATCCCATTAGCAAAATTCTAACCTTAAAATAATGATAATTTTCATAACTTTAAACAAAATAGAACCGACTTTACCCCGAAAAGTAAAAATCGGTTCAGTTAAACACGGTTAATATTCCTAAATCCTTTTCCTAAGTCTGATAAACACGATGTTGAAAACCGTATCAAAATCGGTTCAGCCAAACAATATGCCTAAAACCTTCTCCTAAGTCTGAAAAATACTATGCTGAAAACAGCATCAAAATCGGTTCACCAAACGCGAGATAATCGTGCACAAATATACATACATACACACATATACATACACACATATACATACATAAGTACATACAGGTCAAACAGAGAACCTCCTTTTTTGAAGTCGGTTAAAAACCAATTATTGCCAATGACTATGTATCATGTATATCATATTCAGATAGCGCTAAGAATTGCGTTTACTTTTTGATATAAAACATTCAAAATCCTATTCCAAAATTTACTATAAAGACGTGACAAAATTGATTTATGAAAGTATTAACTGGGGTATAAAGGGTACCTAACCATTTTCCAAAACATTGGCAATTGTTTAGGAAACTGTAAACGACTCGATAACACAATATTTAAGTCCTTACTGCGTGTTTTCGCGGATATATTCGGAAAATAATGTAGTTGTAAGGTTTTATGATTAAGACATAAAAGATTTTATTTTGTTATGTCGATTTCTTGATATTCGATGGTAGAAGTTCTTGCTTGTTATGTCAACTACGTCATATACTTACACACGAACTCGCTTATCTGCAATGTTTAAATCGTCTCTCGTAATTTGCTTCCTAATCTTCAAGATTCTTGACAATAAGGCCATTTAATTAATTGCATTCAACTTGTAGGCATTTCATGGCACAGTTATTTCCTTATAATTGAGGAGGTCAAGGTAATGCCTTAATTAGAGTTCCGTTTCATCGTTTCTGACAGAATGTTTTCAAACCAAGGAAATTCAGACATAGTCTTAAACAATTGTATGTTAAACTCGTAACTTCATCCTCTACAATCTCCGAATCAATAAAAGAGTTTCGGACGAATTTGCAAAGCGACGCGGCGATGCTATTTTATAGTTACGTGTTGTTAGGAGACATTCCGTAAAATTATTATCTTAGAACTACAATAATAGTAGATATTTTGAATAGAAAAATATCACAAATTAAACACTAAAAGGCCTTTACACCAAAATTATAAATATTCTAATTCATTACCTTCACAGATGTATAAAGTCCCAATAAATATTATTCATAACTCCATTGACTATGTACTCTGATCTATTTGAATTCAGTGTTTCATATTATTCAATGCTAATAAAATATTCATAGGTCCATTGACTTATAAGTCTATGAATAGTAAGGTAAACGCACCTGTTGTAAACTAAGGCTCTTAACAAGAACTTGTCCCGAATGCGTGTGCCTGCCGAAGCCGACGGGCCCGAACCCGTAGCAGAGCAAGGACAGCAGCAGCACTAGGGTTTGCACGGTGCTCACCCACCACGTGAAGTACGGCCGGTAGTCCGTCAGCTCGTCCAGCTGACGCGCAACCTCCTCTTGGTTCGTCACCGATTTTCTTAGTGATCGCCTGGAAGGAAGAGTGAAGGGTTATTAGTACTTGGCTTCGACCCATTAATGGCTATTTACTGATCAAGGGTCTCTCCTCGCCAATAAGGAAGCTTTGAGAATGATTATTACTTCTCCGGTGCGGATTGGTAGAGGGGTTAGTGGCCAACCTAAGTATTGGAAGTTTTCATGTCGCCCTATGGTCTCTGACACGGATTAACAACTGTTATAATATATCGATATTAAACGGGAATGACAACTTTATGAGGTCTTCGAAGCACTGAAGCGCTTAGAAAATTTTTGTTACTAGCAGTCACCCATCCAACTATTGATCCCACCACTTGAAACTTGACCGTCCAGATCAAGGGCCTGACTAACGCGATAGTCAATCAGAATAAGAAAGCGACCCATATGCTCGAAATAAACAGAGAGCTGTAGTGTTGCGTACCTCCAATATTGGTATAGTGGCAACGACTGCTGCGTCAAGAAAATTAAGGTATTCTTGATCACATTATGTCCTCTTTAAATCAATATTTAACTTTAAGCCTCTCGAAAAACCAGCCAAAATCGTGATGGAATTGACTAAAACCGAGTGCGTTTATTCAAAACTCATCAACACTGAGATGAATTCAACTCCGATGGACCATGAACCCAGCTAACAAACCCGCTAGCTACAGATAACGGCAGGGCGGTGGTTTAAGCCCGCCAGACTGTACCTAATGCGGTAGCCGATAGCCTATAGAGCAATCGACGAGCCTGAATAATTTCATTCTAAGAACGGATTATTTAGAGTATATAGAATACTAGTAAATCCGCCCTCGCTTCGCTTCGGAAAACCAGTCCCTTCAAAAATCTCTATAAATTTTAACAAATTATTTTATTCCGATGTCTAAGCTATATTACTGCAAAATTTCATGAAAATCCGTTCAGTAGTTTTTGCGTGAAAGAGCAACAAACACACACACACACACACACACACACACACACACACACACACACACACACACACTCACTCACATACATCCTTACAAACTTTCGCATTTATAATATTAGTAGGAAGTAGGATGATAAATCACTCCGAAAATATAACCACTTGGCATTTTAACATTTAAACATTTTTGCACCAAAAATGCTGTTCGTGTGTTTAAAAGTCAAACGTAAAATTTTATTCGGCGTTAACTTAGAAACTGCAAGTGAATTTTGATGGCGTATTAAAGGTCTCATCTGGATCACAATGCTATTATGCATTTGAAAGCATTGTGATAAACAAATAATAACTTATTACTGCCAGTCAAAGATGGGCATTTATACGTATAATGCCTGCACCTTACGAAAACGGACAGAGCGAGACGTAGACTGTTGTGGGTGAAAATATTACAGGTATACCTAGTTAAAATATAATGCGACTTCCATCGCTACAAGTGTTAGCTCTTTAGATAAATTTTACTTCACCTTTGCAATATTACAGTCAAATTAGACGATAACATTGCGGACCTCTGAATACCTGTACAAGTTCATGACTTGTTACGTTTATTTATATTCTGATTTTCCCCTACCACAACTTACAGTCCTAAACTCCATAAATTGAGCAAGCAGAAGCAACAGTAAAAGAAGCCTTTTCCAAGTTACATCCCAAAGTTACACGACTTATATTGGAGTTGGTATGAAAAACCACATTTGGTAAAGCTGTCACTTGCAAAGTTTGGTGAGGCGCGGCTAACAGCTTTGTAAATACACTCGTCAATAAAAAATCCTTCAGGATTAGATATTATGAGAGGAAATCGGCGAACACTGTAGTGCCATAAATAATACCCGTGTCACGTCCATTAGATATTTAATGCAAAAACCCATTACGCAAAGTTTTAAACGCGCATTCTGGTAAACAGAGTGATATATTATTACCGCAGGTGAAATACGCTCACAGAAAACCATTCGTTTCTGTACGAACTGTATTGAAACATGAATAGGGTAATTCTTTTTACATCGCGTTATTTATGTGTTTTGTAATAAGCTGAGTTTTGCGTAAAATGTTCGAGGACGTGTTTAATGAGTCGTTAATGTTTTATATTTGTACAAATGAACCGCATTGCTTCAGGAAACATGATCAATTTTAACTTTCCTATAAACAAGCTATCTAATAGATTGAAATCATCGTCACTCTTAGATAATATCACTGAAATCTAGGGTATCGCCTGGGACAGAATGGAAGAAAAAAGTAGTGATTCTCAATCTGAACTACATAACTTACTCGTGTTTAACATACATTTTATAAATATCTCGTTCATTCCATACAACATACACACCATCTTATGAATTCATTATTCAAATCTGTATTCTAGTGTTTCAGATTCTTACGTTCAAAAAGAAAAATAAACGGAGTTTTGTTTTTTACTCGTACTTAAACGAAATTATAATAATATGGTGGAAGTAACGTGAAAAGGTGAAATCATTATCAGGGTAGTCAAAGCCAAATGTGCTTTATTGGGGATAACTCAAAAATGGGAACAGAAAGCATTATTAGCTTCCGAATATGAACACAATTAGCAAAATTGGTACACACAGTAAAATCTTATGAGCTAGGTACTTAGCAGATATAAAAAATACAGTCGAATTAAAAACTTTTTGTAATCTTTGGAATCAGTTTAAAATCCTATCCTGTTAAACAGTAGATCTATCTGCTAAGATTATAGGATCTAGCAGTAGTAATAGTAATCGTAGTAGTGTAAATACGAAAATGTTTTGCGATTGTAACCTAAAACGCAACTTCGCAAGTGCAGCGTTAGTAACTCGTATGCAAAACCAACATGGTTGCAATAAATGAGATTGCTTCCAAAGCTGCTAAGTCGTTAAGCAAGTCACAGTTACGCGAACAAAGTTAACTAAACGACTGGAGGCACCAAGCTCACTCACCGAAGCTATTCGGCAACTACAACGAGATAATTTCAAGTAATTGGTCCAGTGTTTCTGACCAGTAGCAAAATATAGACTAGGTAAAATCAATAACGATAACTTCATCGTTATAAATACTGCTCAGGCTGTATAGTATACTGTGATGGCTGTTCTAGTTTATACTGTACTAGCGGCCCGCCCGCGGTTTCACCCGCGTGGATCCCGTTCTCGTGGGAATATATGCATGTATTATACATAAAAACCTTCCTCTTGAATCACTCTACCTATTACAAAAAACCGCATCAAAATCCGTTGCGTAATTTTAAAGATATAAGCATACAGACAAACAGACAAACAGACGGACAAAAATAGCGACTTTGTTTTATACTATGTAGTGAAGATGTCTGTTGGCGGTATTTAGATTATGATCATCAAATATGATACTATTTGAATTACCGAGGCTATGAATGAAACCCAACATAACAGATCTACTAGGGTATCTATCAGCTCTTGGGAATCAGACTAACAGACATAAATTAACTAAAAATCGAACACACGAAAACACTAGTAGACACTGTTATCATCTTTTTTTCCAGACTTGGCGAACATATTGGGCAAATAATTTCTAAATTACACTTGTAATTTGGATTTGATCCATTAATGGCCAACTACTGAACAAGACTCTCACCTCGTCATTGAGAAGGCTAGAGTATTCTGCACCACTAACTACTGTGCGGATTGTTAAAGGAGCGATTGATCAACCCAAATGTAAGAAGACATTATGTGCTCGAAGACTTCAGACGCGGCTCGCATGGATGACTGCTATGTAATGATAACAACCGTGATCTACAGTGCATCATGACGTGCCGTCTAAAGCACGGAAACGCTCTAGAAATTTTTGGTACAAATGGTCAACCATCCTACCTACCTAACTACCAGTCACACCCGCTGGTGCTTAAGTCAGTCGATTATATATGGAATAATAGATAAATAAGTAAATAACGCTACATACTCATTACCACACTAGGATTCCTTGTGTTGTGGGTGCCATGGAAAACCACACAAGACAAGGACACACACCCAGACCAAGAACAGAAAAAACTCATCATTCTAATGTCCGCCTCGCCGGGAATCGAACCCAGGATCCTTGGAACAGCGATCCGGCGTATTAACCATTGCGCCATCCGGGTCGTCAAATAATGCAACGTTTGTAACTTGTAGCTACAATACATCGAGGAAGCTTTAAACAGACAGGATGTTAATAGTGCGGCGAGCTGAAGCCATTTCGTGAATGCTCTTAAATAATTACAGTAGATGGATATTGCGTTGATACAAGGAAACTATTAATCTTGAGAATAATTTGCAATTAACAAGTGCTCATCTCAACGCTTATAACACACCATGAATTACAATCAAATGCGTATGATTAAAGACGAAGCAATAATTAACATATAACTATTAACATATATTAGGTATGTTATATCAAGCAAGAGTATCAACCAACAATCCCTATAATATAATAACACAAGATAATGATAATAATAATAATAATAATATATTATATTATTAAAGATAGCAAATGAACGACCATACTTCTTTCTCGTTGAATATGGAATTCATTTTAATGAAACTCACACAAATACCAGCTTTCCAAACCTTTGATTAAGATTCATTGTAGACTGACGGTGATAATTTAAGACGCCTAAATTTTGCTTACAAGCAAAATGTAACTGTGGGCACACGTAGTAAATCTATATACTCGTATATAAAACTCTTGCGTTACTGAGTGATTGACTGACAGACACCGCACAGCCGAAACTACTGAACGGAAGAAGCTGAAATTTGGCATGTTTGTTCTTTGGGGAGTGTAAGGGAGCACTTAGAGAGGATTTCTGGAAATTCCATCCCGAAAGGGTGAAGTTTAAACGAATTCCACGCGGGCCAAGCCTGCGGACGGAAGCTAGTTTGTTATAAGCGGGGCAATTCCATATTTTTGGCGACTGAAGTAATTAAATACAATATTCTCCTTCTAATTCAATATTCTTTTGAAAACTTTACTATGGCTTTATTCATTCAAAACTTCTGAAATTGGTCTCTTTTTAGGACCAAATTTATCATGTTGAATAATAATTCTTCCAAGTTTATTTTTAACTACAAAATATTTCAGTCACGTTTAAAATCGATATTATCGCCCTGAATACTTCTTAGAATAATCTTTAAGTTTACACTACAAAATATTGTAGACGTGTTTACTTACTAACGCATTAACTTCTACGCTAAAACATATTTTTCTAAATAAAAGCACAACAGGTATTCTTTCTATTACTACCAACAATTAAACATCAGTCTTCAAGAAGTAAGTAATTAGTTTCTTTAATGGTCCATGTATCAATTACCTAACAAATGAAATATGTATTAAATAATATATTACAGGACAAATGCCGAGAGGGCCAGATGACTTATTAATATTCGTTTATGTTATTTTGTTTATAATTCAAACAACAAGCTTCAGTGAAGTAAACATTATAATCTTTCCAGAAACAATTTTCAGGAAAAATTAAATACTATGCCATCAACAAAGAAAGCAAACGAATGCCAACGCGAACTTTGTAGAATGTCTTACATTGCTTACGTTCCTACAAAACTTCGCTGGTAGTAACAAGACAAAGGATTTTGTCGCTGAATAGTCCATGAAAGCTAAATTCAAAACATTTTTATTAAAAAACATACGTTTCATCATCAACTCGAGTCGTTTTGTCTGACTTTTGCGTGACAGAAACGACACACACACGAAATGATCGCAAGAAGATAAAATTTGGCATGCAACGTAGTTTGGGGAGCTCTAAGGGAATTTTCGGACCTAACCCCCTTTGGGGTTAAAACTCCAAAATCTTTTATCCAGAAATGCGTAGATATTGTCTGTAACGATCACGGAAACTTATCATCAGGCACTTCATCTGTTATTTGTAAGAAATGTATCGCGAAAACTTACCTAAAGAATTTGCCAACAAGGCCTAGACCATATTTCCTCCTATTAGAATTATCAGCCAAAGGTTCTATTAACGATGCGTGTATGCGCGCCCCTCCGGCGCCCCACGATACACTCCTCTCTGGTCTCCGGTACTCCACAGTCGAACTGAGTGGAGATCGTGCCCTGGAAATAACAAGCAATGGTTAATACAATACCCAATTACTAACTATTTACAAAAAAGTTACCGACTTCAAAGTCGAGATAACTCAAAAATCAGTCGTTAGATGTCGCTTCAATTTATAATGTACCACATGACAAGCACACAGCATTGATTCAACCAGTACGAAGAAATGAGGTAGGTAACGCACATAAGAAAAAAAAACATAATGACGTATTGGAACCTTCTCCTTTTTTAAGTCGGTTAAAAAGACCCATACTTATAGAGTGCGTCCTGTGATTCTCTGTTACAGTCAGTATTAAAACTCATACATTCTTAAGATCAAAAGTTCGTGAAAATAGCCCGAGAATGTCAGTAACATTCAAAGTTTTCGAAGTTGGCAATCCTGTTATAGCCTAGTACTCGTATGTATTAACCCTGTGAATTTAATGAATTTTGTTCAAAGTTGATTTTTACAAACAGTTTTCGTCTGTTAAACTACACCATTGCCTGAAACAATCTGTTAAGTAACATTCCTAATTGCACAACATTACAACAAAGATTTCCATAATGTCACAAAGAGAGTAAAAAAAATCAATAATTGTGGTATGAACCATAAATTTTGATTTAGTAAGTTACATTTCATTATTGTAAATAGCATTGTTTAGTTACAATCCATTATGTTTAATAACGATATATTGTTTTTAATGGTTCTATGTTCTGCGTATACATTAGGTTAAAAGATTTAATCTTCGCAGACCCATGTCACTTAGATTCGGGTGAGAGATAAATTTGTCAAATATGTATACGTACGACACTATTTTAGTCAAATTTAAATGTATTCATTTAATACGCCTACTTTGAATAATTTCTTGCGAGAGTAATGTATTCACCGAGCAATTCAATTGTGTGTTAAATGAGAAATCTGAGTAATGGTATATTTTTATGAATACCACGTCAAGGTGATAATACTGTTCATTGAAGAATTAGTTTAGATATTTTTTAAATTATACCTTTTAGTAACGAAGCAAGGAGGAGTTACTTAGTAAGTAAGTATTAATTACATCATGAAATACCAATCGCATCCAGAACAATTGTTACTCAGATGCAGATGTTTCATAAACACACGATACACACTAATTTAAAATTCCTTTTCACAATTTGTGTTGTAACTACATGTACTTTGTCCTTATACTAATTTCATAACAGCGAGTTTATTTTGTCATCAATGCATATGTTTACTAAATTATAAAAAAAAAACCTGTATCGATAAGCAAGTGGAAATTTTATTTCACTAACGATATGAGACTTTTAAAATCCAATTATAAGATGTTGACGATGGTATTATTCTGCAGTACAACTGTGCAATTGCGCACAATGAATAATTCTTTTAGAGCATTGTATCTAATGTTTAATTTTTAATATGTAACTCCTATACATTGCACCGTGTATAAAACCGTTATTAATATACAAAGTCTACATTTTGCAGCATCGTCGCTCAATATGCACATGAGTGGCAAATTATAATCTGAAACTAATTAATCTGCCAAGTTAACAAGTGCACGTCGTAATAAAGTTCCTTTTAACTTGACGCAAATATTAACTAACTCCGCCGGTTTCTGCGGATATTGATGGCGAAATTAACTTTGACTTGTTAGAGCTTCCCGGCGTTCATAAACGTCTGTCTATCCTTTCTTTTTATCCTTTTCTTATCCTAACTTACATTTAAATGTTTTGATATCCGAGTTGTAGACAGATTTCAGGGGTCACTTTTTCTTTATTACTTCAGTGTTTTTATAAAACTGAGGTTCTTATAAGGTAATTTACTGCGTATCGAGACTTAAAGTAACAATATTAGTAGTGATAGTAATGGTAATAATTTATTAACTTTACTATGAGGTTTTTACTAAGGTATGTCTCCATAGACTTGTGAGTTGCTAATATTATAGTAATCTAATATATTTTTTAATAAGTAGGTAATTAATTTTACAGTAGAATTAAATAATTTTTTGATTTATAAATGACTTGGTAACTTTTGAATTTCCTTAAGTGACCAAAAACTGTATTTTCCTTATACAAAAGAAATTTATTGGAAGTTGAATTTAATCACAAAAAAAATCATTAAAGCATTAAAATAATGATTCCTATCAGTAGTAGGAGAAATGTAGGTTATACAAACCGAGTTAATTTCTTAAAATAATTCAACGTGACTTCTCTGACCAAAATAACTATTACTTAAGGAATTATGGCCTCAAATCACCAACTAATCCATACCCTTCCTAAACATCCATTTTTACGAAGGTTCGGTTGAGATAAGGGTTCTAGGGTAATAAACATCGGCATCCTAGGCCTTTGTCGTAATAAAACTAAAAAAATATATCAGTGAGCCCATTAAGCAACTGAAATAGCTGACCATATTCCGTACTCACATAATTTTCTCAATCTACCTAAAGGTTGGTGTTTCTAACCTACAAACTTTAATTTTTTATTGTAATTTGATTTTTGGGAAAAATAATTCACGACACGTAAACAGAAATATGTAAACAATAAAAAAATACAACTCTATAATTTGATCATTTAACAAATTTAAAATTCTAAAAGACTAGTTATTTAACTTTAAAATTATTTATCTGTTTCCAAATCGTCCATTTTACTTAAAGGGTTAGCAAATTTTACTGAAAAATGAGACATATATAAAGATCATAATAATTGATTTCTTTCCAATTACTTGATCCGGTGCCGGGTCGTTGTAATATGTGCAGCCTTAAAGGCGTTAAATATAACAAACTTAAAAAATAGTTTACCCTTTGGTGCCATCAACAGCGTCGACTTCGTCGTGGTGCTGCTGATTGAGGGGTGACGTCAACGCTGGCGGCGTGAAGAACACGTCGTCAACGTCCGCGTCATCTTGAGGACTGCTGACGCTGCCCCGAAACGATCGCGACCACTGCGCTGACGTCGATTGCCGCGATCGACGCGTCACCGCCTGCGAAAGACAATCGAATTGTTTGAAATTTTATTTGTACTGCTAACTATATTAAAACTTGTGTTCAATGATATTTTAAACATCATGATTAAAATAATGAGTAAAATTATTTAATACAACTGTGTTGTTGTTAAAATAAATTACAAAATAGACGTATTATGTGTGTATGAAAACGATAACATTTTCTGAAGTTTAAAATACAAAATATCTGCAGTGAATTTGTATAATAAGCTTATGAAGTGACAATAAACAAATGTGTATTAGTAAAACTTTTCGTTTTGTGACATACACGGTTTGTTATACAATTTTATGTTTGACTCGCAAATCCGCCCTAGCTTCACTTCAGGAAACCTGTTCCTTCCTAGGTACCTCACACTTATGGTCGTACGCATATAGGTGCAGAGGGATAAAGGGATAATGTACCAGTAGGAGGGATAAGACAATAAAAAATTACCAAACAGTTTTTTTTTATTAATGAACTGAATAAATAAAATAAATATTTATCTAATGTCGAGGGACCCAAATCAAAGATTGGCACGTCCAAAGGCAATGGCAAAATTATTTTGACTTTTATTGCATGAATGCTTCTAATAATCATTTTTCTTCTTTTTTGCGTAATTCTATATGTATATTATATCCTAAACGTTATAATAAAGTAGATAAATTTAACATTTAAAAATGTACATTGTACAAATGAAAGAAAATATTAATATTTTCATACTATAATCACGTAAACATAACATATAAACATATTTATTTCTAGCACATAATTAATTATACACTTACAAGTTCTCCCTTTATCGTGTCCAAATAAGCAGAAATACCTACATCTAAAGTGTGATGACCTCTAATTGAAATCTGATCATAGCTCGAGTAAATCAAAGACGTTCTCGCTATAATTACAGACCTCGGCATATACTAACCTATTAATCTATTATTATAGCTCTGATTGGAATTGATCGAGATGGTGAGAAATGGTTTATTGAATCTCATCGGTGTCGACGATGAATACAGGCCAGTAATAAGCCAAACAATCCTTAAGTTCATCGACCCGTACGTGGGCTTTGGCAGAGAAAATTCAATTATAATAAAGACGTTCACTTCAAAAGATTAAGACGGCTCGGGCACTTAAATTATAAGATGCTACATCTAATCTGATATGGCTGTGACCATTATTTAAGGCTCAGAGAGTGACATTTGATTAATTTCATTATGTTCAATTATCAGCCATAATTTTAATAAATCATAACAATAATTATAATGTTTCAGATTCCAATATTGATACCTCGTTTGGGCTGTGGGGCCCGAAAAATAAATGGATATACATACATACATACACTCGAAAAACATAACCCTCCTTCTGACGCAGTCGGGTCAAAAACAGAACAACATCTACCTCTTTTTTGTGTTATATACTTCCAATATTCACGACTGTAACGGATAAACAATGAAATCCCGAGAAAATTTGTAACTTAAGTGACATAATGTAGTGAAATCCCAGCAAAGGTAAATCACAAGGTAACAAGCGCGTTAAGCCGGACTGCACTCGACTCCAGACGCTACAAGGGTCGTTTTGAAAATCCTTTTCATTTTATTTATAAATTCTTACACGAAAGTCGGTCTGTTTCGGCTCAGAAAAGTACTTTATAAATACAACGTCGAGGACAAAACTCTATTTACTTTGCTATTGAATTTAAATTAAATTGACTCTTCATTATTATTTTTTCTTCATCTTTGTACTCGTAGTAGTTTGTACATAATATATGTAAATCAACACCGATGTGTGCATAAAACTTTCAAGATTCATTTTGAATGTGTAATTTTGTTTTTCGGTGCAACATTTCAATAAAATAAAATAAATCCTTTTATCTTGGTCGGCAACGCATCAGTGATGGGTTTGATACTGATGACATGGATCATAGTAACTACTTATCTTAGTATCGGGTGTCCCGTCTGATCTTTTGTGGCTTAATCCCGTTAAAGATACGAAAATTTGGCACTAGTATCCATAATATGATTACATTATAAGAATCCAAGGAATTCTCATTGGGTTTTACATAAAACATAATAACCCTGGAACCCTGACAAGCATAGTTACTCAGTGATAAAGATAAAGAATAGGATATAAAAAAGGGTCCTAAAAATTTATTGGCAGTGACGTCACGGTTCGTATATAATAATTTTAGTGCCCCGTCTAAAAAGTTTGTGAAAAATGGCCGGCTCTCAACTTCGCCAGACGGTACACGAGCCGTTTTAAATCCTTTTTATTTTCAAATTCTTACACGAGAGCTGTTGTGTTCCTTAGACCAGTTCCTTTGCGGGATATTGCTGGGAAAGAAGAGGCTTCACATTATTTATGACGCTATAACGCTCGAGTCGATCCCTAAAGACATCGCTTTTATAATTTATTGCACGGAAATATGGCAACCTAATTCGTCCGTCGCATATTTGGAGGCCACTAAAATGAGAAATTATTGGAGGTCGGGTTACGTGTGTCCTCCATTTGCATGTATTCATGAATATGTACAAAGCGGTTCACACATAGTGTCTAGTGGCCGTTCGTTAAACTTTAATTTGTAAGGCCGCTGTCTGTTTTATATTATCTTGTTGTCTGGCCTGCCGGTAGAGGTTTTGGAATATATAACTAAATGTAGAATTTATCAATGAATATTTACTATTCTCGCTTCGCTTTAAGAAACATGTATTTTTGCCCATAGGTAGTTAACTCGAAAGAAACTTGCACGTTACATTTGTTTAATATACTCCTTTAGAACCCGCCAACGAAAAT
Organism: Hesperia comma; assembly: GCA_905404135.1. Lineage (NCBI taxonomy): Eukaryota > Metazoa > Arthropoda > Insecta > Lepidoptera > Hesperiidae > Hesperia > Hesperia comma. The sequence goes on from FR990023.1 coordinate 12,257,233, forward strand.
CGTGACAAAGTTGCCGTAACATTCTTTTTAAACTAACGCAAATATTTTTAAATACAAATTACTTAGTTTCATTTTGAATTACTTAGGTACTTATTTTATTTAGCTTAATCCATTCTTATAATAAAAATGTAATTTGATTCATTGTGCATTTAGAAGATATATAAAGAAATAGGGCGAAAGCGAAAAATATTAGCTTTAGATTTTTTTCCGTTTGCCTGTATGTTTGAACGCGCATCACGCAAAAAAAGTGAAAATGCGGGTTTCGCAGTTGTATTTTATTTAAAATCTTGTGTACCTATGTTTCATCTTTATACGCCGCTTAGAACTCGTTATATAAAATACAATATATGTATAAAACAAGGCTACGTCTGCTGGGTTACCAAGTTTAAATATACCTAATTTTTGTCATTTTATCAGTACCTAAGTTTACACTGGTTCACGTAGATATTTTAGTGAAAGTCATAAACGCCACACGGTACACAGCTATCATAAACTGGTAATACCCGCGATATCTAAAATGCCAGTTGAGCAAAAATATGTTGAATTTTATTTTTCAAATTAACGACTCTGTTACACAAAGCTTTCACACTAAATCGATGCACAGATAACCAAAATAATAGCATATTTATATTAGGTTGAATAATGATTACACAAAATAATATTATGTATTATCTTCTTTATTAACTTTTCTATTGCATTTAAGGTAACAAAGTAATATAGCTCTCCCGCTTCTTTGATCATGATATTGTTACAGATATACATATATTATTATGAGCAATACCATTTCTCAGCTTCTTTCGTTCAGAAGTTTCGGCTGCGCGTTGTTCCAGTCAATAAATCAGTTATAAAAGAGTTTTAAATACATTATATTGATTGATGGTAACTAATTATAAGTAATTAAAATAAACAGTATTTTGAAATGACAGACAGACCCTTCGGTTTTATTTATATAGATATACAGTTAACCTTTAAAGTATTTTGATACTCATATCAGGTTACTTAGGAGTATTATAACAGAGAAATCTCAGAAATCAGAAATCTTAGAGTCAGCGCTATTATAAATAGACTAGCTGTTGCCCGCGGCTCCGCCCGCGTGGAATTCAGTGTGTCACAAAGTTATTCCTGCGTTAATCCCGACCCCACACAAATTAAGACACACTCCACACATCTTAAGAACAGTTGATTTTTTACTACGTTTTAGTCATACCGTACAAAAATCCGTTATGTAGATCTTGAGAAAATCGATAAATAGTAGATTGTATGACAAGGGTGCAAAGTAATATTTTTTCGGCGAGGGCGTTTTTTGAATCCAGAGCGAAGTGAGAGATTCTAGAGTAGAATCCCGAGCGTAGCGAGGGATTCTTTAGTAGAATCCCGAACGTAGCGAGGGATTCAAAGTACGTCGCCCGAGCCAAAAATATACTTGCACCCGAGTGATACACTCTACTTTTCATCACCCACTATGAGAAAATAATATATATATATATAATAGAAAATAATAGAAAATAATACGTAAAAATGCACGAAAACTTAATTTTAATTTGAAAACGAAATCTTAATTTGATTTCTTTTTTTATTATTCAGCTATTTAAAACACTATGGCTATATTTTACTATAATAGTCCACTCCACCATATACATAGTTACTTACTTTTACGGCAAGAAAGATTTCGTCGGGTGCCTCATTAAGAAAAGTCTCCACATTTTTGACTGTGAACACTTTGGATTTTTTAGATTTAAATCCATCAGACATCCTCTTCAGATATGCTATTAATTTGGAATATGTGTCCAGTTTTATATCGTTATTAGAACTGACTGTTGATTTAAGCATTGAGTAGATACTCCAAAGGGTGGAAGGTTTTTTAGTTTTGGCTAAGTTCTGGAAGTACGCCAAAAACACAGTTTCTGAAAAATTCTTAGCGCCTCTTGCATTTCTCCATTCCAAAAAATTATCATAGGCTTTCAAATATTTTTCCCGGGATTTCGCAGGTAATAAACTATTCATCACATTACTCGCTTCAGTTTTTATACTATCAGGAGGATACTTTCACTATCGTTGGAAGAACTCATTTTTTCAAAACAAAACAAAATTTCTAACAATACGTAAAAATGCACGAAAACGCGGGAAATAGTTCGAGCGATCTTAATTTGATTTCTTTTTTTATTATTCAGCTGGCGGGGCCCTCGCGTCGAACCAGACATTCTTTATTCAAACAATATTTGTGTTCGATTTCTTTAGCGCAAAATACTAAAATGTTCTAAATTCAAAATAGGACGGAAAAGATCTAGCCGGCAGGAAAAGTTGTATGAAAATTCATTCCGGCCCGCTGAATAGAAAACAGCAACTTTGGAACCCCTTATGTCCGAACCAAGTCGTCTTTTTCGAATAGGGGTGATGAAAAAGACTTTAAGATATAAACGTCGGGGTTTTTTCATTCCAAACTATTATATTTTTAAACTACATTGGTAGTTTTTCATTCGGGTGCCAAAACATAAAGACCAGCTAAAGCGATGCTGACCCTCGAAAAAGCAACATAAAGTTGATCATGAGAAAAAAAGCCGGTTCGATTCCCGATATATTACGTATAGATATCCCGATATATAGATATTAATGAGCCCGCGACTTCATTCGCTCATGGAAGCTTTTCCCGCGTAAATCTCGATCCCGCGGGAAGTCCGGAACAAAAAGTAGCTTATATAATGCTCCATAACCTCCTCTACCTCCCACTGAAAGTCCCATAAACATCTGAACCCACGACCTCATTCCCGGGTATGAGTTTTTACCGCGTGAATCCTAATCCCGCGGGAATTCAGGGATAAACAGTACCCTATATGTTGCTTCAAAACTTCCTCAATCTCCTAGTAAAGGTCGCATAAAAATTTAAGCCCGCAACTACGCGCAGGAGTTTATTCCACGTAACTCCAGATCCCGCGGGATTTCCGGGAAGACAGACTTGTTAGTTTTATATTTAGAAGCTATTATACCCCATACGCGAAGAAGGTTTTCCCGCGTAAATTCCGATCCCGCGGGATTTCTGGGATAAAAAATATCCTATATGTTAATCTAAGTTGCCCTCTATGTGTGTGCCAAATTTCATGAAAATCGGTTCAGTACCCCATACGCGAAGAAGGTTTTCCCGCGTAAATTCCGATCCCGCGGGATTTCTGGGATAAAAAATATCCTATATGTTAATCTAAGTTGCCTTCTATGTGTGTGCCAAATTTCATGAAAATCGGTTCAGTAGTTTTTGCGTGAAGAAGGTTTTCCCGCGTAAATTCCGATCCCGCGGGATTTCTGGGATAAAAAATATCCTATATATTAATCTAAGTTGCCCTCTATGTGTGTGCCAAATTTCATGAAAATCGGTTCAGTAGTTTTTGCGTGAAGAAGGTTTTCCCGCGTAAATTCCGATCCCGCGGGATTTCTGGGATAAAAAATATCCTATATGTTAATCTAAGTTGCCCTCTATGTGTGTGCCAAATTTCATGAAAATCGGTTCAGTAGTTTTTGCGTGAAGGAGTAACAAACAAACAAACAAACAAATACACAAACTTTCACATTTATAATATTAATAGGATAACAGTTAACCGCTACGTAGGCGCTACGTCGTAGACCGTAGCCCGTGTGAAGAGTACTACATGTTTCTATATTTGGCTTAGCTCGTTGTATTAAACGTAATCTCTTCGGAAAATCTTACTTCTGATAATAAATTACTTGTTGTGTTTCTGTTGGGATGAGTGTTATTACTTGATTTTGGTGCCTTTGAACTCATCTTTTGTGTCACTCTTTACTTTCCAAACCGCAATGTTAAACTTAATAGTAAGAAATAAAGAAAAAAGTCATGTTTATTTTTGTTACCAATAACAATTTTACAGTGTCTCATTCATTCTAGTCAAAAATGTATAGCAGAACAAGCAAAACGAGATTTAGCTTCCCATTGAGGGTACTTTAATTGCTTTAAAATAATGCAAATATATGACACGCGCAGAGCAATTCCATGTTGCGTAGTTAGCAAAAAAATTTGGCCGTTACGTGAAACCAAAGCCCCTATGCTTGTGTCACTGTGATTTAGTGATCCAAAAGTGTGGAAAACAAACATGAGAATAAGGCACTTCTCACACAACGCTATTTGCAAGCGACTCGGATCTTGTCAATGTATGAAAGCGACGCGTCTACGATGCGTTTCCTGTCAGTGAAAAGTGTCAGATACAGCGAATTTTGGATTGAGTTGCAGTCGCGTAGCTAATAAGTAGCGTAGTGTAGAAGTGCCTAAGTGTTTTTCACATACTCGACAGCGACACGACAACGACGCTACAGCGACGACGCGGCGACACTACGATATTACTTACTCGAGGGCCATAAAATGGAACGCCCAAAGCGTTTTCGCTCTGCGCGCCATACCTTAGCGTTGAGCGTTATACATATAGCTTATGTGACCACAAAGAATTTTTTTACGAATTTAAGTGATGTTTGTAATATAAAACATCCTTCAAATGAGTGTATTACGCCAAATTTTTAGTAGCATTAACGTCGCAGGGAAATCGGACAGTCGGACTGCAAACAAAATTGCATTTTTATAAAATTCAGAAACCGCCAACATCGCGCGACATTTTGTCGTGTCGTCGTCGCTTTGAACAGACGCTTAGTGATCTAAAAATGCGGAAACAAACGCGAATAAAAGTGTAGCTCGGTGAACTTTCAAACCTCGTATTTTATAGTATACCCAGTACTTCTGAATGTGGGATCTAAATTCAGCTAATGTGTTTTGTTGGAGCACAGAACTATACTTCCAATGCGCTGTAATGTTGGGAATGTTCGCCAGCTTCGAGCTGTTATCCCGCGTGTAAGCGCACCAGTCTCTTTTATTTAATAGCATTTTCCTTTTGTTCGTTCTATGTAATCGAATTGAAATGCAGTTATAGTGTGAATTGTTGGCGACGCTTTGATAGTTAAATCGTTTCGGGGTTCCACTGCTTAAGTGTCAAGGACTTGCTCCTTATAATTTTGTTTAAAATTATTTTCTGTTCATAATTCCATTAAACTTCTTTTGATCAGCTATTCTAACAAAACAATTAAACTAGTTTCCGTGATACCTTAGGTATACCTACTTTACTAAATGCTATTATTTACCAACATAATTGTAGTTTCCAACTTTTTAAAACTTCTACTAGGTACACACCATTAGGACAACACCATTATCAAACCCGCTGTGACACCGCTGTGAGACATTATTTGCTGTCTGAATTACTTTAGTACGTACAATCGAACACTGAGAAGTGGGTCTTTAGTTCGCTATAATTGATGGCACATAAACATAGACCTGGACAGAAAAAACTAAATAAGTGATTTCAAACAACTTTACAACACAGTTCTTAGAGCTTTTAATGTAGATAAAAAAAAATAACTGTTAATTATATATTTTTTCGTTTTGTGTTCAATGCTTTATTAAAACGAGACAAAACAAGTTACGAGGATTTTAAGCAAAGATAAATAATAAACACACACTCATAGCTCCCTTTCCCTGTGCAAATCATTCTAAATTCTACCTCGCCAGCAATAGAACCCAAAACTCTTCAATGGCAGAGTTTCATTAATTTAACTTTATTTTATTTTTCACATGAGAAATATTTTACGACAAAACTTCACAGCGGTTACATAGAAACGCCATCTACCTGAAATGTTTTATGGAAAACAGCAATGACAAACGTTAAAGGAAAGCTATTCTGCATCTTATAAGGCTTTTAGAGTAGACACAGCAGTTGTTGAAATATATGACAATAATCTTAAGAAAATTGAGAGTTTTAACGTTTAACTGTTATACGTAATCGTAAAACTAAAAAAGCTTTTAATCTAATGTTCAATGTTCTAATCTCGTTTAAAATCTCAAACGAAAAATTATAAAATGTGTTTTAGCATTCATTATTTTAAGGTGCGATTCGTAGGAATAAGATATTTTTACGCAGAAGAAAACCTACCCCCTTCGTCCTTCTAATCTTCTAGATTCGTTTTGACGTAACAGAAGGATAAATAAAAACGTTTTCGTCTGAATAATTTTGTTATGAATTCTTGTTAGAATCGTTAGTCTCGTTAGAATTGGTGCCAAATGTTACATGTTCGTTTGATAATAGTAGATTGTATGACAAGGGTGCAAAGTAATATTTTTTCGGCGAGGGCGTTTTTTGAATCCAGAGCGAAGTGAGGGATTCTAGAGTAGAATCCCGAGCGTAGCGAGGGATATATAAATATAGAGGGATTCTTTAGTAGGGATTCTTTAGTAGCGAGGGATTCAAAGTACGTCGCCCGAGCCAAAAATATACTTGCACCCGAGTGATACACTTTACTTTTCATCACCCACTATGAGAAAATAATATATAAATATATAATAGAAAATAATACGTAAAAATGCACGAAAACTTAATTTTAATTTGAAAACGAAATCTTAATTTGATTTCTTTTTTTATTATTCAGCTATTTAAAACACTATGGCTATATTTTACTATAATAGTCCACTCCACCATATGATATACATAGTTACTTACTTTTACGGCAAGAAAGATTTCGTCGGGTGCCTCATTAAGAAAAGTCTCCACATTTTTGACTGTGAACACTTTGGATTTTTTAGGTTTAAATCCACCAGACATCCATCCAACACAGTTTCTGAAAAATTCTTGGCGCCTCTTGCATTTCTCCATTCCAAAAAATTATCATAGGCTTTCAAATATTTTTCCCGGGATTTCGCAGGTAATAAACTATTCATCACATTACTCGCTTCAGTTTTTATACTATCCGGAGGATACTTTCACTATTGTTGGAAGAACTCATTTTTTCAAAACAAAACAAAATTTCTAACAATACGTAAAAATGCACGAAAACGCGGGAAATAGTTCGAGCGATCTTAATTTGATTTCTTTTTTTATTATTCAGCTGGCGGGGCCCTCGCGTCGAACCAGACATTCTTTATTCAAACATGATTCAAACAATATTTGTGTTCGATTTCTTTAGCGCAAAATACTAAAATGTTCTAAATTCAAAATAGGACGGAAAAGATCTAGCCGGCAGGAAAAGTTGTATGAAAATTCATTCCGGCCCGCTGAATAGAAAACAGCAACTTTGGAACCCCTTATGTCCGAACCAAGTCGTCTTTTTCGAATAGGGGTGATGAAAAATATTAATCCAACCTAAAAACTGACCTTACTCACTTTGCTGCTCACTATAAAATCGATAATATACTGTAATTGATTTATTGGTGCCGATAGAATTAAACGTGAAATAACTGAAGCCAAAATGAAATGAAATATTCATTAACTAAAACAAATGGTGTTCAAAATGTGCTCGTTCAACTAATTGTAACATTAGCGAAAGAGCAATGTATTTTCCAGGTGAAATCGAATGAATGCCATCAATTCAATTATACATACGAATACATACCTATTCCATGCCACTTATTCAATAAAGGTTTTCCACGACGAAACCATTTTGAAATTGGGGTGCGTCAAGTGTTTATTGATAAGGGGTCGTGAGCGGAATCCTTCGTACAAAAAGGGAATATGCGAATAAATGTATAAATTTGTAGGTATGTTTTGTATGCCAGAACTATCAAAATATTTTTTTAATAATTGAAAGACTTCAGTTTAAATAACAACTTAAGTAAATGTTTAAAATATATTTTACGTAATCATCATACATTTGCATTTCATCAGAGAGTATATTCTACCACAAAACATTTTATATTCAATCTGATAGTCTTGAATAAATGTAAAAGGTACAGAATATTAAAGTTGAGATAAGTTACTTACAATACCTACCTAGTATAAAGTATCTTCTCTCTAGCTTTATATGATATAATCTAAATACCTTAAAGACGTCTATATCTTGAGGCTAAACAACGAAAATATATCCACGCATGAGCACCTACTATAATTAAGAAATCTTTATCCGTAAGGACCACTATCCATCTATGTATATAAATATTATTTAGTACAAGGAGTAATTACGAAATAAAACGTTATTGTAGCAAAAGAGCGATATATCAAAGCAAAAGGTCACTGACCCATCATGAAACACTGAAATTGGCTTGACGGTTAATAACTGATTTTTACATAATACATATATTACGCCACAATACGGGTTGAAAATTTTTAGGTAAGGGTTAAAGTTACTCCCACGCGCGCCAAGCCCCAGGGGAACATTTAGTTATCATTAATATGATTTTATAAGGAACTCATTTTTTTCATCAGAATTTATTGGCAGTAAGGAGACCTTGCATATGCATATTCAATGCGGCATCACGCTCGCTCCACGAAAGATACGTGACGTAGCATGCACGATGCCATTGCCGTATTATTACTTGCTCCTTACGTCTTTGGCAGCTATATCATTTGTACTGAGTTATGTGAAATATTACCCAAGTACTCGTAATATGAAGTATCCTAACATAAATAACTTTGTTGAAATGAAGTTTCTGGATAACAAAACTAGAGCACGTCGTTTGTTTGTTAGTTTTTTGACGGGATTGTTTTAGAAACAATTGGCACATTAAACCAGTAATCCTTTCAATACAAACAATACGCGACATTTAAAACCACATTTTTTTGCGTTATAATAGAATAGTAGGTATTCAATGTATAACTTGATTAACGTGACACAAGTATGTCGGATACTAAGACGTGATTCTTAGTCTGTGGTTATTAATCTGTGACGGAACGTCAAGCCGTTGCTTGGGTAAGGGTTGATTCACACATATCAGTGAAGTCACCGTTCCGTCACAGTTCCGGCAAATCTTTCATACATTCTCGGCGTTGTCAGCACTGACACTGCACTGACAACGCCGAGAATGTATGAAAGATTTGTCGGAACTGTGACGGAACGGTGACTTCACTGATATGTCTGAATCGACAATAAGTCTGACACAAAGGACCGGCGATCGCAATGACAGATGACCTCATTTGCCTCGTTTGTAAATACAGAGTACTTATGTATCTGCATGATAGTGACTGTTAAACAGTAGTTGAAAATCCAACAGAGCTACCCTAATCGACAAGTATATTAGGACCAATGTGAATTCATAGCTCCACACTATTTTTCCCTTTGTTGCAGGTGCTATGGACAACACACAAGAAAAGAACACACAACAAGACCGAGGACTTTTAAATTCTTCATTTCAATTTACAAGAGCTAGGACTCTTCCAACTCAACTTCCATCTCATTTACCGTAATAAACGTGAGGACGTGTCACTACACAATAATTTCCAGGGCCGCCGCTACCAAGCTGATACATTACTCCGTAATCCTTTTACAACCCCCCCCCCCCCTCCCCCCCCTCACACACATGCCGCCCACGTGCAGTACACGCCTTGCCCACGCGGTTACGGCAGCTCTGATTGCTCTGATTGCTCATACTCACAGTAACAACATAAGAAAGCCCGATGAGCGTGAGCCGCGCGACGCTGTCCTTCACCGGGGGCGGCGGGACGGGCACGGGGGGCTCGAGCGACACCGGCACGGGGAGCACGTCGGGCCGCTCGAGCGCACGCCTCCGTGCCTCTCTCGGGGTTGCACATTACTTTAAGTAACATACTCACAGTAACAACATAAGAAAGCCCGATGAGAGTGAGCCGCTCGACGCTGTACTTCACAGGGGGCGGCGGGACGGGCAAGGGGGGCTCGAGCGACGCCGGCACGGGGAGCACGTCGGGCCGCTCGCGCGCACGCCCCCGTGCCTCTCTCGGGGCTGCGCACTATTCTGTTGTATGTAACATACTCACAGTAACAACATAAGAAAGCCCGATGAGCGTGAGCCGCGCGACGCTGTCCTTCACCGGGGGCGGCGGGACGGGCGCGGAGGGCTCGAGCGACGCCGGCGCAGGAAGCACGTCGGGCCGCTCGCGCGCACGCCCCCGCGCCTCTCTCGGGGCCGCGCCGGACGCTCCGTACATACTGCGTGAGAGAGAGAGAGAGGGGTTAGTGATTTTTGTTACTTTTTTGTTTATAAAATTTTTTTACTCAAATACAAATAAATGTTTTGTCTTATAAATAAGTGCTTCACATGACGCTTACAGTATATTGCAGTACATACAAAAATGTTAAAGTTTAAAAGCGTGTTCTGTATAAAAAGAATGTTGAATAAAATTTTCATAAAATGTTTATTTTGTGTAAATCTTCTATGTTAATTTTTCTAAGTTTAAATTTACTACTTCTGCGTGATTTTTTGTCAGAAAAATTGCCTATGAAAATAAGTATAAGCAATACCGTGAAACTGGTGTCTAGCTAGCGAGGCAGGTAAAATGGCCTACTAGCGTCCTTACTGTTGGGACGAAACTGGAATCTTAACAAAGTTCATAGCCTTCCACTTCCATAGTGGACTTGGACAAGAAAATTGATGGAATAAGTACCTATTTATAAATAATCTTTTTGCTTATTTACAGTTAATCAGATTTTGTCGGAAACTTCAAGTGAAATTAGACTTTTAAGTTTAGCACTAATCATTCCACAAAATTAAATTAGAACTTCCTACTAAAGTATGCTGTAAAGTTCTTCAATACGCCACTTCAATAACGAGTCCGTACTCGTGCCCTCTCTTAAACCACTAATGGATTTAGATACCATAATGTTGAATACAGTACTAAATAACATCATGATCAAAAATATCCTTTAGTTACGGCAGCTATTTCGCATGTTCATTCATAAATAAGCAGAACATATATTTGACACTCAACTCACGTTCATCAATGAAATTTAATAAAACTCAAAGTAGACAGATACTTCAAGTCATAGACACTTTAGATGAAAAATGTTTTCCAATGTAATAATAAGATACTCTACAAGTGAAACACCTACGCTATACCTTCGTTCATAAGATACGTAGGTACTTGAGTCCCGAGAGTAAAACAAAAGGTTATTTCTATGTTCAGAAATAACATACCTAGATCTCACGAAAATTCAAGAGTTCAGGCGTCAAAAAACATTCTGCAAATAAGAAAATACTATGACAAGTATGTATCAAGATACCCCAACGATATTTCTGAGAGCTGTCTCCACAACGGACAACGGTCGTCTCATAAAGTTAGCAACTGTCACGGATCATCCCCTGCAGTTTGTGAGTTCCCGGACCTACACGTCGCGGCCATATGTCCCCGAAATATATATTATAGCAACATGCTCTGTTGACTGTAGACTTGCTTAACTATAATAATTATTATGTTATTAACGTCGAGAATATGGAATTGTCAAATTTTCAGTTCGAAGTGCCAAATTTTGAAACGGAAGGAACAAATGTGATGAAGGTGAGTAAGGCTAAACTGGCCTCAAAGAAGTTGGGAGTGCTCAACAGAGCTAAGCGGTACTTCATGCCTGAGCATAGGATGTTGCTTTATAAAGCACAAGTCCGACCTCACATGGAGTATTGCTCTCACCTTTGGGCCGGGGCACCAGCTAGCCAGGTGGACCCGTTTAACCGAATCCAACGGCGAGCTGTTCGACTTGTCGACGATCCCATGCTCACAGGCGGTTTGGAAACGCTAGAACTACGGAGAGATGTGGGCTCTCTCTGTGTATTCTACCGTCTGTATAACGGGGAGTGTTCTGAGGAACTGTTTAATTTAATACCTGCGGTTAACTTCCGCCACCGCACAGCACGGGGTAAAGCCAGGTTCCACCAACATCATCTGGACACTTGGCATTCGTCCACAGTTCGGTTTTCACGTCATTTCTGCCACGTACGTGTAAACTGTGGAACGAACTTCCTCCCTCGGTATTCCCACAGTGCTATGACATGGGGTCCTTCAAGAAGCGGGTCCATCACTTTCTTCTTGGCCGGCAACGCACTGGTGACGCCCCTGGTGTTGCCAATGTCCATGGGCGACGGTGATCACTTACCATCAGGTGACCCGCCTGCTCGTTTGCCTGCTTAGGCTATAAAAAAAGGTTAACGTACGTAGAGCAACGCACTGTGCGTTGCCTGAAATTAATGAAATAGGGATGACCTATTTGTTTTTTCCCGTCAAAACTTTCGATTGAAGTACAGGCGAGGTTAGTGAAAAATCGGGACGACCTGATTAAAGAAAATTGGATCATGTTACCAGACCTCGAAAATTGGACCTTGTCCTGTAAATCGACACGATGTTACGTAAAGCAAATATCACAACGATACTCCTGTGCGATGTGTGTATCAATTAATCAATTTTAAAGAGTTTATTTTGGATAACAAAGAATCTTTTCGAAACGTTGGTAGAAACACAAAAACTTACGGCATAAAAGTATTCACAAAACCCTTGATATAGTATCAAAGCTTTTATTTAAAAGTAGGTGCAGGTTCCAACTATCAAAATTTGTTCGCATATTTCACTATTAGAACTAAAAACTTTTCCGACTTTTTAGCAAAATGTGTACAGCGTAAATCTCAAACATATTCCCATATAGAATTTTCTGATTTCCGATAAGCACGTTAAATATACGGAAAATAAGATTGCATTTTGATGTTGGTATTTGAATAAAACGAGCCTTTAGCATTAGGCTGTATCGGCATAACAGATATGGTACGATGCTGTCATGTTAAATATAAAACTAGGGATTTTATGTGACCAATCATTTATTAAGTTAAGCAACAGCGGGCGCGGTCGGTAGTCGGATGGGTGACCGCTAGTGGCAAAAATTTCTTAAGCGCTTCCGTGCTTCGGAGGGCACGTAAAGCCGTCGGTCCCGGTTGTTATCGATTGATAGCCATGTCGGAGGCCTTCGGGCGGCTTGAAAACTTTCGACACTGGGTTGGCCACTAACCCCTCCACCAACCCGCATTGGAGCAGCGTGGTGGAGTATGCTCTAGGCCTCCTCAGTAATGAGGAGAGACCCGTTCTCAGTAGTGGGCCATTAGTGGGTTGTAGCTTAGCTTAGCTTTACCTTTAATCATTTATTATAGGTAGGGAACTAAGGTAGTTTAGTGACAAAGTAATAGGTTAGGGGCATAAATTCTTGAGCACTTCCGTGCTTCTGAGGGCACGTAAAGCAGGTTAACAAGCAAGATAACTGTCGTTGGGCCATGCCAAAGACCTTCAGGCAGTCCAAAAATTTCAAACAGTTGACCTCCTTGGTTAGGAGAAGAGATTAGTACCATGTAGTGGCCATTACATAATACAATTTACGTTTATTATGGACCTCTTCAGATACGGGTGCTATACCACTGTGGGTAGTGGTATCCAAGTAGGTAAAGCGTATTATTATGCCTACTGTGTAGTGAGTACTACATAACATAATTTTGTTACCAACATAATAACTCCGACTCCGTGTGAAAGGGTGAGCTTTGTGTGCGAGGCTGAACCAGTAGCTTGTTACGCGAATCCATGTAACTACAACTGTCGGGTGAAAACCGATTCAAACACTCAATAGAAGGTCAGCCATGGAAGTGCCGCGCGTTTTGTCCTACAAGTAACCAACGTTAAGGTATGTCAACAACAAGATGGAATGGAATTCTGGAATTCGTTATAATTGCATGGTACCCAAATGCCAGCGTTCCGCCAATACAATTAAGGTACATTTAAGATTGACGGCGTTATCTTAAAATGTCCTTAGTAAATTTTGCTCACAAGCTGAATTGAACTGTGAGCATAGGTTATAAGTTTGGTTTTGGCGGAGAGTGGCAATTTCATGTGCTTGGCGACTCTAAAATAGGCGGATACCTACGGCGTGGAATAACGCTTATAATTGAATAGACCTTAATAGTTAGAGTAAAAAAATGGGTTTTTCCCGTTGGCTCCTATTCCCGTTCTCACCCGTCCCACTAGACCCCGAAAACGATTAATTTGATTTATAGTTTGTGAGTACTTTTGCCTTCTTTTTTCAACATTTACAGTCGATAGAAAAAGTTATTTAGTGTAAAATAATGTTTTTAGCAGGGCAGTAGCTACCGTCGTATAAGCCGTATCAATGAGGAGTCCCCGGGCTACAGGGTAATCCAGTCAAAATAGACAAAAAAAATCTGTAACGTAAGAAAAATTCGCATAGAGCTGAAAATTGGTATAGACGTTAAATAAGTCATTACCAATGAAATGGCAAAAGTCCCCATGAGAATCCATCCATCGATCCTATGTGTGCAAAATTTTTTATTCAAGGTCAAAGGTCGCAAATTCCGGTTTTTCCCATTTTTCTCTGAAACCAGAAGTATTATCGTAAAAATAGGTGACAAAAAAGTTGTAGATCATATAATTCTCTACAACAATTGTCTGAATATTTTTTTTCGTACCATTCGCGAGATATCACGATTTTAAAAATTAAAAAACTTATATTCTTCATAACATGCACACAGTCATTTCCACACCACCTATGAGGTAATGTACTTGGCGCATTTTTTAACTTCTAAAATCGCTTTTAAACCTTGAATAAAAAATGTTGCACACATAGGATCGATGGGGACTTTTGACATTTCATCGGTTATGACTTATTCAACGTCTATACCAATTTTCAGCTCTATGCGAATTTTTCCTACTCAAATTTTTATTTTGACTGAACTACTAGACTGAACTAGGAACTAGAACAACGTGTGTAAGCAAAAATTTGTAAAATATTATACACAATGTCACTTAAACTCGTAGTTCCCGGGAAAGAAACATCAATACTAATAGAAAAGAACCTATAAAACATTATCACGTGATCTTTAAGAATTTTTGTCTATTTGTCTGTGACTTAATTACTTTCATTTTTGTTAATTTAGCAAATTATTACGAAGTATATGAAAATAAGACTGATTTTGCATTTTAATTTTTATTACATGTTTTTATACCACTTATTTATTAATTAAATTTAATAACCTTTCTTGTTAACTACTTTTATTTTACTCCCAATTCTTTTAGTAAATAACGACACACAAATAGCCTCATTCTCTAGGATTCCGCCTCATTGCTTCCATGGGCAATATAACACCCAGACCAAGAACCAGACCAAACCCAGGTTACTTAGAAGGGCAATTCAAGTTATCCAATCAAGTCCGGCATTTTTACTTTAAGACTTTTTCTTATAATTGTATTTTTAAGTAATGTTTAATTTTATTTGACGTTATCAGTAAAATCGGAATTCGGGGTATAGTGGGACGGGTGAGAATGGGAATGGGAGCCAACGGGAAAAACCCAAAAAAATCACGTGACCTTGTAGCTGAATTAATAATAACTCTGTCTGCGAAGTTGCGAGTTCAAAAACCTGCGGGATGAAATAATAATAATTATATTTTGATGTAAAAGATAAATGTTTGTTCTAAGGTCGTGGGCGGTTATACTTTGTAGTCTCGTTTATACTTTGATTATTTAGCAATTTATAAAATTAGTAAATGATTTAGGTAAATTATATCCTTAGCAATGTAATAAAGCTAAAAAATATTTTTGTTTCAAAATCACGATAATCTCTGGAACCGCCAGACAGATTTGAAAAAATACTTCTGTTTTGGAGCCACAAATAATTTTACTTTAGTGAAGTAAGGGCAATTTACAAATAAAAAATTATATTTAAGAAGACAATGTGTATTTCTCTCTCAACTAAATTTGAAGTAGATAAGATATCGGTATTGGTAGTCTCGGCTCTCGGCTAGCATTACCTAAAGCAACTTGATAAAAGGGATTTGTTAAAAGTTGAAATGGAGTTCGAGATTGATAAATCTGTACTTGAGTTTGAGGATCATTCCTGACAGGGACAGCAAACGTTATATCATATTGTTTTTGTACTTAATACTTACTAGTTTCACAACTTCATCATCAAAGTCAGAATTAGATTTAGAGAGAAATTAGAGTATTTAGGTGTTCCCTCACCGCGAGCATTCGCGTGTAATGTAAGCAATGTAACGTTACAATCAATGCCATCAAATTTAAATGTACCGTAATCGCATTGTAATAAGAATGCTCGCAAATTCAAATCTATACCAAATGTTACATTACACGCGAATGATCGCGGTGAGGAAGCACCTTTTGGTTCAACAAATCTATTAAATAGATATAAGAAAAAAGTCACTCGTTAATTACGAAATACGTGAAACCGCTTTATGTATAAAGATGATTTTTAGCAGGGAGCTAAAAGCCAGTACACTTTCGCTGAGAAAGGATTTTGCCATATTCCATCTCTGAGGGAGTAAACTTAAGGATGAAAATTGGTTTGAAAATTAGTCAAAAGTACTCGTATTGGGAAAAGCTGGGAGCAACCACTAGTAGTATATAGAGCAGTAAACACATTAAATAGTAATTTCTTGTATAACAGAACCTCTAAACGAAATCATACCTCTTATCCCGCGGGAAAAGTTCCTTTCCCGGGTTCAAAAGTACCTTTCAGTAAATCTAGATTATACGTAACTATGTGCCTAGTTTGTTACCGTTGTGACGTTTTCGCATAATAGGGTAATCAAATAAATAAGGGTTTATTACAAAATACAAACATTTTTACTTCAATTACATTGAGTTCATGATTTATAGCTGCATTTGCAATAATGGCGTAAACAATCATAAATATTTGTTTTATTAAAAAAGTAATTAAAATTTAACGGGAATTGTTTTAAATAATTTCAACAATGCTTAATAATGTCTACCGAGGCAACTAGTTATAAACACAGTACACGTGAAACTAAATTGATTTCATAAAACGTCACAAAATTAAATATCAGAAACATCTGATAAATATTCCAGACACATAGATACCTGTCTGCAGATGTCTGTTGCAATAAACGAGACGACATACACAAAGAGCATTTGTGTATCGTGTTTTTGAGACGTGCTTTATTTGTAGTGTTGTAATTCAATTTTATTGACAGTATCACTTTACTGATTCACATGTTTTGAAACCAAAGAACCGAGTCCACTTTATATACCTAAATAGATACATCACTAGATGAATTCGAAACGCAGTACCTAGATTAAGAAAAGAACTGCCAACTCGAGTACGATTGTTAAGTTATGACGCCTTGAGAGTTAAGTGACTTGGTATCCTCTTACAAAATTATCATAATTTATTTTTGTATTTGTAGTGGTGATAGCCTAGTGGTTAAGAACTCCGTCTTCTATTCGGAGGGTCCGGGTTCGAATCCCAGGGCACCTCACCTCTGACTTTTCGGAGTTATGTGCGTTTTAAGCATTTACATGTCACTTGTTACAAACGGTGAAGGAAAACATCGTGAGGAAACCTGCATGCCGGAGAGTGCGCAAAAACTCAAAGGTGTATGAAGTCCGCCAATCCGCACTTGGCCAGCATGATGGTGGACTATGGCCTTAACCTTCTCATTCTGAAAGGAGACCCGTGCTCAATACTGGGCTATGATGGGTTGAGATGAATTTTGCATTCAATTCATACAACCTTTTACAAATGCCAAGAATTTCATGAAGATTACTATGGGTTCGTATCATGACATGATATTAGATCTTAAACGCAATGGTTAATGAGAATGTAGAAATAGGCGGAGCTTAGCATAAAATTAATCCTAACAAAACCTTACTCTGTAACATTGATAACTAAAACCCAGTATTGACCACACTCTGTGATCAGTCGAACCTCCTCATCGCTCATATTGGCCTAGTACAAAAACATCAAAATTATTATTCTTATTACATTAATATTCTGACTGTAAATATATTTTAATTACCGATTACCTATATATACAAGGTGGGTACTACCATACAACAATAAATGAAACCACGAGCCCTGCTGCATGCAAGGAACTAACTAACTAAACTAACTAAATAGCACAAAATACAGGAAAAAATAGAACAGCCTATCTAAACGTCAGTCACTCACTTTTGACAAGAGCGGCAACAATCTTCTGCTATTACAATAATAATAGATACAGCGTGTTGAAATTTTGAATATTGAAAAAAAAATTCTGTGGCTAAAGTAAAGGAGGCATTTGATTGAAATTTTTTTTGGGGGCTTGGGTAATCATTAGGTACATAAAATTAAATTTATTGTTGTATGGTGGTAACCACGTTGTTTAACGTATCACTACTGTATTTATATTTTTTATGTTTATCATCGGTGTACTCTTTTTCCTGCATATAACAATATAATCAGGACCAAGAGCGGAAACATAACTCCAATATCTGAAAATGAAGTCGAAAAAGAAATAAAAAGGGTAAAAAAAAAGATAAAAGTCCAGGACCTGATGGCATCACAAACGAAGCCATTAAGGCCGCCTACAAGCAACTGACTCCGCCCTTAACATACTTATTTAATCGTATTATAGAGACTGCCGAAATACCATTGCAATGGCTAGAATCAGACATAATCTTAATTTACAAAAAAGGAGACCCAAAAGACATTATGAACTACAGACCTATAAGCCTACTCTCGAGTGTCTACAAACTATTTGCTTCCATTCTAAACAAAAGGATAAGTCTCACACTTGAAGCAAAACAACCAATAGAACAAGCAGGTTTTCGAAAGAGCTTCTCGACGATCGACCATATACACACGCTAGAACTAATAGTAGAAAAATACCAAGAAAAACAAAGAGGTCTCTACATTGCATACATCGATTATAAAAAAGCTTTCGACACCGTGTCACACTCAAGTATATGGTCTGCTCTCCAGGCACAGGAAGTACAGCAAGAGTACATAGAAGTAATCAGAAATATTTACAAGAATAGTATAGCAAAAATAAAACTAGAATCCACTGGCTCCACATTCCCCATCGAAAGAGGTGTAAAACAAGGAGACCCGCTGTCACCAAAACTATTTATATCAGTCCTAGAGTCAATAATAAATACATTAAATTGGAAAAAAACAGGACTAAATGTGAATGGACATTATTTAAGTCACTTGCGTTTCGCAGACGACTTAGTACTACTCTTAGAATCCAGCACCCAACTTCAAAACATGCTAGACTCACTGAACACAGCTAGCAAAAAAATAGGATTGGAAATGAATCTTTCTAAAACAATGGTTATGACAAACAGTATACATAATAAATACACAATAGATAACGAAACGCTTAAGTACACAAAAGATTACATCTATGTATTTAGGAAAACAAATTGGCTTCAACAGAAAACAACATGAACTAGAAGTAGAGCGAAGAGCACAATTAACTTGGAACAAGTACTGGTCCCTAAGCGAAATATTTAAAAGCAATATGCCAATAAACATCAAAACAAAAGTAATGTCATCATGTTTCTTACCATGCCTGACCTACGCATGTCAAACTTGGAAATACACGTCAAAAATAAAAAACAAAATTATTACCTGCCAACGCGGTCTAGAACGCAGCATGCTTAGTATTAAAAAAATGCAAAAAATTAGACACACAAAAATCAGGAAACTCACCAAAGCTAAAGATGCTCTAAGCTATGCTAAAAAACTAAAATGGAAGTGGGCGGGTCATGTAGCCAGATTAAAGGACGACAGGTGGACTAGCAGGATAACGAACTGGAAGGGCCCACACGGCAAGCGCTCAGTTGGCAGGCCATATACGAGATGGGAAGACGAAATAATATAAGTAGCTGGCAGTAACTGGCCAAAAACAGCTCATGATAGAGACGAATGGAACTCTTTAGAGGAGGCCTTCACCTTCATATAGAGGAGGGGTTCTTGCACATTCTCAAATATTATATAATGCATCACATTACTTTTCTTATTTAAAACATAATGTAAAAAAAGGCAAGAAATAAAAGGCTTTTTATTTTATTTTTATTTATGTTTATCATGAAAGAAACAATTTATAATTATATATTTTAAATTTATTATAAGCGCTAATGCTTACTGTGTTCGTAATCACTTACAATGTTGTATACAATTCTAATTGTCCACAATAAAATAACAAACAAAAAGAATTATCGGATGTCCGTTTCTTTAGAATGTAGGCACTTAGATAATTGTTAAAATGTCTGTCAGTTAACTCCTACTACAAGCAAAGTTAAAACACTTTGTTCTAATAAAGCACAACCCGACAAATAACTCCTCTTTAGCTACATCCTATCTCCAGGGCCAACGCCAAAGGTCCTAAATAAATATTTCAGTTGATACAAAATCCAGCATTATGCTGTCTGGCTGCTATCTGAATAGACATCAATGGCGAAAATAATAAAACGATAAAGTATCCCGGTTTCCCCAGATGCCTGTTTATTTGGGCGCTTGATATTGAAATCCATAATAGGTAGGTATTCATTTTTACATCGAAATTAAATCTTTTCAACAAACGTCGTTTGGTTATATATAACAACTAGCTTTCGCCAGCGGCTTCGCCCGCGTGAAATTCATATACATTTTCCATACAAACTTTCATCCCCTATTTGAAGCCTTTAGGGGTTGATTTTTGAAAAAAAAGTAGCCTATGTGTGACTCCGTGTCTTAGCTATTTTCATTCCGAATTTAATCCGAATCGGACCGGTGGTTTAGCCATGAAAACGTCACAGACAGACAAACAGACTTTCGCATTTATAATAATATTAGTATGGATAAGTTAAACTTATTATGTACTTAAAAGATTATTTCTTAAGCCATCTCGAAACGCCAAAACCTAAACCTCTTAAACTTAAATTATGTCTGTTAAGTTGAAAAAATCAAGTGATCAAAATCAAGAATCAGTTAAAGTGAATCCGTTGATGGTAAGGATAAACAAAGTACAAAACTTAACACATGCCACCACATAATATCTGTAGGCTGTGTTGTGTATGCCAATGTAGCTTTACTGTTTATAAAACGTGGTTACCACCATACAACAATAAATTTAATTTTATGTACCTAATGATTACCTAAGCCCCCAAAAAAATTTTCAATCAAATACCTCCGTGACTTTAGCCACAGTATTAGTAAGTATTTTTTCAATATTCAAAATTTCAACACGCTGTATTTATTTATTATTATTGTAAAAGCAGAAGATTGTTGCCGCTTTTGTCAAAGACACAGTCATGTCAAAGGTGAGTGACCGATGTTTAGATAGGGTGTTCTATTTTTTCCTGTATTTTTGTGCTATTTAGTTTGTTTGAAAAAAACATTTTTGTAAATAAGATGTTAGGCGTTTTTTACTAAATGTAATATGTTCCTTGTATGAAGCAGGGCTCGTGGTTTCATTTATTGTTGAATGGTGGTATCCACCTTGTATACGGAAAAATACATAGTTATTTTGAATAGCATTCAACATCATCAACATCTCAACCCATTATGGCCCATTACTGAGCACAAATCTCTTTCCCGAATGAGAAGGTTAAGGCCATAGTCCACCACGCTGGCCAAATACGGATAGGCGAACTTCAAACACCTTTGATTTCTGCGAACTCTTCGGTATACAGGTTCCCTGACAATATTTTCCTTCACCGTTTGTAGCAAGTGACATTTAAACAAAGCGTTTGGTAATCTATTTATCCAAGGCAACACCGACACGGCCTTAAAATACACACCATTTACAAGCGCCATGACAACTCATATAAAATATCGAATAACATCGCTTTAATTTAAAATACAATTTCGTGGTCATGTTACTTCAACCACTTACATTTGTTTTAACGCTTCACGATTACGGTATGAATGTTGCGGTTTAATCACCCTTGGGGTTTTTGTACTTTTCGAATACTGTGCGATATGTGAACTGGACCAATATTTTATGATTGTCGACTATAAAC
Source organism: Hesperia comma (assembly GCA_905404135.1). Classification (NCBI taxonomy): domain Eukaryota; kingdom Metazoa; phylum Arthropoda; class Insecta; order Lepidoptera; family Hesperiidae; genus Hesperia; species Hesperia comma. The sequence continues at coordinate 12,278,802 of FR990023.1, forward strand.
TACCTTCCTGCTAAATTTCATCGTCATGCGTCAAGCGATTTTCGAGATTTCGTGAAAAGTGAGTGACATTTCGCTTTTATTTACCGAACCAACAACCCGCCCTCGCATCGCCGAGTGTTAAATGGGGAATTTACAAAGCCTAGCATAGCAAATTACATAAGAATGTACATAAACTATATACAGAAACCTTCCTTAAGAAATACTCTACCAAACGATGAAAACCGCAGCAAAATCCGTTAGAAAAAAAACTACAAAGGCACAGACAGACGGACAGAGGTAGAGGGTGACATTATTTTATACTACCTAATATGATATAGAGGTACTACCCTTAAAATTATTAGTTAATTTATTTCCGCCTTGGTATAATTCTCGAGGTTCCATTATGAAAGCACAACTTCAACTCTTTCTGTCGATACCTTATAACATTTTATTATGTTCTAGTACATTCAATCTGTATTCACAAACAATACTTCGATGTAATCTTTGCGTTTGTCTAAAACTGAATTTTACAAAAAAGTATAGTTACAAATACACACGCTGATAAAAGCGCTATGCAAAAGTTTTCACAAAGTACAATCCGGATCACAAAGTCTTAAGGCAAATCCTGACAAAAACTGTTCTAGTTTATACATGTTGTCGCTCTAAATAAATATAGGTATACAACTGCGGGTACGATCGGTAGTTATCGAAAGATGGTTAACCGCTAGTAACAAACTTTCTTGATCGCCTTCGTGGTTCAGGGGGCACGTAAAGCCGGCGATCCTGGTTGTTATCGATAGATAACCATCATTAAGCCTCGACAGAGGCCATAAAGTGTCATGAAAACTTTGGCAAAATTTAATTAATTAAACTTTTATTTCTTGCGTGAAAATTTATAGAGTTACTCATTGCCAGAAATAATTAAAAAATCATGGACTTTTCATTACCTAAATCATCTACAAAATAATATTGTGGACTTTACGCAAACGAACACGTAAGTAATAAAATTATTATTAAACTAGTAAATCCGCCCTCGCTTCGCTTCGGGAAACCAGTCCCTTCAAAAATCTCTATAAATTTAAACAAATTATGTTATTCCGATGTCTAAGCTATATTACTGCAAAGTTTCATGAAAATCCGTTCAGTAGTTTTTGCGTGAAAGAGTAACAAACCCACACACATACTCACATACATCCTTACAAACTTTCGCATCTATAATAATATTTATTATAATAATTATAAACTTAGGTATAATTTTCTTTTTTGAATTCAGACTGTTGCGTTTTTATGTGCAAAACAACCAAAACAACCGGTTTTGCATAAACGTTTTATTTGGTATAAAAGCTTGGCGATTGTACAACGAAACCGTGTATGGAAAATATAACGAAATAATATAAAAATATAAAGCTCGATTCGAGCAATAAAACTGAATAAAACAAAATTGTAAGCAAGAAGTGAATAGAAAAAGAAAGAATAAATTTTCATTTCATGTTCACCACAGAGTAACATTAAAAACAAAAACTTCAACGATAAAAATTGAAAAAAAGAATGGACGTCAGCGTCATCTGCAGACATAAACAGTCGGCTTTTATAACACTTTTGATCTACACTTATTGTAACAAACCGAACCTAACGAGGCAAGTACTTTTTGTCACTCGAAAGTCATGCTAAAGCCACCGTGACCCATTTCGTAAGTAGGATAGGCCGGAGTATAATGGGCGTGACCTTAACCGGAATTTGCATACGGCCTCTGTGTGTTGGTTTAGAGTTTTTCGCCACGGTTCGCGGGTTCAATCCGGATTAGCCATGCTCCTGTGATGATCAGACAAATGGTTTTCTAATTTTTAAGCTATTGTATAGCTTTTATCGCGGGCCTTGGGCGCGGGGACCGAATTCAAAAATTTCGTAACGAAAATTTATTACACCCTACACACAGACATAGTTACTATGTCTATGCACCCACACATCGATAAATACCAGAACTTTTAACTGAGTTATCTAACTTTTACTTTATAACGGCTAAACCGATTTGGCTAATTTTAGTCTTGAAATATTCGTGGAAGTTCAGGGAAGGTTGCAGCGATGAGAAAATATGAAAAATTTCGAGCAAAATACTAAAAATGAAAATTTTAATTTCCCATACAAATCTTACCTGTCAAACGTTTGATTTTCGCCCCGTCGGTTCGGTGTTTTAAGAATAATTACATGTAGATCTGGATTAAATAAGGCGTTGGAATCGACAACATGTATTCATAATAGTCGAATTATCGCGTATTTAGATTTAAAACATACAAAATAATAACATGACATAAAATAATGACACTATATTAATGACTTGAGGGTGATAGAGACAGTGCCATACAGGCAAGGCAAACTGTAAGGCACTGTCTCTGTCACCCACACGTCATTCACACGCCAAAAGATCGTTGTAGGACTTAAATGTCAAATGTCAATTTTCTTTTTAAAAAGAATTATTTTGTCAACTGAAATAGTTCTTATGCTTTTGTTCAGAATATTTAAATCTTCTTTGCACAAATTAATGCATTATCCGTTTCTAATAAAGATTAAAATGTCTTGCACCTATAATGTGACGTTATGATGTACGTATTCTTAATAGCGGCTACAAACTCACGCCGAGAACCCCCGAGAACACCCGAGAAGCGTGAATGTGATCGGTTTCTCGCAGTCTCGTTCTCGGGCTCGCCTGTGCTCGGATCGGTGTCGGTATTTTTGCCCGCTTCAAAGGGTTTCTCGGGCGAGAAAAGAGAACCGTATTCACATTCTCGTTCGGTCTCAGTGGGACCGTTGTGTGTTTTTGTATTTAAAATTTACATTTCTAGTTAAAATTATCTACTGTCTGTGGTTACCAATTATTATTATTATTTTAGTACTTATATTAATTTATTTCTTATTTTAGTATTCACAAGATTATAGTATATTAATGCACACAAAACCAAAGCCGCTGCACTGACGTCCATTCCGGATGACGATCGAGGATGCGAATGAGAAGGTCGCATGAGTGTAGATGCTTTCTCGGTTCTCGCGCAAATTCGCGGCAAGATTTCTCTTCGAGACTTCTCGCGTGAGTCTGTTGGCGGTATAACAATTAGGCTTACGTCATTATTATGCGTCTCTTTCAGTGATATTGCCTATGAAACACTGCAAAACAGTGAATATCTGTACTCGTATAATTTGTGTACCTACAAAGTGTTTTAAATATGAATAAACAAAGTGCATTTATTAATGAAGAAAGTCACGAAAAAATTGTGAAAGAAAATGAGTTATTACTCTATATACATTCATTTTATTATTATTATCACAAAATGCAGTATTATTTTTTGTTTTGTTAATTTATATATAATGATATGCAATAGCTTTACCGCGGCAGACTCCGAGTGCCACACGTCTTTTTTCATGTTCGCTTTACGCCAGTCTGTCACAACCAGATTGCTTGTTAACACACATTAACACTGAATCAATACTAATTATACTAATTATTATTATTACTTAATATTATACTCGTAAATGTGAAAGTGTGTTTGTTTGTTTGTGACTCTTTCACGTCACAACATGGCTATTATATGATATGTTTTATGTGTGTGGAGACAGATAGGAGGGTGGAGAGTGACGTAGACTACTTTTAACCGCGGTAAAACATCTCATTCTCATGGGAAGATCGATGTTTTGTTAATTGCTAAATATTTAGTTTCGGAGGTTGTTAATAGATGGCGTTAGTAAAATTCATTTGCTTCTGTTCGTAATTCAGAACATCAAATTCATTGACAACTAATAAATTCAATTCAATTCGCGCTGTATAATTTAGTAATGTAAAGGAATTAGAGTGATAAGACATAAATATTATAATCGCTTTGATTTTGGTTTTGATTCACTTCGTGAATTAGTTTGGTAGTTGGTTTGTTTTGGCTTTAAATAATTATTATTTTTAAGGAAAAGTACTCTTTAGTCTTAGTTTTATGAGATTTATTTGTTAAGCTTCAATAGGTTTTAGTAAGTTAAGTAGTACTCATGTGTGATAAACAACTCATTGTTAATTCTCTTTGACCATGCGGGCGAAGCCGCGGGTAAGAGCTAATTCATTTATAACGACAAATTATCTATCTATCAACTACATACCCGCTGCACAAAACTTGAGTTCGTATTTTTGAAGAAATAACGCTTTATTTTCACGTTACTGAAAAATAGGCACACATAGAAAATGCTAGCAATACAACTACTACTATACTCCAGTTAAGCTTTGGTTTCCTAGGAAAGCGGTGCCGTCTATAGCGGCCGTAATATTACGGACGCAAATAGACGGCCGTCTTTACCGTGATGACATGTGGAAAGTTCCACGGCCGTTTTAACACACCGTCAGTCATTTTTTTTAAATAAACGTGAAACGAAAAGTATCCAAGATAGAAAATGGACGACCTTGATTTAGCTTTAGTAATTTACTTGGAGGATGAACTATCATCAGAAGACTTTTTTCTATAATCTTTACTTTTTATATTATATATTGCTTCGTGGTTACGAACGAAATCTATTAAAATTTCGTCGTCCTCGCTGCTCCAAGAGTTGGAACTCATTTTTTACGTTGTTCCGAAAAAAAAACACAAATACGTATTAAAAATAGCTTCACCGCTATCAATAAAACGTTAACCAAACCATCGGACACCGACAAGACGGACGTCATGCAAATGGCGGTACCGCTTTTTGACGTTACGGTGTCAGTTATAGTAAACCCAACTTAAGATTGAAACGAAAGAGGCGCTGTCGGACGCATTTGACATTCATTTGACCAATCATTGCACACTAGTAACTGACAGATGAATGACCACAACGTACTTATGAATGACTTTTCGTTAGTTCCAAATTTTGCCATTTCAGAGATAAGTTGGGCGCACTGTACCGCTCTCCAGGAAACCGCGACATTTCGTTTACATAGACAACGTTCTAGTGACGTCATTCACCGCTGAATTACGGCCGCTATATGACGGCACCGCTTTCCTAGGAAACCAAAGCTTTACTTTCGAGCTGGATAAAAGGTCAATATTGCGTTGCCCAGCAACAATGTAAACAAACAATGGTCAATGACGACCTGCCGGCCACAGACTGCCACAGACTGTCAAAAATAACTTGAACTAAAGTTCTTGTTTTGTTTTTGTCGTTTAAGATCGTTTTTAGGGTTCCGCACCCAAAGGATAAAACGGGACCCTATTACTGAGACTTCGCTGTCCGTCCGTCCGTCCGTCCATCCGTCCGTCCGTTCGTCCGTCCGTCCGTCCGTCCGTCCGTCTGTCAGCAGGCTGTATCTCATGAACCGTAATAGTTACACGGTTGAAATTTTCACAGATGATGTATTTCTGTTGCCGCAACAACAAAAAATACTAAAAAACAGAATAAAATAAATATTTAAGAGGGCACCCATACTTTCGATCGACGCCTCAGCGATAGGTAGTTTAGTTACCTTTCGGTCCAAGAGATGGCTTTGTGCGTAATACGAGTATGTGGCTACAATAAAACAATTAAATGTTTAAGTGAGGCTTTCATACAACAGACCAGACTTTTTTGGCGTTTTTATACATAATGGTACGGAACCCTTCGAGTCCGACTCGCACTTGGCCGATTTTTATTTATTTTACATTTAATTTATAGTGTAAATTAACGCGGATTAGTTATTAAAAGAGTCCAAAACATAAATAAAATTATTATCGTGTTTAAAAATGATTGTAGTTAAATTTAATTTTATACATACTTAATTATATTGCATGGAATGATGTTGTGGCTGCATGAGTAATTTAGTAACGAAAGCGTTAAATAATATTAGTTTTACCGCATTTTCTCGTAGTTTGATGTATTTATCGATCACTACATAGTTAAATATGGATTCAGAAAAATTATAGTGAGCAGTTTAGTTTTACAATAACGCGTTTGATTCAGAAATACATGTTAGTTAGTGACAGTTAGTGAAAAACCCTACAGAAGAATTTTAATGGTTTGTTTTGGTTTTGTCCAGCTCCAATTTAAACGGATTATAGAAGGATGTATTTTTATCGTGTAGCAAATAAGTATTTGCAGATATTACGTACCTAAACGAAGTACCTGTATTTAGCAAATATCTTAGCATGCTGTGCCTCATTACATCCTGCCCTAGCATATGCGTAAGTTTAAAAGGACCTGCAACTTCGAGAGGTGAACATACGCCATCTAAAATTAATATCCGTTAGATAGTTCCTAAATCAATTTCGTTGTAACACGATTGAGCTTCACGTCAAACTTTGCCCCGTAGCTAAGTTCTAAATTGCGACGTTTGCTTGCACTTGGCTTCGGAATTTAGTGCTTGTAATACAGTTCGTCGTCTCGGCTGAAAATAGGCACAAAAAATTAAGGTACAAATTGACACCCCATATTTAACTTGACTTTGTTGTTTGGCATCGATGTTAGATAAAATAACTTTTTACAAAAAATAACCTACTTCAAAATCATTAAGAAGAGATAACTAAAAACTAGCACTACTATGACACTACGATAACTAAAACTACCCGTCATAATACTCGTATGCCGCTCAAATTTATATGGGACCGATCAGATAACATGCACAAGCTTTCAATTAAAAATCAAAAAGTAATTATACAAATTGAGTCAAAAGTTATAAGGTAACAAGTATTGAGAATATAAAAAATATTTTGCAGGACAACGTCAGCCGGGTCACTTGCAAAAATATAAGCATCTAGAACTAGAAATACAGTGGTGCTACCTCCAGTAATTATACAAGGTGACTTGTAATTCGACGTATTCCTCTTGGGATTGGTATACTTGATTTTTTAAAATAAATCTAGTTTTGTATCGACCACATCCGTAACAAAAAAAATCACAAGAATTCACTTGTTATTTTAAAATGTGTAACACTTGTGCCTGCATTAGTATTAATAAATGATTGTTGATGTCACTGATATTGGTCACTGATAAAAATGTACACAACTCTTCAAAACCAAAAATAAAAAATATCTCGATAACACGCTGACTTTGTTTTAAATTATGGTTAGTTATGTTGGAAATTTGTTGTATTACCACATTCCAAAAGGAATACGTCGAATTACAAGTCACCCTATATAATACCAAGGTAAGCTCAAGTAATCTGCCATTAAAACATTTCGCGGTGGTTCGTTCCTCAATCACGCTCGAATGCGATCTAAGCTCGCATTAAACTTTCCTACCCGAAAGTTCTAGAATAAGACATATATTTTGAGCTGAGAATTTTAGCCAGCTTACAAGCTTTGGAATTTGGGATGACAGGCAAGATAAAAGTTAGAGATTTTACTCTTCTAGGCTATTACAAATATATTTCGTTCTTTCTGTCTTGCGTTTAAATTAAGTCACTCAAATTTTTTATCAACTAAGCTTTTGTATACATTAAGAGACTCGTTTTGGCAAAAATAGTCAACAGTATTTTTACTTTGAGTGTCCTGAGCTACTTTGCGATTAAAAAATGTGTTAAAAGTACACGTATACAATCAACTTATCTACCTATTAAAACGCTGATAATAATTATTATTACCTATAAATAGGTACATAACCGCCATAAATTATGCGTGCAGTGCAGAGTTCAAATCCAGGAATTTAACTATTACTAGACACTACAAACAGGTCTACTGTTTCATATTTCTCAAAACCATTGAACGATTCGGAAACGGAATAACAGTCTACAAATTTTAAGCAATATTGCCTGGATTTCCGAACGAAATATTCCGAGTTTTATTGTTCGTCGTTTGAAGATAGCGATTCGAAGATGACAGTTCTCGGCGGAATGCCAGAGATTCGGTATAAATTCTCGGCCTAGACAAAATATTCATCAACCACGCAAAATTCACGGTCTGTATTGAGACGAAACATGTTATGTTATGTTATGGATAGCTTTTAAAAAGTTAATAAGATTCTATTATGTAGTACTGACTAATAATAAAACTGTACGGGATCCAATCTCCACATTAAAATATGTCTGAAAATTTTAGAGGCTTCTTTATCGATATTGGCTGAAACTTTTTTTACCTTATTCGTGTCTGCCTATTGTATGATTTGATATAACGAGTTACGTCTGAGATTTAGTTGATCAAGATGTTTTCATAAATTGGCGTAATTTATTAGAAAATATTATCTAAAAGACATAAAAGTATAATAACCAACCTAACTCTAGACGTAGATTAAACATTACATTTAAGTACCTATGTGGGTTATTTCCTTCACTTTCACTATCCCATTATTATTGTTGCCACCCTGTTACCACCTTGGGCCAAAATAAATAAATAAATATTTTTTTAGATAAAAACTAGCAATTATGACGTCCGAGCTGAAGGTAGGTATAAAAATGTTTATAAAAGCTAAACCAAGGGTGGGGACTAGTTCTTTTATAAATTGTCGTTTTAATTAAAAGTAGATCCGATATTTCTGTTGGATTACCTTACATCTAACTTATTTACATCTGATAGGATGTCTACAAAATAAGAACCCTACAACAAGTCAAGTTATTTTTATTTCACCTTAAGCTGGTAGCTGAGGTTAATTTAAATTTACCTTAGGTATCTACTTTTAAAGTGCCGTAGAGTACTGCTACGGCACTTTAAAAGCTTACTTAAGCATTATATTACTTAAGCATTTTTAAATAGCAATATTATTTTGTTTGAAACTACTCTGATTACGAAAAATAATATAATGGAACAAAAACACCTAACAAATTTTTAGAAACGGTTAATTTAAACATTCATATTATATTTATTTCATGAATTTTTAACTTATGATTCCTTATAAATCTAAGTATGTTTTGACGTTTTGACAAAGTACTTGGCGTGAAATTTCCCCTTGCTAAAATAATTATAATTAAACATTAATCACGATAAAGTAGAATTATACAAAATATTAATATGGAAGCAGAATATTTGATTGAATGCTCAATTCATACAAATGAGGCCTAAACGTTGGCTTTAGTATGTTCTGCATTAATTATTATTGATGTTGCTTAATAGGCGGCTTACTCGTGCTCAATAATAACGAGACATGCCTAGATTTGACAGTTAATAGTTACGACCAAGACACATGATCCGTTAGGAATAGTTCATGATTACAATGTATTCATTACGATATAAGCGAGAAAGTTATTCATAGTTACAGTTACTGTCGAGTTTAACGATAAATATTATGCAAACGGAGAATAACCAAAAAAAAACGCTACCAACTCACAGCCTTACACAAAATATAAAGCGCAAGAAAATCTGAACAATAATATTAAAGGCCAGATAGAGAAACAAAAATTTTGCATTATATTACATAGTAATGTTATAAGCACCATATTATACCAATACTGAGCTATAAAGTAGTGGGCTATAATTCATTGTTTAAAAGGATCTTAAAATGTGTTCCAATTGTGGCGACATCGCACACATGTCACACGGTAACGTCACATAGCCCAAATCACGCTATCTAAGTATTCTATACCGCTCGCATACAAGTTCCAACCGTGGCGAGTTGGAGGTCGGCCATTCCTCGGATAGGATGCCTCGCCTGGCGGGAGACCTCTTACCAGCTAACTTTGTCATAGTGGTTTCTGCAGATAAATCTCGAAGAATAAATGTATAATGATGAGATCAACATACATGATCAACTTACCTAATATCATCATCATCAGGATGGTGATCCGGTGGCAAGTCAACGCGGAGGTCACCGAGCGCCCGCGCCGCGTGTCTCCTCCGCCTCTCGTACCACAGCTTTCTTTGTTCCCTTTCATTATCCCTCTGGACACCGAAGAAAGTTTGGGTTTCCCGCTTAAGGTAGTCCCTGACAGCGACCGTGTGTGCTCTCCGCAATCTGACGCCGTCTTCCTGTGCTGGTTGTGGCACCGGTTCGGGAGGGGGTTGGGGAGCCGCTGGAGGGGCGGAGACCACACGCGGGGGCGACGCCGGCGCGAGGGGCGCTGGCGCGGGACTCGGCGAGCTCTGGCATGTCAGTTGTGGCGCCAGGAGACCCGCACTTGAACGCCTGGAACAAAGGAAAATTACATTTAATTTATGTTCAAAATAAGTATGTATGTTTTAGTCAAAGATCAAGATGTAGAGTTCTGCGCGCATCCACATTTTGGTCAGATCAAAGAGAAACATACGTACTTTTAAGAGACATTTAGGTATACCGCATTTAAAGTGAGTTATAACTTGTTTATTATGTGCGTAGAAAAACTAGTGAATATTAATTGAACGCAGCCAAAACACAAACAGGATATTAAAGTCCTAATCTTCTGTATTCCGATAAATAATTTTAATATTTCATTACAAGTACCTAATAATTTCTGCAAATGTATAAAATATTTCGAAACAACATCTTGAAATTCGGAATCGTACTTCATCCCAGTTAGTTTAAAAACTGTTGAAGAGAACATCTGGTTTGAATCGCTGTAAGCTCGTTTCTACTAGCGCTCTTGAGATAAAGTAGCATGCAATGAGTCCATTACTTAGTTTAAAATTGCCACAGCCTTTGAGAGTTTGAGTAGTAGAAAAATTATGAACTCATTTCACAAAATTATCTATTGATTTGAGTCCAAAATCATGGCTTACACACAATGATGAAAAAAGGAATTAAAAAGAGGCATTCAAATAATAAACAGCACAAATAAAACTTTATGTCAGATGTTTTTTTCAAATAGGATATTAACGCATAAGCTGAAAGAAGTAAGAGTGGTCACTATTAGTGTAACAAATATCGTATAACAATTTAATATTATGTCAAAATAACTGCCCCAAAACTAATTAGCTTGTGTCAAACTCACCCTATCTAGGTTTACACCTAAGGTTCGTTATCGACAGAATTGTCGTCAGTAAAATTGTTCAGATTGATCTGATATTTCCGACAGCAATTCCATCGCAAATCAATTTTCAGTGATTGAAAGTCAATAATTGGAATTGATTCCGGACAATTCCGTTTTAAGGATCAACGTTGAATTATGTTTACTGATTCTCAAACACTTGTTTAATTTTGATCGCGATTCGTATTAATTATTAAATTCAGAAGTTTACTTCACAGTAATTGAAAACGGTTTACGATTAAACGATTAAAAGGCTCAGTTGTTACATAAATCATAACTTTTATTTGTATTTAATACTTCGTGTGTTTCGATGAATTGCGAGTAAAGTGCAATTAAACATCAGTAATAAATTAATGAATTAAATTTTTTAAATAGAGCTGTAACTGCCTATTTATCTGTTTAATGTAATTAAGCAACTTGAAAAAAGCAGGAGGTTCTCAATTTGTCTGTATGTTTTTTTTCTTATGTGTGTTACTTCAGAACTTCGTACTGGGTGAACCGATTTCGATAAATATTTCGCCATTCGAAAGGTAATGACTGCCGTCTGGTCCCATACAATTTGGACATTTACGGTCAGTTTTCGAGTTTTTCGCAAAAATTTGAATTCAATTTAGGCTCATTACCTAATAACTTTCGACTGGGCTTTCCGATTTTGATGATTCTTCTATTGTTCTAAAAATAGAACTTGTCGTGTGGTCCTTTATAAATTTAAGCGGTAATGTTAAGTGGTTTTTGATCTATCCCGACTTTGGAGTCTGATATTTTTTTATAAAAATTTAGTTAACTATTTAGGTAATGTAAAGAACAGTGGGTAAAGATTTGCGGACCAAACCAACAATATTATGTTTAGACAGGGTTCTTTAAACTTATATCTACATCATATCTATCTAATATTTATTTGTGAATCGATTGAAAGAAAACAATCAAAAATGTTTACCTACTAAGCTTACAACTAAACATAAAAAAAAGGTTTAATTTAAAACCCATTTCTTATGAATAACAGTAATATGTTAGTCGCTTTCATACAAAACAAGCATTGAATTGCAAACAATGCTTAAGAGTAACTTCACAACCACAAATATTGTAGAAATCACATTCTCTTTCACAACCGTTCAAACATTGTTGTCAAAGCATTTTGTGATGTGGAGCAAACTTTCAAAGTGTCAAAACATAATTCGCTCAGTGACGTACTTCTAATAAGCATGCAACAACAGAACTCGTTCGAAATGGCGTACACAAAGACGAATTATATCAAAAGTTACGTGGCAATTTAGCGTTGGAACTGAAGTCTCTAATCAGAGGCGTAGGTAAAGTTTTGTTAAAGTTTTGCGAAAATACATTGAAAAAACCGGAATTAAGTTAAAAACTTTATAGATATGTGGAGTGTACCATGAATAATATTCAAAATAGCAAAAATAGTATTAATTCATTGGGTGTATTGTAAAGCTTAGGGCATAGACTGAGTAGTATCCTTCTCTGACAACGACGGTTTGACGTAACAATAGTTACTAGCATTAAAATAGTAGATTGTATGACAAGGGTGCAAAGTAATATTTTTTCGGCGAGGGCGTTTTTTGAATCCAGAGCGAAGTGAGGGATTCTAGAGTAGAATCCCGAGCGTAGCGAGGGATTCTTTAGTAGAATCCCGAACGTAGCGAGGGATTCAAAGTACGTCGCCCGAGCCAAAAATATATGTACTTGCACCCGAGTGATACACTCTACTTTTCATCACCCACTATGAGAAAATAATATATACCTACATATATATAATAGAAAATAATACGTAAAAATGCACGAAAACTTAATTTTAATTTGAAAACGAAATCTTAATTTGATTTCTTTTTTTATTATTCAGCTGGCGGGGCCCTCGCGTCGTACCAGACATTCTTTATTCAAACAATATTTGCGTTCGATTTCTTTAGCGCAAAATACTAAAATGTTCTAAATTCAAAATAGGACGGAAAAGATTTAGCCGGCACGAAAAATTGTATGAAAATTCATTCCCGCCCGCTGAATAGAAAACAGCAACTTTGGAACCCCGTAAGTCCGAACCTAGTCGTCTCAGAACCTAGACGACTCAGATTATAGAACCAAAATTTGAACCTCAATACTTAATCGTATAATACCATCTTAAACGCAATATCTCCAGTTAATATACTAGGTAAGCATAGATATCACGTATTCAGAGTTATTTATGTCTCGGAGTCTAGGATTGCGATCGCAGTGTATTAAGGTAAATGGTAGCAGGTGCGTTGCGCGACGTAATAATTTGCACGCAGACGCAAACGATTTACGTAAATCAGGATTAGTGATGTCAGCTACCTCGATTTATATAACACTCCTCCATTTATGGGACATTTCTTTAAGACGCCTCGCATCTAGGAACTAGTTCCGGATGGGATTACAATCGGGCTATTCCCATGATTGGTCTCTTGGAAATTACGAATAGGTAGGTACTCACCGAGAATATCAACTGATTATTTTAACAAAAATAAATCCCACTTTAATTTCGACAAACTATATAACTTATGTGAAACACATAGCATACACACAAGCGCTCATAGCCCGGCGGCTTGCATCGATCCTAACTAAGCGATCGACAAAGTTAAGCAACAGCGGGCGCGGTCGGTAGTCGGATGGGTGACCGCTAGTGGCAAAAAATTTCTTGAGCGCTTCGGAGGGCACGTAAAGCCGTCTGTGCCGGTTGTTATCGATTGATAAAAGTCGTTAAGCCATGTCGGAGGCCTTCGGGCAGCTTGAAAACTTTCGACACTGGGTTGGCCACTAACCCCTCCACCAACCCGCATTGGAGCAGCGTGGTAGAGTATGAGCTAGGCCTCCTCAGTAATGAGGAGAAACCCGTACTCAGTAGTGGGCCATTAGTGGTGTGTAGCTTAGCTTTTAGCTATTTGAATATTTTGTTATCATATCCTAAATTGGTGGGAGTGGGGGCCCCCTTTTGAAGTAGCTACACTCTTACAAAAGAAAAAAGAATTTTGAAAATTGCTTCACATATTCCGGAGTAATCGCTGGATGTACCATACAATGTATGTAACATATAAAAAAATATAAGCATTGAACAAAGATTTTTTTTTAGTCCGTAAATTGGTTACCACATTTCAAGTTCACAGTTATAGAAAATTTGTTGTGACCGATAGATGAAACACATGAAGTTTGTTTACAAGGTTTATGTACATTATTCCTACCGAGCTCGTATGGAAACCCAAATTTATTTCAGCAATTTGTTTCTATAAATTTCAAAGTTACGTACATTTATTCGTTTACCTCCCTCTCCTGCAAGTCAATACATAGCAAACTAACACTTTTCAAACAACTTATTCAATCCTATTTGCAAAGCCAGTGCTTTTGAATCACAAACATTGATACCTGCTCCTAATTCACTTGCCTTTATAAACGGTTTTATCTCGATTGAAACCTCTCTTGACACTATATTGACTTTGGCCTGCAATCGACTACGAAAATAGAGGTTCAGCAAAAACTTTTGAAACCAATATCGCGCCTAAACGTTTTTGATGCCGGACACATATTTTCCTTGCCGTTAATATTACGGATAAACTGATATTTATAGCATAAAAACTGAATCACAAGAGATAGGTTTATATTCCGTATCATAAATGATCCGTATCATAAGTGTAAAGTTTGGTATAGTTTAAGTTCAGTTTATGTTCAGTCACACGTAGATGCCAAAAACCATTATGTGTATCTATATTACTGCTATATTTTCTGCGTAGTCTCTTTATATGCTTCCTGTCCTGTTTATAGTAGTGTCTCTCTTACTCCTTTCACCCTTTCTCCCAATATACCTAATTGAATATGAAAAAAGTTGAGTCCAATAAAAAATTGTTCTTTAGATGCAGATCGATATTATTGTCTCACGCTTGTTTCGGGGAGTTCTGAGGTAAGCTTATCTGAGTATGAAGCGTCAATTTGCACGTTATCGATGGTGCACTCTTACCCCCATATGGTGAAAATAGACCCAAATGGTGCATTTAGGGTGAGTACAGATTATGTAACATGTTATATAACTTCTGTTTTATAACACGTCCACACTATCTAACATTGTTGTCTAACAATGAAACATATAACAAGACACAATGTGTTTTTTAATGACATATCGTCCACGTTTATAAAACATGTTGTATAACTGTGTTTTATAACATGTTTTGTTATATAGTCTATACGCACCATTAGATACCTACACGATTATGAGTTCAATCCATAAGGGGTGTCCTACGTGAGCGACGAATACGACGCTACTCTACGCAACACGACGCGATGCTACACGCGACAAAGATTACGTTGCGTGTTGTCGCATAGTTGTCGCAGACTGTCACATAGGACGCAAGTAGGAATGCCGTTGATTTGATCGCGTACGTCGCGTTCGCAACGTCGTTTTCGTCGCTTACGTAGGACACCGCCTTACCCTCATAATACACGCAACCTGGATAATTCTTCATGAACTTTCACAAGAAACTAATTACGTCAATCCCCCTAAGCTTTAAATCTATGTTACTAACAGTGACGACCGCAATATCGGTCGCAGATATTGACGTTGCGATGAGAATAGCAATCAGTTCGGCGCGGGGTTCGCTGGGGAGATACTTCTATTGTGGACTGTTGGAAAAAAGTATCGGATGTTTAATAAGTCAGTTTTCTCCGGGTCAACGAACTTTGTATTTAATAAACACTTTGTAAAAGTTAATGCATATATTTATAACACTCTTATAATGTTCCCTATCATAATTTTGCTCTCGCCGTAAAAAATAACCGTATCGGAAGTAAGTCAGTTTTCTCCAGGTCAACGTCCTTTCTATTTGGTATACACTTTGTAGAAGTAGATGTATTATGTATAACACGTGTATAATGTTCCATCTTTATTTTGATCTCGCCATAAAAATTATCATATCGGAAGTTTAATAAGTCAGTTTTCTTCGGGTCAACGTCCTTTGTATTTGATAAACACTTTGTAAAAGTAAATGTATTATGTATAACACTTTTACAATGTTCCTCATTTTACGTTATTAATTAAATCAATATTAAAAAAACACATACATTCGAATCGTAATAAACAATGTTTTTAAGTTATTTCACGCAACACACGCAGTTCGTAGCACATCTTTAACAAACGACTTCAAAGATTTGCCTTGGCACGTTCCGGGTTTTGTGCACTTAAAATGCACAGCGCGCATCCAATAATTCAAGTCGAACGGCGCTACCACTTTCAGACATTTATTATACACATCACGTAAATAAATCTAATTCAGACTCAGTGCAGTGCTAATGTTATGAATATCTATATATGTATATAACAACTGTAACCGACCGATATCTGCACTCTCTCTCTGTCTGTCTTCTGATAAAAATTTTAGTAGGCCTTTTTTACGCAATAGGTTCTACAAAAATTATAATTATTTCACCAACTAAGTACATTACCAAAAAAAGAAGAAGGATCTATGTTTGACGTCTATATTATCTAATACAAGTATTGTCTATATTATTAGTATTTTCTTTGCGTTTTTTAAGTTTCCCTTACCAAATTTTATAAGGTTAGGCCAGGATCTGATGATGTACTTCCTGAGACGCCGAGGAAACTCCTCAAGTTTTACACGCACGTATTTAATATTCTCATAATATTATATTTAAATATTGAAGTCTGTTTTGTTTACGTCAAAACTATAAGATACTAGCTTTTGCCCGCGGCTTCGCCCGCGTGGAATTCGTTTATATCGCGAACCGGGGAAGTGGGGAAGAAGATACGTCATCAACTATCTTCCTGGGAAAATTCATCGAAATCGGTCAGGCGGTTTAGATTTTTCATACAAACTTTCATCCCCTATTTCAAGCATTTAGGGGTTGATTTTTGAAAAAAAAGTAGCCTATATGTGACTCTGGGTCTTCAACTATTTTCATTCCGAATTTCATCCAAATCGCACCGGTGGTTTAGCCGTGACAGACAGACAGACAGACAGACAGACAGACAGACAGACTTTCGCATTTATAATATTAGTATGGATACTTTGTCAATTTGCAGTGCGTTTGTTACGCTAATGTCAGAAATTTCCTACTTGAACTAGATGTCAGCTAAGTAATTCAGAAATGAATTAAAAGTTCTTCGTAGGCTACAGCAGCTAATGTATATTATAATAATTTTACTTTTAGTAGTTAAACCACTTAGAAGTACTTTAAATTCTCCTCCACGGCATAGCGTGAGGCGAGGTAATAAAATAAAAAGCTTTACTTATATTTCATCTTTGTCATAATGAAATGGATAGTAAGTATCGTCCTTTTAGTTTCAAATTCATTAACATTTTCAGTAACGTTGGTTTTCTAGTACACAAAACACTGTTAACTAATTAGAACTATCCTCATATTTATATTTTAATTGACCCTTATTCTATACTGACTACGCTTCGCTGAGCGTTAAATAGGTAATCTACATAGCCTATACAGCCCATCAAATTACATACAATATACATAAACTGTATTATGTACATACCTTCCTTGCAAAATTCTCCACCGAATGGAGAAAACTTTATCAAAGTCCGTTGCGTGGTTTAGAAGAAGACTTAGAAAGGCACAGACAGACAGACAAAGTCGGAGGGCGACTTTGTTTTATACTATGTAGTACCTACCTAGTGATTTTTCCTCTAAGGGGTGAATTACTTAAATACCTGTTCTTAGCTGATGTTCCTAATCGTAAACTACCGTTTAGCTCTTTCATATTCGTCAGCACAAATAGTTCCTAATCGTAAAACTACCGTTTAGCTCTTTCATATTCGTCAGCACAAATAGTGTCCTGTTGCTATACTGCTAAAGTGATTCTATGAAGTGCACAAGAAAAATTACACAAACTGAGTGAATGTAAAACAGAGTAAAGTTTTCCTGGCTAAATAACGACAAATTGCGCTTTCGTCAAAATGTAATATCGGCGTCAAAATGTAACCGAGCGATATCTGTACATTGGTTGTGGCCCTACCGACGTAGACTAGAACACAGAAATATTTTCGTCGGATGTCTGAAAAGTTGTTCATTAGTGTGCGTTTCACGGTGCGAAAGTACGCGTACAGGTATATTATGAGTGGCCACGCACACATTTATAAGTCTTCTTACCAACGAGTGTGTTACGTAGACTAGACTTAGATTCCACGTAGCGTGCAAAGATGCGATATAATTGATAGTCTGCTTATCAATGCCATCGTTTCCGTAACGGAAAATGGGGTGGATAATGTTGAGCTAACAATTTCAACTACTAACGTGAAAACTTTGTATACCTACAATTTGTAATCTGATTTACAAGGTAAGTACGTCACTTTCTTTCCTTATCGAAATATTTCTAATAATGTTACTTAATAAATAATTATTAATTTCCAATTCATAATAACAAGTTAAGAGTACCTAGTTCATAAAAAATCTCAATCAACGCTACGCATTCCCTTCCTAGTTATGTACCATTTCACAATTTATTCTTATAAATATTATAAATAATGATTTAGAGATGCGTTTCCCCTTATATTATACCTATTAATCAGGCCTATTAAAATACTACCTACCGTCATGCCAGAATATCATTGTAATTAAACTGGTTGGCACACAGCTCTAGCTCAGCACTTCAACAACACGGATCAGGCTTCAACATCAACATCAGCAATAACAATTTTTAACAACTACTAATAGGACGAACTATCACAAATAGTCTCTACCCCAGACCTATTATTACCCAGCAATGGACTTACCAACTAATGTTCTTACTTCTAATTAACATACTAAAATCCTAGTCCCGAAATAAGCCTTGTTCTGTATCAGTCACACAGTGTCACACAGTGGACGGCAACGGAAAGGTGCATGCATGCTCGTCTGCTATCTTAATTCTAAATACCTTGTAGTAAAAGTGGGTAAATACCAAATATTTGACGGTGGCATCTTTAACATCAAAATAATTGCTGCTACTTCCCTTGTATAGTAATCTTCAACTAGTTCGACAGGAGTAACAAACAATACAGTAACTATTGTTCTTGTAACCTAATTGGCATTTTCTGTTTCCCGTTGTTCTCAAACTATTGTCGACGGTGTTTTAAAATAATTGTTTTCAATGCTACTCTCATTTCTTTTATGCTTTTGTTATAATATACTGAAAGTAAATAATAATCTCTAATAAATAAATGATGTCACAGTCCTATTCTCGCAGTAGTATTCCCTAACACCCATAAAAATATCAAATAAATTAACAAAAAATAATATTCAATTTATCTATACTACTGTAATTACAAAGCCGAAAAGTTTGTTTATTTAAACGGGATAATCTGAGAAAGTGAAAAATTGGCTCGAATTGAAAAATTATATTATTTATGTAATTGATAGCCCATCTAACACATTTAATGCCTGTATTTGTAAACGTGCAGAACAAATCTCCCAAAGCGAAGCGAGGGCATCCACTCTTAATACAAATTAAATAATTTCACAGCGTAATCAAAACTATGCATGAGTCGTTGAGCATATGAATTTGCCACTCCCTGCCAAAACCCAACTACCTGTGCTCAATTCAGCTTGTAATCAAAATTTACTAAGGGCATTAAGGTCCCGCCGTCAATCTTAAATCGCCTAGGCGAAAAGCTGGCATTTGTGTGAGATGCAATAATAATTATAACAAATTCCAAATCAAATCCGAACGGAGTATAGGCGTAAATACCCTGACGATGACAAGTGACCTAACACCGAGTACTAGGCAGGCAGTTACGACATGGCGACGGCAGCTTGAAGAGCCAACATCAGGTTGTGTACACTCCTTACGTTCAATAAGGACTTCATTGTTATTCAATCCCTGTTCTCGTCGCCCAATTACCCATACATCATCAAGACAATCAATGTTCCTTCTATATGTAGCTAATAGCTATAATATGTTCCGAAACTACGTTGTACCTTGTAGTGTCCATATATTCCCAAAAAAAATTACATTATATGCCTGTAAAATAATACATACTCGTAGATCCCACCAAAAAAAATCTGTAAAAATGTCTGTCTATGTCTCGATAGAGCTGCTTGTGTATCTCTAAAAAGTAATAAAATCTCTAGACCAAGTAGAGCCAAGCTTAAGGTTTCTTACTTGCTATTTCTTATTATTATATTAAATTTAATGTTATATGACTGGCCGTTGATCATTTTTACACATTAGTAGGTACAAGTTAACGACCAAGTCACAAGATGTTAAGGAATACATTTCACTGCGATATTTTCTCTATTGCTATTTATTTTATAGTCCATAAAACTATGTATGTATTTCCTACCACTAAAACAGGAACTTAAATTGTCTCACGTGCGCACAAGACGTACGTATGTGTGTACATTAATGAAAAATTAAACATCCTAAATTTAAAAAAATGTAAAAAGAAAACCAATTTTATTCAGATACAACTTTAATACGATTTTGCTATCGATATCCGTCTGTATTTCCTATTAACTTGACATTATTTTTAACTTGAAAGAGAAAATAATAAAACAATGTAACGAAGCGAGAGTGGTTAAGTTAATAAATATTTTTGGAGCGGCCTCGAATACTGACCCCATTCCCACGCGGGAAACCATTGTGTTGTTAGAGGCGACAGAATCCGACATATGACCATGCCATTGATTGATTGGTGGCCATTTTTTTTATTAAAGGAAAACATCGCGAGGAAACTTGCATGTCGGTGAGTCTGTGAAACTCAAAAGTGTATGAAGTCCGCCAATCCAGCTTGGCGGACTATGAGCTTAGCCTTCTTATGCAGTTGATGCAGTTGGTATGTATGTCGAATGAAGCTTATTTATTAGTAGGTACCTACCTAATTAACCTTGTTTGAGGTACAGCACCAATGCTAAAAGATAATTTCATGATTTGGTTAAAATGAATAAAACTGATGCAAAGTCGGACGATAAATCAAGGTGAGCTTCCGGCGCTAACATTACTCAAAGTCGGACGGCAATCATACTCGCGTGAAAAAAACGGTATGCCTCGCCGGAACGAACATTTTTGCACTAGCCTAATTTAAAGATGGTATGCTTATATGATTTATGATTGAGGTAGCTTAAGTGTCTATTTCAGTCACTTTTTTAAACAACTTCAACAAACGAAGGTTATTTCATTGAGCTACTAATGGTTAACCTAGTACCTCAATGGGTTATTTATAATGATACATCGTCATAACTTTTGTCGTAATGGCAAATCAATGGGCACATGAATAACCCTTTATTGTTGAATGATACGAGTACAATAAAAAGTGTAATGGCGTAATTAGGGTAAGATTTATTAATTGGATTTAATTAAGTCTAGAATATTCACTGGGGTGGCTTAGCCACTTTGAGTATAAAGTACAGTACCCGGCAAGAAATAATGCACATCGGTATTCAGGAAGAGATAATCGGTTAGTTACGGCTTTGTAGAGCGTTGTCTCTCTCGCACATTGCACTGAAAATGCAGTATCTATTAAGAGCTGCTAAAGCACCCTATCAAGTACTTTTATAATAGTAATATTGATGTTCCATTGGAGGTTTTAACAACTCTTTATATTTATTTATGAGTGAACGCGACCGTCTTCCACCGAATTCGAAAGAAAAGTGACAAGTCAATTGTAAGGACTGTGTAGTAAGGACAACGCTCTACAAAGCCGAAACTAACCGATTATCTCTTTCTGAATACCGATGTGCATTATTTCTTGTCGGGTACTGTAGTATATAGTTACTAAGCAAAGTGAGAATGAAACCAACCCAGAAACAAAAGAGATGTCCAAAATTTAGATAGTTGTAAGGGAAAGCTTAAGTTGTGAACTTAAGTTGTAAACAAAACAAACACAAATAATTTTAATTTCAAATTGTAGAATTGTTCCTGTGAAAGATTTCTCGATTTTCAATACGAATTCCCGCTAAAACTGTTTACCACAGAGACCACAAAGAGTTTCTCCGTTGAATTGTACGGGTAGTTGCACACTTTCGTCGCGTGCGCTAGCAAATAAATAATTCAGTAGTTGAAGCGCTAGGGACAACGATACCTCATAAAGCACTCTCTGTGCTTACATACACTTTGTACCGGGATAGCGGGATTCCACAAAGTGCGGCATATGGTGTTTATATGGCATTTGGTGTTGCCATTTGTACCTTATAAAATATTTAGTAAAATATATACAAAAAAATTGAAATAATGAAGTGAATACAAAAGGTTTAACCAAAAATACCAAATGTTTATTGAAATTATTATTATACATATTTGAAATGCATACAAATTATTCAAAGAAATCGTCTACGAATCGTATTCAATGGTACCATAAACGAAGCACACATATATTTTTTGTATAAAGCACATATGTTTACTCACACAGAACACATAAAACATTTTATGGTAAGGTATAGATTATGGAAAACATGCACAATAAAAATTTAACATCACGCGGGAATGCGGTTTATAGCTATAATGCAGATGAACAAATACTCCATATCTTTTTACTGTCTTCGGCATTTTCTTATCCAGTTACGTTGCATGGCTGAATTCACCATCATAAATCTAACACAAATAACTTCAGCTCCCAAATGCAATTCTTCGTACGTTTGGCATGAGGTATTGTGGGCGCCCTTTAGCAAAACGAAGGCAAACTTTGCACCGCTCGGAAGTTTTTAACAACAACATATTATTTCCTGCCAACAAAATATCTGCGAAAGCTATTTCTACAGGAACTGGCAATACTATTAAAGCACTTGATAGAGATAGAGACATACTAAAGCTACTCTGTCATTACATTTTTTGTGGCATAGCTATTCTGTGGCACAATGTCCTAACTTCCTCTTCATTGTAAAATGTAAATATTCGACTCTAAGGCCACTTAAAAATGATCTTAAACAACGGTTTTATTATTTTCGCAATAAAAAATGTAACATAAATAACTAAGCCCAAGTGCACTTCGTGGTGCAATAAAATATAATTGCCAATTATTATTTATTAAACCCTGTATTTGTAGGTATGTTCTAGTTATGAGATGTTCATTAAATAGGTACTAGAACTCGATATTGGTCTAAATTAGGACAGTTTTTTTTATAAAAAAAAATTGTTCCAAAATTGAAGAAAACAATTATTGTACCTAATCGTCGTCGTGTTACTGGTGTTACGACGAGACCCACAATTTTACAGGGCAAAGTTAAAAAAGGTGCATTTTAATTTTTCATCCAAAAAAATATTTGCCCAATGAAAAACCATGTGGCTACAGTGCAAACTTTCATTTTAAATAATGCTTTTGTATTTGGGGTTTAACTTTAGGTATAAAATACTTTAAACTTTACCCGTTTCTCATTCCCAGTCTAAATTACAACACACTGCATTAAAGGTACTCCATTTTTTACTTACGCCGCACAAATTAACGTAGATGCGATGTTTTGTCCTCCAAGTAGTTTTGGAATAATTAATTTTATCCATTAGTTCACAATTGCAGCTTTCATAATTATATAGGTACAAAATGCAAATAATAATAAGTAGGTAATTTCGATTTGTGTGGTAACATAGTCAATGATTAACTTGCATGACTGTATATTTATGTTTAGGACTTCTTATAGCCTTGGTTTATCCTGAAATCGGGTTTGGCCGGCAACACATACATTTTAAAACCCCTGATACATAGGTGTGCCTTCCAAGTGAAAATGTTGTACTTACAATGACTTACATAATACATATTTAATTTTATTATCACCTTTCAAAGAGGAGAAGTTTCTAAATTCGGTTGTATTTTTGTTTTTTACCTCAGAACATAGCTGTTTTTTGAGCGAATCGGAAAAATCGGAAATCGGAATTTTGGTTGGGACGTCATACTTCCTGTGTGGTCCCATTTAACTTTGAAAAAATCCGAAGGGCAATAGACTATTTATTCTATACTTTCATGATGAACAATTTTACAAGCGTACAACCTTGACAAAATTAGTTAAACATTTTACAACATCAATTAAACATTTTGGGGTTTTCAGATTTTCATACCCTACAGGATAAAATTATAGGAAAATAAACATTCGGTTGCTACTTAAGCGTTCCCATAGGTACTAATCACAAATTCAATACTATCGATCGCATGGATTCCGCAGACACCAGTAACCCTTAAAGCAAAAAACATCTAGTTGGAATCCAGCCAACTTTTACATTTACAGCATACTGCTATAGCAAGGCTTGAATTGAAACCAAAACAGAATCGCAACAATTGCATTTGCAAATTTTAATTAATAAACTACGGAACGATGAATGCGGTACTGTTGCTACTAATTAGATTCATGACCGCATGTATTAACTATCACAAAAGCCATTGTCTAAAAACAATTATGAATATTATATGACCACAATGCCCGTAAAGATAATGCAAATTTAAATTAGACAGAAAACGGGTTTTGTTCTTTGAAATATTAGTATGAACGCTGACACAACCTTTCCTCTATTTTTTTTTGTTATGCGGCTTTGAATATTCATTATTAATTTAGTAAAAATGTTACTGATCGTTGCTTCATAAAACATAGGTATATGAGATGACATAATGTTATTGGGGGCTCTTTAGTAACACAATAGAACACAGAACAATTGTTAACAATCTTCACATAATTATGTCCTTACACGGTAGACGTCCGAAACACGGTCAGGAACAAATTAACCGAATTGGATGTGGTTTTCTTACTTAAAAAATCTATAATTTATAAAAAATAGTTCAATTTTAGGTACTGGGTTCGTCACTATTTAATGAAACAATACATTTCTTTTTATCTCTGAAAGATTAAAAACAGCACAATAATGTACCTATCCAAGGATATAGTTTCCAGTATCCACTTCTAATAATGAATATAAAACTATGTTAGCATGGTTCGCCAGCCTTACCGCAACTTTCATTAGATCGACGACCGCACGAGTACACTCGGCAAAACAGCATGAATACTTAATGCTAACATAAACATGCCATAATAACTCTGGTTGCCCGGGAATAAAAGGTATAACAGACTGCACATAGTCTGCAAACGATGGACTTCATTAGCGACTGCAAACAAGGTGAGTAGTGGTGAGCTGGACATTTATACCGAAGTTAGTTGCACGGTAACTGTGCTTTAATTATAACCGTTACCTATCTTTGTTTATGACCCACGTATAATTACATCTACTATTCTCTGAGCAGAATCCTACTAATATTATAAATGCGAAAGTTTGTAAGGATGTATGTGAGTGTGTGTGTGTGTGTGTTTGTTGCTCTTTCACGCAAAAACTACTGAACGGATTTTCATGAAACTTTGCAGTAATACAGCTTAGATATCGGAATAACATAATTTGTTAAAATTTATAGAGATTTTTCAAGGGACTGGTTTCCCGAAGCGAAGCGAGGGCGGATTCACTAGTGCATAATAAAGTCAATTTTTTGATGAAATAAATACTGTCGTGTTTAAATAAACATAACTTAATATATTAATATAAATAAACTTAATAAAATATCCTATCCTACTTCCTACTAATATTATAAATGCGAAAGTTTGTAAGGATGTATGTGTGTGTGTGTGTGTGTGTGTGTGTGTGTGTGTGTGTGTGTGTGTGTGTTTGTTGCTCTTTCGCGCAAAAACTACTGAACGGATTTTCATGAAACTTTGCAGTAATACAGCTTAGACATCGGAATAACATAATTTGTTAAAATTTATAGAGATTTTTGAAGGGACTGGTTTCCCGAAGCGAAGCGAGGGCAGATTTACTAGTAACATAATAAATGGGGTATTATGGAATAGATATACCTACCCACTTTTCTTCGTGTTATAATCAATTCACTATATTAAGATGTTCTCGATAATAACATTTTTATGTTATTTTTATTAATGTGGTTTTTATTCGGTATCTATTTTAAACACATCTAATTCCACACCAAATATTTTCAAAATTGTTACAAAAAGAAATGTTTAATAAAGGAATCATGTCAAAAAAACCTAATTCAAACAATTTTCCGGCCAATAAATGTTTACTAGGTGCCTTACCACATCCTTTCATCCATCATCGAGAGTAAATATGCCAACTTTTCACCACTTTCCCATCGGACCGAAAACTATTAAAATAAGGAAGCGAGATTGAAGAGAAAATTCTAGAAAGTCCTAAGGAGACATAACGGATAATACTTCTAACATAAATCAACCAGTAAAGTGAACGGAAAGGATAATAGGTCGGGTAAAGCGATTCCGTTTGTAAGAGAAATAGGAGGTTTTAATTTAAAAAGCTTACCTGCCTCAAACCTTTTTAGGCTAATGAAAACAATCTACATCTTTAGGCGGTCTCTTAGTGCTGAAGGTCGTGTGATGTAACTCCCGTAGACAAATGCTTGTTAACAAATGAACTAATGGTGCCTCGGGCTCACAACACACGTAGATCATACGTGACTTTCATATTTCGCACCCTACTTTTGTCCTTTTAAGCCTCCCCGAGTCTAGACGTAAAATTTTTATGGCGACCCTAACATGTTTATAACATTACTATACTCACCTTTATTCTTCGCTTTTTTACTTAAGTTTTTTTTTTACTTAGGTAAGTCTTGTAACATACCTTTCATTTTTCTGTTACAATACTTTTCAATTTTCTTTTCGTTTCTTCCGTTTATTAAGACACCTTTCAACGGCCATTCTCCGATTAGCAAGTTTTACTTGTCCGGGCTTGATAAATCCACAGTATTAACAGATTCAAACATGATTTTTTTTATATGTTAGTTAGCATCCATATCTAGCTGTATACAAAAATATTGGCTTCTGTTTTAAGTAGATAAGACCAAATTAATTTAAATATACTCAGCGAACCTGTGTTCTGTAATTACCGTGGCGTGTCCGCACACCAACTTTATGTTAAAACTTGCTTGTAATTTTTATAACGTACAGATTAACTTTGATCCATTCAACGTGTTGAACGGTATTATACATTGTGTATCGCATCACAAAATATCGATTCAATAGAACCAGTCTATAAATAATTATCATTAAGTAACCACATGTCCGCACTAAAGTTATAATTGCCGTGACCATTTGTGTTCTCGGGTGTAAATCCCTAAAACAGTATTTTTGGCACATCACTACCGCACCCGCCGCTTCTCCTCAGTGTGTACCATGGCCCATATACAGTCGCACGTCTCTAACGTTAGTGTACCGCCAATGAAGCACGTGAGTATATAATTACCGTAGCCTTGGTTAAAAACTTTTCTAATTACCGTTTTATTTATTTTAATACTTGATTTTTTAAGTTAAACCCGAATTGATCATAGCAATTGAGACAATACTTTGGCCTTTACACGTTGTAATAAGTTAATATTTGCATACTGTGTCGGTTTTCGAAATTTTTAAGAAATTCTATCGTTTTCTAATTACCGTATAATAATTACCATATGTTTATAATTACCGTTGTATGTAAAATTAATACACATTTACGAACTGTTTCCTATTATACTCTTTACAACGCACTACAAAGCCAGCGCAAAACCATGGCGGCGGGCCTAGGGACAATCGATGCAAAGCTGGATGGTTTCCAGGGAGATTTGAACGTCGTGAAGGAGGACCTTAAACGTGGTAAAGGTGCGTATATCCGAGCATGACCAAGCCCTCAAAAGCCATGACGCGGCAACTCCCACGAAACTAGGCTCATGGATTTGGAGAACAAGCTGCAAAAAATAAAGGTTTTGGGCACGGCAGTAACCAGTTCATGCCCTGGGGCCCCGAAATTCAAGGTCCCGAGTTTCGACGGCACGACCTCGTGAACAGCATTTAGGCACCAGTTCGAGGTAGTTGCAAGTGGGAATGGCTGGGAGGACGATCACTCGTTAGCGGCACTCACCCTAGCTCTTCAAGGGGAGGCACTGCTGGTGCCTGAGAACCTGCCGCCGATCGACGCATCTTGGAGTCGCTATTTAAGGCCTTGGAAGCTCGAACGGGGAAAAGCACCTCGAGGTCGTGTATCGCGCGCAGCTTAAAGACTGGTCACGGCAGGCGAGTGAAGGACTGCAGCAATGGGCCACAGCACATCGAGCACCTCGTACGCCCAGCCTATGCGTCGAGCTCCACACCGGTCGAAGACAAAGTGTTAGAGGTGTTTGTCAGCGGTATACAGGATCCCGAGGTGAGAGCAACGGTGCGCTTGGGTCATCACGCAACATAGGAAGCAGCTTTAGCGCATGCCCTTGAAGTGGAAGCGGTACGAAGCGACTATAAAGGTCGTAAGGTGCACGAAGTCATAGCAGCGATTCAACCTCGTACTGGGCCTATATGTTACGGATGCGTTATATTAGGATGAGCTGCCGGACTCGGAAACAACCGAAATTGGTGTCGACGGCTACCCAAGTCAACAGCCAGGAGCTAGAAGCCGCCGCCACCGCTGCCGCCGCTAAGAAGACCGCCAAACCTCCTCCGAAGCCACCGACGGCGCGCAAGCCGAAGAATGCTGACGTCCTGTCACGACGCCCATGCTCCGAAGGTCGACATTGCATCAAGCATTAAAGAAAGAATTAAAGAAGAGGTTAGGGTGATAAGGATGCAGGACCTAGACAACTCTTGTGCAAGGGAGCAAGTAAGCCAAGCTCAGAAGGAAGACAAAGATCTCAGCCTGATCATGGAATGGAAAGCCAAAGGACAGAGGCCCCTGGGGAGTGACGTGTCAACCTCAAGCGCAACGACTAAGGCATACTGGGCTCAGTGGGACAACCTTATATTGGAGAATGGCGTGCTTTATCGGAGCTGGGAGTCACTCAACGGAATGGAAAAAAACCCTGCAAATGGTTATTCCTAGGAGTAAGGTGGCTGATTTGCTGAAGCTAGTAGGTACACGATGGCACTTCCGGTGGGCTCCTCGGCATCAAGAAAACCCTCGTAAAGATAAGAGATACGGCCCGGCACTAGATCCCAGGGGGAACGACAGCTGTATAACGTCGGAGCCTCTTGGGAAAGAATCGCCATCGCTGGGCCATTCCCTCAGACTGAAGACGGGAATAGATTCATCATCGTGGTTCAAGACTACTTCAGCAAATGTTCCGGCCATTGTTTGCAACTCTGAACCAAGAGGCGAAGACCGTGGTCAAGAAACTTGTCCAGGAGGTAGTATGCCGCTTTGGTGTACCATCATCCATTGCATTGTGTAATGGGACATCGATAATTCTATTGCTTTAATTTTTATTATATCAGTATAAATTATTAATGTGCGTTAATATCATTTCAGTATCATATTTTACATAGATTTGATGATATTTTCTAATTACCGTTGCATTAAAAATTATTCTTTCTAATTACCATACTCATAATTTTTTTAAGTCTCATTATCTAGAAAACTACCATTATTTGTTACATGCCAAATTAATTATTGAATTTGTATCTTTGAATTGTTTCATATTTTAATGTGCTCCAGTCAACTCAGTGAAAAATAAAAAAGGTTATGGTAATTAGGCAAAGAACGCCGAATTGGAGAATGACCGTCAAATAGAAACAATGTACTACGAATTTCAAATCAAAGTCATTAAAGCAAGCCAATAAGCAATGTCAAGCGCGAATTTCAAGTGATTCACTGACCAAAACTAATCTGAAACTCGGAACTGCGAACAATTTCCGGTGAAGTCTAGGGTGTACTTGTCCGGACCTAGCATCCAGGACCAGTCCATGACTAATTTTGAAAAATTCAGAAAATTATATGAAAAAGTGCGTAATGAAGAATGCTCTAGGCCTCCTCGATATTTTTGCGACATGCTTATTTTATTAAATTATCTCATAAAATAAGGTTTTGTAATATCCGGTTGTAGTTGAATAATAAAAAGCTTCAATTTAAAGTATTTTTGAATCCGGACAGATCCCAGAACCGTACAAAACCTGGATAGACGACTAAAAGTCCGGACTTGTCCACCCAAATCCATACAACTAGTGACCCTATGAGCTAGTACGCTAATAAGTGATACCTAGTATATTAAGTTATGTAATCTCTGAAGGCTGGATGTAAACAACTGTATTTAAAATGAGGCTTCACAGGCCTCCCTCAAGGGGAAAATGTTCCTATTAGCACCCAACACTGATGAATGCAACCTATTTCACAATGATTAACATACACAATGAACTTATACAGCTGCAACACATGTGGTTTTTTAGGCAAGGATTAACTATTTGCAGCGGACGTGACGTCAGAAAACACGTCGTAATCTAAGAGCAAGAAAAGGACAACCGCCCTAGATAGTAATTTGCTTACCATGTTCTTGGTGAAGTCATAAAACTAAAACATTTGGTTAATTTTCGCTCATTTTAAATTAATAATACTAAATATTGAGGACCGCAACACGCTATAGCGATAACCGAGTTACTGACGATAAACTCATTAATGTAGCATGTTATGACTTGATCTAGTTACGTGGAATGTAAAGCTGTTAGCTGCAACCAGGCCGCTCGGTGTCAGTGTTTGTGTCGTCATTATTTTAAGAGCTAATATTAAAAAACTGACCAACTAACCCTCTTAATAATACCACAGTGTAAATAATTTACGATACCCTCTGCTAACTGGACTAACAATCGTAGTTTCGATTTGAGTCTTGTTCTATGTCGTTCATAGTTGAAATGGGCAAAGGCGCAAGGCTGATGCTGCATGCAAATTTTTTAAAGTCCACCAATTCGCATCGCAAGCTATAAATAAATGTTGGACACGGGTCTCTTCTCAATATGAAAAGGTTAAGGCCATAGTCCAGCACACTGGGAAAGTGATGATAAGCGGACTTCACACGCCTTTAAGTTTTGCGAGCTCTCCGGCATTCAGGTTTCCCCACGATGTTTTTCTTCACCAATATAGCGAGTGACATTTAAATGCTTAAAACAAATAAAATACTATACCTAGTATATTAGTAATGTTCATATAATATGCATACATAGAATCAATTCGTGGAATAAAATATTTACTGGAATTTATTACGGCACATTATAATATAATTATAATTATAATATAATTATAATATGTATGTGTCCTATCCAGAATGCTATAATTACAATACCTACTAAGCTAATTTTCATACATGTAATATAATATGTGCTGATATATAAATCTGAAGAGGTTATTTGTTTTGATATATTATTTTTATGTAAGTCATTCACATTCATGACGAAAGCCAAAGAATCTAGTAGTACCTAAGCTAAGGGTTGATAGTGGATAGGTAATAGATTCGAATACTAATTCTGAAAAAAGTTAAAAGATACTATCCACCTATTATTCTGTTGCTCTTATTTTTCATAATAACTCATGGCTAAAGTAAAGTAGGATGTGAAATTGTATTTAATGACTAAATTGGCATCGCGGCACCCCGCTCTTTATTGCATTAGAAATAATTCACGTCGCGTCGTGGTATATCGAGCGACCTAATAAGCGTACCGTGAGCTAGATATAATTTATGTATGTAGTATACACTACAAAAACAATGCATTGGTTTTGTAGCTGGTTGTTAGGACAGGTGATTAATTAATTGGGCCTTTTATGTATGCGTGTCGGACGTAAAGATCACGAAATCCACGAGATTTCTAAATACTGTCCTGTTATGATGCAGGCAGAAATAAGAGCTTACTTTAACATATAGACAATGAAACCGAACCCCGCACACCTGATTCCAGAAAGCGGGTGATGTCTATCCAAGCAATAAAAGAACCTGTCATCACAAGATTACACTGAGTGGCACAAAGTCCAGCAATCTCTAATAGGAGGACGCATCCATCGGAATCACATCCATTCATCCATTCGAGCAATAAATAATTGGAAAAATGTCTTACACTAGTAAACTAAAATTACAAGGTGCAAACATAAAAGAAATTTTCATACAAAGAACAACTAATTTCTATTGAAAAAAAGGTCAAAAAGATAATGATGAATTGAATATGAAAATTAGGCCATTAAGCATTTATTCACAAAGTTTCACCAGTCTTTAACGATATTTATTAGCAATTTTTGTTTTTTGAATCACTGTACGAGTCTCGATAACAATGAAATAAAAACTAAAAACGTTCAAACAAGTCCGGATGTTCAAACAAGTAGCTATGCGGAATGTAACGCAAAAATAAATTATTTGAATTAATTCGTAAACAAAAAAGTTGTAAAAAGACCGTTAAAGTTAAGCAATTAGTTTGAACGGATGAACGTAACATAAAAATAGACATTTACAAGCGAAGCCTAAAGGGATACTGAATAACTAAGAATCATAACTATTAGAACTAATTCCAATAACAAGTTACTATATCGAGTAACCGAACCCTAACTTCATATTAATACGAAGGCCATGTTAAGAAAATCCATATGTTATAATTTCTGGCTTACATAATTATATATGCATGAACCTAAATAAATTGCACAAGATTGTGTTATAAATAGAATGACGATTTTCATTCCAGATAAAATGACAGCCAAAGTGCCGCCAAAAATACAAAAAAAAACAAATTGTAGTCAAGTAACCTACGGCAACGTTTGATTAGTGTCACTGATCTTTTATCTCGCATATCATGAATTCAAATGTGCCGTCGACAGTACTATGAAAAATTTTTTTAACCTCTGAAGCTGTTTAACCAAAATTATTTGATTTCTTTGGCCGTACACAACCAATCGTTTATGGCATACGTTTTAAAAGTCGGTCCCGAAACTCCAACGACAGTGGGGAAAGGCGATGAAAGAATATTGTAAAATAAAAATAGCCTTACCCGTAGCTTTTATGTATTTCAGTGAATATATTTTGTACCTTATGATACAAACCATTCAATTACAAAATTTGATGAGTTCCTCAATCCGCCCACGAAGGTTTCTGAATTATTCATGGCTTGATCGTTGATCCAAAAACGTCTCCTAACTAAATAAACCCTCAATAGTTAATAAATAAATGAATCAACTATTTTTATAGATACGAGTACAAGAAATATACAAAGCTAAACATATTTTATCTATAAAATTTGACTTCCCTGTACCTACCGTTTGTACCTACCTGTATAAAGATATTTTTATTAAATAGAAAAGCAAACAATAATCGGGTGGTCTCTACCAGAAATATACCTACGTTTGCGACTACGACTCGAACTTGGTCAATTTTTTACATCCAAACTGGTGAAAAGCTGGTAATAAATTTGTAAATTGGATTTATGGAGTAGGCTCGGTTGAATAATCTCATCGATTCACAGAAACCCGGTCAACCTACATCGTATTTGGCATTACGCGCCGGCCATGGTAGGAGCGAAAGCGGACGCGAATGGCGACAACGAGAGACGCATAGTACCTTTTTAACCGAAGTAAAAATAGTTTTTTTATGTGTGTTACCTCATAACTAGTTTTATTCATAATCAGATAAAAATAACAAATATCGCGTAAATTTTTTAGTAACACTTTTTGTATATTGTTACAAATACATTTCAAAAGTTCATACAAAGATTCATTAACTTGTTCTGGATTTCGAGGTATAAAGCTTACGGCACTCCACTAACGGTGTTTGAACAGAAACCTGATAACATCACATAGCTAAATATAATAATCCTGATTTATATTTCTTTTGTTCGTGTCCATAGGCGACGATGACCACTTCCCATCAAATGGCTCGTCTGCACTTTTGTCGGCTAACAAAAAAAATTGTACACGTCGCATGAATACATAATTATTGTGATATGATATTGAAATTGATCCGTTCTTTTTAACTGGTTTTCTGACACTGTTAGTAATAGGCTTTAAAACATTTCCCACGTTGGTAATTGTAGCGGGAATTTCATGAAGTTTACTCCGCTGACTTTAATTATGTACATATAACAGTGTAATTAATAAAGAACTTGTGTTTTATAATTACAACGTGTGCAATATGCATACTATGAATTTATGAGCACTAATGTAGGGCCACGTCATAAATTAACGACCGCCTCCCACAAATTGGGTCAAGTCGATCGGGTATCGCGCGCGATATGGGAGTACTAGCTACCCGCCCGCGGGTTCACCCGGGCGGAATTAGTTTTTTATAATTTTCATCCCCTATTTCATCCCTTTAGGGGTTGATTTAAAAAAAAGAGCCTTTCAAGTACTCCTAGTATTGGTGATTTTGTTAGTTTTTGTTGTTTAAAGTATAAAAATATTATAATAACATAAGATCCAAGCTTTAATAAAGACAGAATTGAACCAAAACATATTAGACCATTCATTAAAAACTGTAATCTCATGTTGCTCCACACTATTTATAACTTTATTTTCACGAACGATACATTAAACGACTTTTATTATTCATAAAAAATGTCGAAGAACGTCCATATTAACAGCGGACTAGTCGTAAAAAGCTTATCGCAAATTTCATAATCGACTATCGCACAGTAATTACGGTGTGGCTTCGACTGCGGTTGGATGAGCGAAGGGGATTGCATAAAACCACTGCATTTATCTTTGCTACTTTTATGAGAGTTGCATTTTGTGTGTTTGTATGTACATCTGTATAATCTTTAAAACCACAGCATTTATTTATTCTATACTAGCTGTCTCAAGTTTTCTTGTACCTTGCCAATATCATAAAGACCAATTTTTATAGTTTCTACTTTAAATTAAAGGGTTTTTAAGCAAAATTTTTTAACCCTATTTTAATTTTTTTATTCTTACTAAGTATATTATTATTCCTGTAAGACAAGACAAAGCCTAGCATTTTACCATGTGGCTTTGTTTAATATGATGATAATCTCTAACAACTCTGTAATCCAGTAGAAAAGGACACCTATTCCAGCCGTGGCCCACTTATGGGTTGCAGTGATTAAGTTGGTAAAACCATATGTGGTGCCTTTAAAGCTTTCTAACATCCGCGGTGGCAATGACGACATAATCCTTGACAGCATTGCAATACTATTACAAGAATTACTACGTAAAAATTGGGAAAGTTACTTTGGAAATACACGGTTGACAGCAAGTCTAATGCTCTTCGGAAGGATGTTGTTAAGTTGGTTCAACCGGTTTAATAGTCATGTCCTTAATGACCGAATGACCATTTGAAGCGGCTATATTACTGTCCAGGATGTTTTGATGTCGTCCACGTTAAGCGAGAGGTTCAGTAATGTTGTACAATTCCACAAATACTACTTTCCTAAATTATGTATTTAATCGTCTTGTACGACCTAAATTCAGGTTTTTTACCAAGGGTAAACATAAATTCTGGTGTCATTCTCTAATAGCCAACTCATGGTGAAGGTGAGAAATTGCAGATGGCAAGAGTGAGTTTATTATTCATTTCAATACTTTATTGTTTCCATGCCATAAAATAAAATACCCACAAAGGCACATGGAAGGAATACGAAACAATGGGCGGCCTTGTCGTTTTAAAGCGATTTCTTCCAGGCAGCCCGGTACAGGTACAGTTAAAGACAGCACCAAAAATAAATGGGTATAGGTGTAATAACAACAATCAAAACAAAAAGAGAACTATACCTTTTAAAGAGCACTGACCAAAGGTCTAGTAATAATGAAAAGGAAGAACCATGAATGCAAGATAGGTTACTGGGATTCTCTACCAGTCAGCTTTTGGACAACGTAGCCATGACAGACAACCTCGGGCACTTACGATTAGCACTAGTTTCCGAAGTTAGTGTAGTAATTTCACGTTCAATAAGTTTTCAATTAACTATTAGGTACGTATTTTTTAACTTAAGGCATAAATGTATTCACTGTATGAGATCAGTGAGGTACCTACCTTGGTGCGTCAAATATTTATTAGGTTCATGCAGCATAAGTGAGAACACATATCACATGTACTCTCTCGAACATCTCAAAGACCACTTAGACAAGACATAATTATATACTTATTGTTCGTAATTGTGAGCTCCAAGAAGTCCGAAAACGAAGCGATAAACTTAAATACAACCGCCCAATTGCACTGAAAGTATTACTGTAGG
This sequence comes from Hesperia comma, assembly GCA_905404135.1. Classification (NCBI taxonomy): domain Eukaryota; kingdom Metazoa; phylum Arthropoda; class Insecta; order Lepidoptera; family Hesperiidae; genus Hesperia; species Hesperia comma. The sequence goes on from FR990023.1 coordinate 12,314,524, forward strand.
AATATTATTTGCAAAGTAACGTTAAAAGCCACTGCAGCAGGACCTGTTTTGTGGCCAAGTCAGAATATCTTCATCAAATTCTGAGGGGAGCAATAAAGAATGCATAAAGCATTAAGTTGGCCATTACCCCTCACAGGGTCAACACGTCATACCACACTCTGCTAGCAATATAACTACATATTTGAGTCTTATTCTGGATCGGTCACAGTTATCAAGAGTTACCAAACCGTCAATAAACTTTAAATAGAGCTTTTGGTAAGAAGTGAATAACGTAGGTATCTACATATTCCACAATAGCGTCGGCATTATGACAACGCCAGGGCAACGTATTCAGTTTGTCATGCCAAACCAGGTAATCGAATATTACGCTGGTGTTGGTCGTAGCTAATTTATGCCCGATCACAAGCCAGCGGTATGGCATTGTCGACGTATGCAAATTGCCTAATGACTAACGCACGGATTGCATGTCGTATTGAGTCTTCATTCGATATTATCTATACGTATAATAACACTAATTGATAAATGTGAATGGAAGATATTTGAGAAAACTTGTTACTGGGGTTTTATTTATAAACTACAAAGTATCGGTGAAAGGGTTTTCACTGACCGACATAACGCTAAAATGAAAACTTAGACTTCGGTTTATTCCAGAACGATGGAAAAAGTAAACTTACCCTGACGAAGAGGATTTTTTTATCTCATGTTTTCTCATGTTTTTTTTTATCTCATGAAAAAAATCCAATTATAAGATCGAGCTGATAACCAATACACGGTTTGCGTCGCTGTTTATTATGGGCACTGCGAAAAACTGGGGTGTTGGGATTGCTGTTAAGCATTACTTCGTGGCGTCAACCCATTAATGGCCCACTTTTGAACGTTCAGCTTCTTAAAAGGCCTAACATTCAGGTATAAGCATGTAAAAAGCTGACTTTTAGCATGTCTTGTTCCGATTCTTCTGCTACCTTTCTAATTGAATATCGATGGTACTCATTCTGGTATAGAATATAACACCCCCTTAACCAACCTCGTCCTAATGGATAACTCACATGTCAAATATTTTGTTACAACGACTAGTTTTTTTCAGCAGTTTCGTCCGCGTGAGACACAAACAACGTCAAAATACCTAAGGATCGAGTTGCCAAATGACGGCATCAATTACTGTTACCTCCTTTATTTTATAAAAATCTAAATTATAAGAAATGTTAAGAATATCGACATTTTACGCAAATAATATATCCCTCTTCCCTTTTCACGCCACTAAGTATAATGTCTGGGATAAAAATATCCTATGTTCTTCTCATAGAATTTTCCGTAATAGCTGAGAAAAACAGCAAGGCAACATTTTGAAAATGGAAAATTACGAGAATATTGCTGTTAGAATTTCGTAGATTCGGGATTCATTTCGTGTTGATACCAAATAGTTCACTTTTTCAAGTTTTAGCATAACAATACTTTGTGTACACAAAACGTAAAAAAGCTATTAAAAATTTCCTCGCTGCTCACAGAGAGCTAGGAATAAATTTTGAATTTTTAGAGCTCTGCGGAAATAATTGCGTATAATATATTCTAAACTATTTCATTTGTGCATTTATCCCCACTTATGTCAAAAACGACTTCTCATAACAATTAGTCTTTTTTTAAATATTTCAGTGTCCAGAAATAAATATATTGACACAATACAGTATAAATACTACTTATTTAAAATCAACTAACATTTGTTTGCTCTTTTGCTACCTAAACTAACCTAGCCATGAATTTGAGTTTTGTTCTGGGTCAGTCAAAGTAGTCACAAGCGGCAGAGTAAGAGACGTGCGAGAAAAGTTCCTCGAAGTGAACCGAGGACCGATGGTTAGTTTGAAGTAAGAATCGTAAAATCACAATTGTTACTCCATCGAAAACAGTAAAATATCGTTTCAACTTCTCTCGAGTTCATTTTAAATTTAAAAATGTCTCTAAATCTCCCAGCTACGAAGTAGGAGGGAAGCAAATTATAAATTAATTAACAGGGAGAGGACCGGTCTCCAACAATTACTTTAAGATTGCGAGACTGCGATTTCGGGCTTTTTGCCAACAGTCTAAGGCTTGGAACGTCAGAACAGCCAGATGGCCAAATCTGAGTTTTGGCGACGAAAATTATTTGTATTTAAATTATTCACTCCTTTTCTCAAAACAATCATATTCTTCTCGTAGCAGTTTCTGCAGCTTCAACTTAAAAATATAGCGACTATAATATTATGTTTACGTTCATCACCCTAAGTCTTCGTCACTACTTACCATCACATAGGATTATAGATGGATGGATTTAATCCTATTACACTTTTAATGAATGCTGTTTGTGCCTATATTGATAAATTCTAACAATTTTGGTCTGTCTGTGATTGATTGATTGTGCGTGTTGATTGTGCGTGTTTATCTCAAAAATCACTCCTCTATTGTGATTACCTTCACTTAACATATATGGCGTTTATTTTATTTCAAACAATCTATATGTAGGTATAATAAGAGCGTAGAAAAGTCGTGTCTGTTTTTTTACGAAATTGACAAAACAAAATATATAGGTGGGTTAAGAAACAGTAGATACTAGAACATGAATCTGAATTTTTTTTTATTAAAAAAAATTGTCTGTTTGTCTGTTTGCGCGCGCTAATCTCCGGATCGGCCGAACGGATTTTTATGGGACTTTCACTGGAAGATAGCGGAGATTCCTGAGCAACTTTTAGGCTATTTTTTATCCCGCAATTCCGGTGGGATCAGGAATTACGCGGGAAAAACTCGCGGGCTTAGATTTTTATGGGACTTTTATAGGGAGATAGAGGAAATTTTGGAGCAACATATAGATTTCTTTTTATCCCGGAATTCCCGCGAGGTCAGGATTCACGCGGGAAAACCTCCCATTTATGAACGAGTTCGCGGGATCACATTTTTATGGGACTTTCAGTGGGAGGTAGAGGAGGTTATGGACCATCATATAGGCTACTTTTTGTTGCGGACTTCCCGCAGGATCGGCATTTATTTATTGAAACCGCATTTCGAATGCAAATTCCGATTATATCGATAAAGTTGGGGAAGACCTCCATCTTGCACATAAAACTGCACATATACCTAGTTACCTGAAATGGAAAAGTTCTTGCCATCGATGAGAACGTTCAGAAAGTACGAAACAAGAAACATTCATAGTTATGTGAACACGCGATAATGACCCCAAAAAATAAAGAAGCTGTATGAAACTGTATGTAGATTGTACATATCAAGACAACGCCACCAATTACCCAGTTGAGTACCTCAACGCACTGAGCCCAGCTTATAAAATAAGACTTAATGTTGGTGTTCCGATAATTCTTTTGCTTTGCTATCATAATGGTGGTGTGAAATTTAACTCCGCCAAAACTGTAATGGAATCCGTGTCATAGTCAAATTATTATTGTATCTGTAATTCTCACTGGGATTGGCACGGCTAAGTTTTTTTTATAACATAAGCAGGCTAACGAACAGACAGATCGCCTGATGATAAGTGATCACCGTCTCCCATGGACATTGGCAACACTAGGGGCATCACCAACGTGTTTTCGGCTACAAAGCAAGCGATGGACCCGCTTCTTGAATAATCCCATGTCATGTAACGAGAGATGAAGTTCGTTCCATAGTTATTCCATACTACTCATCCCCAACAATTTCCCCTTTCAATTGAAACGCACACAGTTCCCTGAGGCTACATGCTTTGCCACTAAATAAACAGAGTTGGGATCCACGTAGGGAAAACTGTGCGACACACGGGAGTTCCACGCGAGCGAAGCTGCGGGCACAACTAGTTTATAAATAAAGAAGCCAAGTCAGTTTAAATATCTAGGTCTAATAATTTGCGAATATGGGTGCTAACAGGTTTCCCAAAGCGAAACGAAGTCTGGCCGACAAATAGAGTAACGACATAAAAGAAAACAATCAACAAATTAATTTTTTATCAAAAATGTTAAAGATTACAAACAAAACGACGTAAATAATGAAACAATTTTTTCATTAAACTAAAGGCTAAGCGTAATAAAATAAGGCTGCACTCAAACAGGCTTTACTTGGTAACATGTATCTATCTATATGTAGTTCTCTAGAGACAAAGCTATCCTCGAACACAAGACGCTGGCTAATTGCAATTAATTAACTCGGAAAAGCTGGATGTATCGTATCGCTACCAGCTGATACAGTGAGCTGTAGATTTAGTTCTCTAACAACAAGGCATGTAATCTACCGGTATCTAATGATTGTGTTAGCCATTATATAAAATAATAATGATTTAATCTCTAATAAAACTTTTGTTTTATGTAAATAACTGTCAAACCAGTCATATGAAATATTGATCGCCATGCCGATAAAAAATTTTGGATTCAATATTTATCAGGGAGCGTTCTAGTAATATAAGCGATCGTAACGCACAAAATGACACTTTTTCTATAGAAAATTAAACTTTTTAAGTGTTTGGAGCGCACGGCTAGTAAGTCGAAAGTTTCATAACAGGAAGCCAATATACGATGAAGCTCTGTAAACCGTAAAACTCTGTAAAACGCAGGTATATAAATTACCACTGCCACCTGGCTAGCTTAGGTAAGTCTTGACTGATGATGATTTCGATTTGATTGATAATAATTAACCCTTTTCTATATTACTCTTTACTAATTGTCTATTTCATTCCATTCTAATTGGCCCTTACGCTAGTACAAAAGAAGGAGCGCCTCAAGAATATTTTCCCAATACAAATAGTCGCAATATTCACCCTAGTGGCTAGATAGTCCCAGAGTTACCAGAGTTTCGATATCAGACGAATTATAAATCGTTGGTCTGGCAATCTGTAACTTGAGCATTTTTTGTTATGTTATTTGTCATTAGTTTCATTCCAAATAGTAAAACACACAGCATACATCTGATGCAACAATGTCGTTTCTCCATCTCAAAACTATCTCATCATTCCCTTTCACTGTATATTCATATTATTAAGTTTCTACAAATTCACGTATTCTTTGCTACATCTCACGTACTTCACCCGAAAGCTCTTATTTCTTTCAACCTTGGCCTATTTTCACAGCCGGGTTCGGACAAGTACTGAGTACCAGGTAGGCCGAGTCGATGTAATACGAATACATACAATGTATATCATTACGTACAATCATATTAGGCTTAGTGAGAACCCATTTTTATTAAATGAATATTACTGAATGTAATTTGAAAATAATAGCCTGTGATTATTGCAAAGAAAATTAATGAATATAAGTATTTCTTTCATTGTCTACTAATTTGCTAGAAATACTCGTTTCTTAGAATGTCTGAAACATATCAACTACATAATATATTATTTCTAGAAATTCTGTGAAACATAAAATAATTACTAAGAGTAAAAATACGGTACGATTTATATTTTCAGCTTGCTTTAACTCAATCCAAGAAATTTTGGAGAAATATTAATGATCAATTGACTATTCGTATTTCGGCTAAAATCTTGAGAATCGTGGCTTAAGCCCGTAGAAACCCTCTACTGAAAACGAATCTATCCTGATCATTGGAAATGTCTAGAGCTTATACTACTACTATTAGTCAACACGAAGACCGATTGGTGGAATAAACCTATAAGGTCGTACAAGGCCTTAAATATCTACACGCTAAATGCGCTATCAATATCGAGGGCATAAAGTACCTCCTAAAACACTAAGGCATTCAAGTAATTTTCTCATTAATGTTTGGCTACATATATCTACGAACCGTACCTCTACCTATCCGAAATGAATTCTAAACTTGTAGTACTTCAATTTTATTAGAAATATATTCGCAGCGAAAATTCATTCGTATTCAGGGCCCAAACTTTGATGTCTAATACAATTTGATTACACCCATATTTCATTCGTCCATTTTTGATTTTTTTACCGCGGCCAAGTTGTGACAGCGTTTCCATTTTAGTAAAATGTGTCGCTTCGCTTTTTTAGATCACATCTGGTCGCTTCAGTCGCGTTGGTTGCATGACAATCGGCGTGTAAACTAGGTATTCAAAAATATTTTTGGAGTTTACTCCTTAAGAAACGATTTGAGTTATAAGGCCCGGTACGGAAATTTTATGAGGAGAAAAATCAAGTGTAACACGAAAAGTTGAGGCGTTACGTAGAAAGAGACAAACATATATATCGATGGGTCCTATGTATATGGGCCAAAATGTAAAATTAAAACTTTACAGGAGAGGCTTCCAAAGTTTCAATTTACTATAACTTTAAATTGATAAAACCGAAGTTCCCGAATCTTTGCTTATTTGCTAAGAAAACTATTTCCCTCATTTACACTGTAGTATTTTATATATACATTTATCTGGTTTTTTTAAATGTCACATTGGCCCTTCTACGTTAGTTTTTGTTAAAATTATTTTTTTTTGAAAACACCCTAAAAGGGCCGATATACCATGTTGGCCATTATACGCGTATTACCTACGCTAATTAGCATAATGTATATATTTTTTTAATTTTTTATCTATAAAATCAATAAACGATTGAAGTAATTGATAATTCATTAATTAGAATATAATATAAAATCTTCGTTTTAATTGTTGTTTTCATTTCCCAAAGCCAAATTCACAAAATTCCGACATCTAAACATCTTAGCGCGATAATTAGATGTCATTTTTACTTATTAAACTAAATTGTAACCCAAAAACACAACAATTACATTTCATATTCATCTTTATTCATCACAGTGCGGCCGATGCTCCGTTCAACGTATAAGTGTCAAAGTGGCTGATTGTTCCAAACTATAAAGAAACGCGCGGGAAACTCCCCGCGTATAAATCTCTAACTACGCTTAGGACCTTATACGTTTAAATTCATGTTACATATGCCGTTATACCGTAATAAAAAATCGTGTTCCTATGCTGAAATCTTTTTTTTTTAATAGCTCACATGATTCATTATATCGATAAGATGCGTTACCCACAAAAAAGCCAAAATCGCCAAAT